>JAWQEG010002241.1:0-162752 GCA_033782935.1 Petrolisthes cinctipes | reverse complement strand
TGATATAATTCTAGCTGTTAATTGTTGGTATCTGTATTATTGGTTTTATAAGTAGTCAGTGAAAGGGGATAGGGGTGGATAGTCAGGGAGGGGGATAGTGGTGGATAGTCAGGGAGGGGGATAGTGGTGGATAGTCAGGGAGGTTGATAGAGGTGGGTAGTGAGGGAGATGTGATAGTCAGGGAGGTTGATAGAGGTGGGTAGTGAGGGAGATGTGATAGTCAGGGAGATGGATAGGGTGGGAAGATGGATAGGGGTGGATAGTGAGGGTGATTAAGGATAGGGGTGGATAGTGAGGGTGAAGGATAGGGGTGGGGTAGTCAGGGAGTCAGGTAATGGGTTAGGGGAGGGTAGTCAGGGAGGGGGGATGGGGATGGGTAATCAGGGAGATGATAGTCAGGGAATCAGGGAAATGGGTAGGGGTGAGTAGTCAGGGAGATGGACCGAGGGCCTATAATTATACGCTAACCATACCTTTATCAAATCCAGAGTGGTATAATTATGTATTTATATTTATCAAACATCACAAAATATCAGTCAACAACAAGAACAACAACTACAACACTATATATTTACAATCAGATATAATTATAAATATTACCTTATAGACTATGTAATACACTCAGGGGGACTATATATAAGCTATGTAGGTTAAGTAATGGGACCCTGTGATGTAGTCAGTCAGAGAATTGGATATCAACGAGTCCTTCATATTATATTGCCACGACGAAACACACACACCAATATTGAAGGAGCTGATGAGTAGTTTCGTGCATGCATAGTCAGAATTATCACAAGCCTCCAATTCTTATAGACGATCACATACAGTCCTGCTGAATTAAGAATTATTAAGTGCATGGATAGTATACTTTAATTTATTACTTTTGGTACATTATAGGGCCGTAATTAATTCCCTCAAAGTATGCCATGTCAGGAAACGGTACCATAGATGGACTAAAATATTGGTGAATGCATGGCCTGTTGTTGCTTGGAATATTTTGGAGGAATCTTACAAGTGCTCCAGATTTACCAACACTGTACTACCCACCCCCTTAATTAAGGTGGTAATACTTTTTTGGTACATTGGAGTGTCTTGATTCCTCCAAAGTATGCTATGGAAACAGAACCAGAAGAGCAAAAAAATAATGGTGTTCTGTTGCTTGAAATGGTTTAGAGGATTCAGTTGCTCCAGATTTACCAACACTGTACTACCCTACCCCTTAACACTGTCTCCAAAAGAACAATGCCAAAGAAACGGTAAAGAGATACACCGTGTGACTTAGAGGACAACAAACACGATATTTACAATATTTACGCTATACATGGGAGGAGCGTGATAGTATAGACTTGAGATAGTGTGTGTGTGTGTGTGTGTGTGTGTGTGTGTGTGTGTGTAGTCACCTGCCACACCCCCCCTCCCTCTTTGGCACCCCAACCCATTACTTCCAAATCAAGACTTATTACACCACCAGGAGACACGTGGCCAGAGGGGTGTGTGTCTGTGTGTGTGTGTGTCTCTCTCTCTCTCTCTCTCTCTCTTCTCTCTCTCTCTCTGCCAGGCTGGTCCCGTCTCTTCTGTTTACGTGTGTGTGTGTGTGTGGTGTAGGTTGTATGTGTGTGTGTGTGTGTGTGCGTGCTCCTTCCTTCCCTTCTTTTCTCCTTGGTGTTCCCTCTGTCTATATAGATTACCTACTTACCTCCCTTCCCCCTCCCTCTACCTATGTTTACCTACCCCCCCCCCCTCCCACCCTTTACCTACCTTCTTTTTTTTCAACCCCATGATTTCCCTTTTTCTATCTCTGCTTACCTACCCCCCCCCCCTCCTTTCCTCACCCTGCCCCCCCCCCCAAGTAACCTCCCGTCTCTCCCAACTTACCTCCTTTTCTTCCTCAATTCTCCATCCCCCCTCCTACCCCTCATTTAATTCATTCCCTTGTTCTCCCTTTTCCACCTCCCTTCTTCTTCCGTCACCTCCACCTTTATTTCAACCTCATGTCCTTCCCTTCACCCTTCCCGTCGTTTTTGCTTCCCTGCCTTAAAATCTTCCAATCATATTTTTCCCCTCTTCTTCCTTCCCCACACACTTGCCACATATTCCATCCATCCATCCCTAATTAAACCCTTCCCTCACATGCTTCTCCCTCTCCTTCCTTCCCTCAATACCAATGCTGTCTCTCCCTCCCTCCCTGACTAACTAACCAACCCCTTTCCTTCCTCCCATACACACACCCCTCCCTTGCTGTCACCCTCCCCTTACTCCTGCTTACCTTCCCTCCCTCCCTCCCTGACTAACTAACAAACCCCTTTCCTTCCTCCCATACACACACCCCTCCCTTGCTGTCACCCTCCCCTTACTCCTGCTTACCTTCCCTCCCTCCTTCGACTCATCCCTTCTTCAAATCCTCCTCCTCTCCCTCCTCCACCTCTTTTATTCCTCCCTTTACTGTGTCCATTATACCCCTTTCCTTTCCTCACTTTCTCCCCCCCTTGATCCTTCCCTCATCTCTTTACTTATTCCTCACCTTAATACCCTTACTATGTCCATTATACCCTTTCCTTTCCTCACCCCCTTTCTTCCCTTGCCCCTCCATCCCTCATCTTCTTCCCTTATCATCCCCATCATCCCTTTCCTTTCCTCACCTCCTCCTCTGTCCCCTTTGCTCCCTACGCCCCTTCATTACCCCCTTTCTCGCCTCCCCTCTCGTCTTCCTCCCTCCGTCAACTCATCCCTCACCTAGCTGCCCAAAATAACACAGTGTTAGCCACCCAACCACCAAGACGTCACCATACACACCAACCAACCAACCAAACAGCCTGCCAAGTGTTCCTTCATTCATAACTCCTCACAATTCATACGTTAGGTTAGGTTAGGTATACTATACTTTGTCATTCATTCGTAACTCGACAATTCAAAGCATAATTTACAGGTTAGGTTAGGTTTGGTTAGGTTACGTTGGGTTAAGTTAGCTAAGGTTAAATTGGGTTGGGCCTTTCAGCCATACACATAAGTCAAACATGTGTGTCACCAAGTCATCCTATCCAACCTCCACCCTTTGTAAAGTATAGCAAAGTTAAGGACCCTGTGATCGTGTATCAAAATTGGAGGCTTCTGCTGATCCCTCCTGACAGTGCCACGAAACAATCTCCTTCCATACTGTATAGCCTGGGTGGTGTTTCGTGGTAATATTTGAAGGACTCATTTAACTCTTATATTCTGACTACATCACATTTTCTTCGGTTTTGAGCCAGAACAGACAATCTTTTTTTATCATAATTTACATCATTATATTTATATTACGAAAAATATATTGTATATATTTTTTCTAGCATATAACTAATTTTATGCATTGATATGCTTAGTAATATCTTCATATCCTCATTCTAAACATGCAAATGAGGATGCTAAATTTACAAAAACAATGGATGCTGATGCGGATGTTGTAAAAATGTTGATAATTTGTAGATGTGGTTAATTAGTGCAGCTCTATACAGTTTGGTGTAAACATACAGTGATCCTACATTTTACCAAGAAATTTCTACACACATACACACACACACACACACACACACACAGAGAGAGAGAGAGAGAGAGAGAGAGAGAGAGGAGAGAGAGAGACAGATGAGGAAAGGAGAGAGTAGAAGGTAGAGAAAGAGAAAGGCTGGCTGGTTGGCTGGCTGTGTGAGGTAATAAGGAAGGCACCACACACACACACACCAAGGTCAGAGTTAGTCCCTCCCTCACTCAGGGTTACATTCACACTTAGGACTTAGGTAATCACAATGAAGACGAACTGGAGGAAAGGAGAGGCTCTAGAAGGAAGGGAGAGACACAGAAAGGTAAGCATAGGAGAGAGAGAGAGAGAGAGAGAGAGAGAGAGAGAGAGAGAGAGAGAGAGAGAGAGAGAGAGGTGACTAGAGAACAATGAGGAGGGAAAGGGGAGGGGGAAGAGAACAATGGGGAGGGGAGAGAGGGGAGGGGAAAGAATATAGAGAAGGAGAAAGCAATGTGGAGGGGAAGGGGAGGGATGGAGATAGAAGGATTGATTGATTAATTGATATTTGGCGCAGCAACAGCGAGGTCATATAACGCCAGATGAAGGTGATAGAGCGGTGAGAGGGCAAGCAGGGCAGATAGAGGGACAGAAACAAGTTGTGGACTACCATTTAATTAACTCTCACATACTTAGTAATTTATACAGTATATACTTGAATATTTTAAAGAAACATACTGTATTAAATAGTGATGATGACTGTATGTATATATGATAAAAATATTGAATAGGCTACAAAACGTGCGTGTGTGTGTGTGTGTATAAAGAGATGCACCGTATGACAGGTAGTTGTGTGTGTGTGTGTGTGTGTGTGTGTGTGTGTGGAGAGAGAGAGAGAGTTGCACCGTATGACATGTGTGTGAAGATGATGCAACTAAAGTTATATATGTGTGTGTGTGTGTGTGTGTGTGTGTGTGTGTGTGTGTGTGTGTAGAGAGAGATGCACCGTATGTCAGGTGTGTGTGTGTGTGTGTGTGTGTGTGTAGGATGACTGGCCACATCCCTTGGCCAATGGACCCAAACAGCCACCTCTCTCTCTCTCTCTCTCTCTCCGCGGCATCCAAATACTTCTCGGAGAAAACTTTCACTTCAACCATCCCTCCTCCTCTTCTCCCCTCCATCCCCCATTCCCTTTCCTCCCCTCCTGTCCACCAACCCTCCTCCTTCTATCCCTTCCTCCCCTTCCAACCAACCCTCCTTCCTCTATCCTTTCCTCTTCATCCTTCCTCCCCTTCCAACCAACCCTCCTTCTACTATTTTTTCCTCTTCATTTCTCCATCCTTCCTCCCCTTCCAACCAACCCTCCTTCCTCTTCATCCCTCCATCTTTCCAACCAACCCTCCTTCCTCTATCCCTTCCTCTTCATCCCTCCATCCTTCAACCAACCCTCCTTCCTCTTCATCCCTCCATCCTTCCTCCCCTTCCAACCAACCCTCCTGTACAGTTACAGACATATGAAAGAGACACAACATGAAACAGGCCCCTCATCAAGCATAATATGGTATACAGGATGTGATGACGTGTATTGTGCCACGTCCTACCTATCCTATTATGCTCAATGAGGGGCCCCGTTGTAAGTGTGTCTGTTTCATATGTCCACAACTGTACAAGCTGGTTTTGTAGTGTATTATGTATATGTACGGTTGGCCACAGGAATTCTTACACAGGCTATTTGGAAAGAGTGGTCATTCATCATTGTGGAAGTACTGCAATGGATGGTCTACCAAGTGACTCGGTGATTGCAAAACAACAAACCTAATAATAATGTAGTTTTGCAGTTACGTGGTGTGTGTACTAATTTTTGTGGCCAATAGTACGAATCCTACAGTATTACAAGACTTGTGTTTAGACTACTGGAATGTGATAGAAAAAAAAATGACCCTGTGATGCAGTCAGAAAATTGGAGGTACTTTACGAGTCCTTCAAAGTGTCACGAAACACACACACCTCATTGGAAGGAACGTGTTTCGTGGCATAGTCAGAAGGAAACAGAAGCCTCCAATTCCCATACACGATCACAGGGTCCTTAAAATAGCTCTAAAGAGGAAAACAATATAATCAAATTTAATCTTCCTCGTCCCCCTCCCTCAGCCCGCTAGATCCCGTACAAGATGTACATGAACGTGACCTGTACCAATAGAAGAGTCACTCACCCGTACCAAGGCAATGTAAGTATGTATGTACTCCATATGCAGTATAGGTACAGTTAGACACAGGAATTCGTGATACAGTCCAGGTGTAATATGCTCAGCTAGTTGTAGTACGAAATTTCCTTGCGGCCAATAATATATATCAGAGGCAGAAATTATGATGTGGATGACGACAATAAGTAAATACCAAACCAAACCTAACCTAACCAATAAGATATACCAGAGGCAGAAACTATGATGTATGAGGGTGAAGATAGTCACTGGTTACTGGAGAGGGACAAGACTCTTCCACCCGGGCTGTACAGTAAATTCCTGGAGTCCAACCGTACAGCCGGCGGCAACAGTCGTGTCGCCTCACTCAACGCTTCTTGAAGGAGAACACCAAGGATATTATTAATCCAACAAACACATTCAACAACACAGAATTACAATATCCATAAGGCAAATTAATATTGATATGTCCTGACTGTACTTTATGACATGGCAGATGTGGCAACAAGACTCTTGTCGTCTGCTGTATAGTATGATATACACACTACACTCACTCATATATATTCATGTCAACTAAGATGCCCTAAGAAATGACTCTACGATATACTGATTGATTGATTGATATAAGGCAACAGCGAGCTTCTCCCCTTTAAGGATTGTTGCTAAGAGTGGCAGTGGTATGCTGACATATACCACTCATCAAAGGTAAGTGAACTTGACGCTATATATAAAACAAATACAACACTGGAACCTGTTTCGTTTTCACCTCCCGTCTATCCAGTTGCCAATAATAACAACATACGAGTTTATTTTCTCACTCACCTTCTTATCTTTGTAGCTTCAGTTAATGAGATAGATAGTACACTTTTGGTACATTACAGCACATTTAAGATAGATAGTACATTTAAGAGGATAGATAGTACACTTTTGGTACATTAGTGCACATTTAAGGAGATAGATAGTACACTTTTGGTATATTGGAGTACATTTAAGAGAATAGATAGTACACTTTTGGTACATTGGAGTACATTTAAGAGGATATATAGTACACTTTGGGTACATTTGGAGCGCCTTACTTCCTCCCTCCAAAGAATGCCAGGAAACAGGACCGGATGAACAAAACTAATGGTGGCCTGTTGTTGCCTGGAATAGTTTGGAGGAATCATACAGTTGCTCCAGATTTATCACCAACACTGTACTAGGCTATAACGTGCAACATTTGTGTGCCATAGGAGAGAGAGAGAGAGAGAGAGAGAGAGAGAGAGAGAGAGAGAGAGAGAGAGGGGAGGGGGGGCGTGGAAGTAGCAAGGGAGGTATGTGAGAGGGTGATGGGAGAGAGGGTTGGTGACCTGTGTGTGTGAGAGAGAGAGAGAGAGAGAGAGAGAGAGAGAGAGAGAGAGAGAAATTAGAAGATACTTGTGTATGTGTGAATAGTGAGTAGCTGCTTATAGTAAATTAGAAGATACGTGTGTGTGTGTGTGTGTGTGTGTGTGTGTGTGTGAACAGTGAGTAGCTGCTTGTAGCAAATTAGATGCTGCTAAACTAATAGAGGGAAGCTGTCAAACGTTTACACGAGTCACACACCTATGTGGATAATTATTATAAATCACGACTGTACAATATTCAGACATATGTATAAAAATTTCACTGCGTTACTGTGCTATTTCAACACACATTGCCTCATTGCCTTTATATATAAACTGTTTCATTTAAATATATTGCCTCATTTTTATATCTATACATAATTATATTGTGTGATTTTGGATCGTCTACATCTATAGGCCTACATCCTAAAAAAAATGTACAGTCGCGGCACATAGTCCTTGACCAGGGTGTAAAGGGAAGTCTGTTCAAGGACTATGTGCCGCGACTGTACATACCTGCATGTAACATTTATCGTCAAACTGAGACCAAACAATTACTTTTCATTTTAATTAAAGTATCAGATATAATTTCATGTTAACTTAAGTAATTTTGAACGGGAGTTAGGCATTTCCTTGTACTGTTGTTACCGAATAATTTTCTTGGACTGTTGTTACCGTATTACGACATGTGATCACCACACTTTGAGGAGTCCAAAATGGCGTTGTTTTACCGTAGGCCATCTGTTATATATACACACACACACACACACCTGTTAGTGCAAGTTGATTTCACTCACTCTCACTCTTCTCTCTCTCACACACACACACACACACACACACACACACACACACACTATCTCTCTCTCACACACCTGTCAGTGCAAGTTGATTTCACTCACTCTCCACTCACTCTCTCTCTCTCTCTCACACACACACCTGTCAGTTAAATTAAAGTTGCATGGATTCACCCTCCCTCACACACACAACAGTTTCATTTTTTCACGTGGTACTGTACACACGATAAAAAAACAAAATCTATCTATCCGTGCAATAATCGTGTAAAAAAAAAAAAAAACATTCCGTACGACACCTTAGTTATTAGACTTGTATAGACAGACGATAGACACTTGAAATAATAATAACTTTTTTTTTTAAACAATAACTATCACTCCTATTTGATCCAGAATTTAGTACCGTCGTTTTTTTGTTTTTTTTTATCGTGTATTTGTAAGCTATATTTTTTTAAGGGTGTGCGGGGGGAATAGGGGGATAGGCTTGGGGGGGTGTTGTGTTGTGTTAGGAGGGGGTGCGGGAATATGGGACAGGCTTTCTACCCCCCCCACCCCCACCCAAGCCTGTCCCCCTATTCCCGCACCCCCCCCCCTTCCCAAGCCTGTCCCCCTATTCCCGCACCCCCCCCCCAAGCCTGTCCCCCTATTCCCGCACCCCCTTAAGAACATTAGGATTTAGTTCTCTTTGCGTCCATGTATGTATATATGTATGTATGTATTCGTATGTATGTATGTGTATGTATGTATGTGTCCAAGCCTATCTTTTAATGGGAAATTCTCTTTTGGATAAATTGAAGGGCAAATGATTCCTCCAAACTGCACCAGAAAACAGACGTCTGCCCTCAATGGTGGATCTGTTGTTTCGTGGCACAGTTTGGAGGAATCAATGACCTTCCAATTTATCAAGCATATAATTATAGAATCTCCCCTTTTTGGTACATTTGAGTGCCTTAAGGTGGTAATTCTATTTTGGTACATTGGAGTGCCTTGATTTCTCCAAAGTATGCTAGGAAACAGGACCAGAAGAGCAAAAATAATGGTGTTCTGTTGCTTGGAATAGTTTGGAGGATTTAGTGGCTCCAGAATTATCAAAACAAAACTTCCCCCTTAATTCGTCCATAGTATGTTGGGAAACAGGCCCAGATGAACAATAATAATGGTGGCCTCTTGTTGCTTGGAAGAGTTTGGGGGAATCAGTCACTCCAGATTTACCACCAACACTGTACACGTTCATTAATTATATAGCTTTCCCTCTTTATAATGTGGGTACCATAAAATTTATATTACTATAATTATGTATACAAACACTTTAATTATCTATGCAGCAATATATGTAAAGGTTTTAATTACACACACACGCACACACACACTAAAGTACGAGTGAAGAGTATCGTATCTTGACACACACACTCACACACACACACACACACTAAAGTACGAGTGAAGAGTATCGTATCTTGACACACACACTCACACACACACACACACACACACACACTAAAGTACGAGTGAAGAGTATCGTATCTTGACACACACACTCACACACACACACACACACTAAAGTACGAGTGAAGAGTATCGTATCTTGACACACACACATTGTCACAAATATACTCGTGAAATATATAGGATGGAAGCAGTTTTGGTGTTTGCTTAATTTTAAGGGGTTCGAAACTTCAAGGAGCAAACCAACTGGCTTTGTCCATAAAGTCCACATGGTTGAGGGAAGTTGACTTTTGACCTGGTTTGCCAGTGGAGGGCAGAGGGTTTCTACTTGGTGAACGGTGTGGGTGTTATACTGCATGGAGCTGGCTGGGAAGGTGTTCCAGCATCACAGTCACTGCTACCTACTGAGCTGCACCAAGGAATTTACATACTTGCTTTATAGAGGAATAATTAATTGTGTGTGTATAGAGAAGTATGGGTACACGGTATATATATATGATCAAATGGAATTCTGTGACATAGCAGTGAACCAATTCCAACGCCTATCCTAGACACTTATAACCTACTACATGCACTTATAGCCTACTTACTACACCGAGAAAGAAATAATAAAGTGAAGAAATAATGGTGAACACTTTCTTAGATATAAGATCATAAAAGTAGTTATTTAAATATGGTACTGTATTCCTTTGTAGCACGTGTAGGCTAATAGTTGGTGTTCAGGTTAACTATAGTTTTACCAAAAAGGTTCACAATAACAACAAATTAAACCATGGATATATTAGCATACGAACGACCCCCTGTACTGTATAGGCCTATTATATAGTTTTACTCCAAACATCCACAAATCGAAAATAATATGAATGTAGGTAATGAGGGGAAGAAGAAGAAGGAAGTGGTGAATGTAAATTGAAGTGATGTAGGTTTCTTTCCCTGTTGGTGGACTTTGTGGTCAGACTTGGATTACACAATACATAAGACAGTAATTTAAGGAGGTAATTTGTTTGGGGTGAATTGGATGGTCTGTGATTCCTCGTAACTATGTAAGGAAACAAATCACCTCAATGCTACTATTAGGTGATCTGTTGTTTGTGTGTTATAGTTTGGATGAATCAAACTCCTTCCAATTTACCAACAAAGGAATCTATCTCCACTAAGAAACGGGTCACGCCTGGAACGTAGATGTACACTCGTGATACATAATTTCTGACCAGAGTGTGAGGACCAGACAGCTTCGATTCGCCTGGTATTGCTCATTTCCCCACCCAGTACATATATAGAGGCTGAGTTCACATGTAAGGTGTGTGTGTGTGTGGTGCCTGTCGTTTGTCTTGGTCAGGGATTACGTATCACGAGTGTACTGTACTTGCATGTGTGTATCTTTGTCAATTATTATCATCTTTTCTTCATATTTATTCTCTATCACAGAACATGACTAAATCTTTGGGGAAAATTATTGCTATTGGTGCTATGAATTTGGGTCAGCGACGTCGGGCACTTATTAGTCCACTGTATGATCAAATGAAAAATGAATAAGGAATATATACATAACTTTAAAAATATTCAGTTTCCTAACACACACACACACACACACACACACACACCTTCGTAAAAAATCCTACACACACACCTCCATACGAAAACATACATACACACACACACCTCCGTAAAAAAACATATACACACACACCTCCGTAAAATAAAAAACATATACACACACACCTCCGTAAAAAAAAAAAAAAAAAAAAACACACACACCTCCGGAAAAAACACACACACACACCTCCGGAAAAAAAACACACACATACACAAATTCTTTATAACTATACAAACCACTCCCTATTTACTTGTCCATCTTCTGGCCTTCCCATTAGGCTATAGTCCACCAACCAACCACCTTCACTTTCTCTCTGACTGACTGACTGTGGCCTCCACGTGTTAAATGTCAGAAGCAGCTTAGGCTACAGAGAGACACTCGCCACATTTCCTGGGCTGGTGGTATTTAAGTTGATTTATGCATCGTGAAAGTTAGTTAAATAAGTGGGTAGTATACTTTTGGTACATTGGAGTGCGTTGGGCCCTCAAAAATACGCCAGCAAACAGGACCAGATGGACAATAATATTGGTAGCTTGTTGCCTGGAATAGTTTGGAGGAATCAGTTGCTCCAGATTTCCCAACAGTATACTATCCCCTAAGGACCCTGTGATCGTGTATGAGAATTGGAGACTTCTGATTCCTCTTTACTATGCCATGAAACATGTTCATTTCACATAGGTGGTGTTTCGTGGCAATATTTGAAAGACTCATTTCCCTCCAATTTCCTGACTACACCACAGGGTCCCTTTAGGAGTAATTCATACACTTTGGTACATTAGACCGCCTTGATTCCTCTATAGTATGCCAGGAAACAGGAACAAATTAACACAAATAATGGTGTCCTGTTGCTTGGAGTAATTTAGAGGAATCAGTTAACGAAGTGTATACTGTCTCGGCACCATCATACCCATAACCAGCCAATCAACAGCCAGATGTATCAACCAGACTGAGCCAATCACGACGCAACAAGAACCATCGTATCTATACCACACCATCATCAACACCATGGACAGAATTACTGACCCCAGTGTATAGTACCATGACCAGACATGGGGTAATAGTAATATGTTATAATAATAGAATTATACAAGGGTTTCTAAGTAATAGTAATAGATATGATAATCATAATCATAGCTGTAAAAGTAATAGAAGGCAAAGCAATAGATAATTGTATATTACTTTCCTATTACAGAGTCAGACACTTTTATTTAAGTAACTTAGGCTATAGTCTTCATGTCAAACAATAATTATATTTGCCTACTGTTAATGAGAAAAACGTCATGTGGCAACCGCACCTCCTACCTCTCAGTTTAATATCTATTGACTGGTCTCCATAATGCAAGTACCGGTATGTACTGTACACCACAGGAGACCGTGTAGAATGGAGAGTGACCTACCAGACATCAAATTATGTACGCATAATTGTCCATATATACGCTGGACAGCCACCCAACAATTATGAAATTATCATCATTTTTAATAACTACCGTGATCGCAAATAATATAATTATAATAGTATTATAATAGATGACCACTAAAGTAATAATAATAGTAATACAATAGATATATAATTAAGAATAATATTAATAATGATAGAAACGCTGTATTAGACCCCATGAATGTATGAGTCCACTACCCATTACAACCTCGTTATGTATATAGGCTATGTATATATGTATGTAACTTACCCGCGGGGTGTGTGTACAAAATGTAGTGATGGAAGACAACAGAGACGAGGCGTGATACAACATGACCACAGAGAATTACCACATCTATTATAGTCTGTGTAATTTGTGAACACACACGCACTGTTTATCATAATAGCCTATTCAATTTTATTTGCCATCCCGCTTTGTGTGTGTGTGTACAAAAAGGGAAATACTGTAACGGTTTATACCAACAGTTTGTATTTCTGTGTTAAAAAATATAAATATAACTCTAGTCTTAATATTAATATACTTATAACCTTTAAAGGGGTTAAGTGTTGATAATTCTGGAGCAAGTGATACCTCTACATAATTCTGATCCAGTTTCCTGGCATACTTTGGAGGAATTAATGCATTTCATTGTACACAGTTAATAGCAGTGCCACACATCTAAATGCAATAATTTAAGAAACAACCTGTTAAGGGACCCTGTATTATAGTCAGAAAATTGGAGGTAAAAAAGTCCTTCAAATATTGCCATGAAATACTACCTATATGGAAGGAGCTTGTTTCGTGGCATATCCTTGTCAGAAAGAATCAGAAGCCTCCAATTTTTATACACGATCACAGGGTCCTTAATATGGATGCTTTTTGGACATCAACTTCTAACAAATCAAAGGTACTATTGGCTACAAAAATTGGTACACAAATTGTTTTTGTTTTCGAAGGATTACAACATACAGGAAATGTCAGCCTACGAAACTACAAAACATTATTATTATTTTTTTTTTTTGCAATCACTGTGTCACTTTGTAGACCATTTATTGCAGTACTTCCACAATAATTACCTCTTTTTTTCATATAGCCTGTTTAAGAACTCCTATGGCCAACCGTACCATGGATGCTTTATGGGCATCGACCTCTATCAAATCGTGGAGCAAGAGATGATTAGACAGCATATATTGGAAAACCTGAAGATGAGTGGTGTAGCTACCTAACTGAAGTGGCTTGGTCGAATTGTAGTGAACCATGAAGAACTAGTTAGTCCGTGTGGCATCAAGGCCAGATTTAGATGATGATATAGAAAAGGCAAACACGAGATTTTTTTTTCTCATCAACTGATACCATATTTCTTAAATTGTTTCAAAACTGGACTATAATGGGCTTTATAGGGAACGGATACTCAAAACCATCAGGCCAACACACACACACACACATCACGAATTACTAACCGGTAGCCAATCATAAAGAGAGGGATGTACGGGTAAATTCTAAATATACTATACTGTCTTTGTCATGGTACAGTCGGCGGCAAAAGTCCTGTCGCATCACCTGCTTCACCGAGACATGCAGTGTTCATGGACTCGAGAAATACGCACGTTTTCTACACCTAAAAATCTCGAGTCTATGAACATAGCGTGCCTCGGTGAAGCAAGTGAGGCGACAGGACTTTTGTCGCAGACTGTACAGTACCAGTGAAAGTGTTGCACAATGTTCAGTGTTCGAGACCTTCAAGTATGTTGCCCTCTCTGTTGTATTAAGGAGGTTAGTACAGTGTTGGTAAATCTGGAGCAACTAATTCCTCAAAGTTATTCCAAGCAACAGGTCACCATTATTTTGGTCAATTTGGTCCTTTTCCTGATATATCGGTACTTTGGATAAATTAAGGCACTCTAATAGGCTATACCTAAAGCATACGAGTACTGTACATTACCCTGAGGTGAGAAATGTTGATTTGCGATGGTCGATACTATAAGAAAACCACGAAAAACAACAAAACATTATCTCATAGTAAAATTAAAGATACCGGAAATAGTCGAGCCACAGAAAAAAAAAAATCTCAACTTCCGTTTGATAATCCATTATTCCCTTTTTTATCTGTTGAAATAAATATGCTACAGCGCAATTTGACCATGTATGACTCCCCCCCCCTCCCTTGACAAGGCTGCCTTGGTCAGGTCCAGATTAGGTTAGGTAAGGTCATGATAAGCCTAGTACCGGTACATATAAATATTAACAATTATCTTTGAGGGCTTAATCTTAGTAAAAATGCGCTGTCAATGATTTCAACAGATTAAAAAAACATGGAATGATGGATTATCCAACAATAATAGTTGAAATTTTTTTTTTTCCATTTCTGTTGCTTAATTTATCATTAGAGTAAATTTATACAAGCTCCCACAATATGATTTGAGTAAAATTTTATGTTCCGAGTAGTTTATGCTGTAATTTGAGTGATATTTTAGTCATTTGTATTGCAATTAACGTTATCTATGACAATATCCCCCCCCCAAGTTAATCCTTCACAATATTGGGGGAGAGCCTGAGAATTTTTGCCATTTTCTATTACGATGTTTTTACCTTCTTTACCCACTAATTTATACCATTCTAAGACACTTTTCGTCTATGGCATTAGTTATATTCAGTTATATTCAGTATTTTTCTTCCACTCCGGATATTACTGGGTATTCTACAGTAGTATAAAAATACCATAAGGATACATAAAGTCAGAATAACAGCTTAATTTTGCTATATTTTCATGTGCTTTGTTTATTGAACTGAGTATGTATATGCCAAACATTTTAGACCTTAAACGATATATTTGCGTATTTCAAGCTATATACAGTTTAAGAAAATTATTAAATATTCGTTAAATATCCATGGCAGTTGGTGCGAGAATGACCAGGTGAATGACATGTGTGACTACGTGTGTCCTTGTCTCCTTTACCTTGCCTTGTCACAGGAAACGTGGCAAGTTGTTCCAAACAGCTATTTTTTATAGTGTGTCACGTGTTGTATAGAGTAGTTGTTTATATACTGTACTTACAAAAAACCTAACATGTTATTGTAACTATTTTTTTTTACATTGTATTAATATATATCGAATATTGATAGCTAATATAAATTGGTTAATATTCTAACAATTTGGTAATAATTTGACAACGCCGCTCTTTTTATCCCGTCTCCACACGATGGCGCAGTACATTCTGGTTTGATTTTTTTGTTTATATAGGCCTATAGATAAATACCGAATTGGTAGATGGAGGAAAACAAATAGACTGCCATACTAGTGATAAATGCATGTAATGCCATAAAATATTCTGAATAACATCATTAAGGGACCAGAACACTTAATGAAGAGTTACATTTATGACGATACCTTTTATTGCTTAATTAAAGATCGGTAACTAAAATCTTAATGGCGGTATTGTGCATAATGTGAAGCCTAATTAAGTTTGCATATTCTCATTTCAATATACATGACGAGGCGTAATTCCAGAGATTATCCAATAGTTATAATATTATATCATGGGGTAAAAGTAATATAAAGAATGATAAAATTCAGGTTTCTAACATTCCTTTGTGGTGCATAAAGTAAACAAAGTAAAAAGTGCATAAAGTAAACAAAGACAAAACTATAAAACAATTATTAATAACCAATCAAACCGACTATTATGCAAGAATCTTTATCCTAATTCCACAGTCCTCTGGCTATCCTACAGCTTTTCTCATCAGTCTTTCAGGTTTACGTAATACACACTCGAGAATCCGAATGGAACAAATTAAATCTAAACACGAAGGATGGAAGACGAAGAGAATGTCAGACAAAAAGAGACGGTGTGGAAACCACAAGTGGAGACAAGATGCATGGAGACTACAATGCCAGTCAGCCTTACTTCCCTTCCCTCAACAGTCACTCCACAACAAACTTTTCAACACAGTGACTCGGTTAACGTTGTACCATCATATTTGTAGACTTCTTTCTGACCAATATATTAGTGTGGGCATATCGGTAGTATTAATGGATATGGCGTCTAATCTATTACGTCAGAATAGGCTGTACAAACAAGGATGAGACAGAGAGGTGGAAATGGTGACTGCTCGGGCTACAAAATACCGTACACTGATGAATACACCATAATATCTTACCTCTACATGTGATCACTGGTACTCCATACTAGTAGCAGTAGTAGTATCCCGCTTAAATGTATGGTCTCACAAGGTATAAACACTGATAACTAAATAAATATAGACGAGCACATCAATGACACACCCTACTTGCACACTGTCTAGTCACTACCTGCCTGAGTTAAGGTTCACCTGTGGCTGCTGCCCCTACTGGTTGGTTGCTACGGTGCTGCCAGACTTGTGGTGGTGGTGGTGGCCGCTGGGGGAGAGAGGGAGAATGGGATGCTTGCTGTGGGTTGCCAGCTCTTGTCATGTGAGCTGGGATTACTGTCTTGTTCTTAATATTTCGCCGCCTGTAAATGAATATATGATATCTCAGATCTTACATTGGTGTGTTTCTACAGCTGTGTTTTGTGTGGCTAAGCTTTATACTGAGGGATTCTAGGATAGAGAGTTTGTGACGTTCCAAGTCATACTTTACTCAACCATCAACATTATTCATTTTCCTCTTCATTCCTCAGATTTTTTCCAATACTGTGTAATATGTAAAAATCTCTTATATTTCTCGTTGTACGCCCATAGTCATAAATAATTACCTATCCTCCTACTACCCTTTCGGAATTGGAAGACATCGGGATTCCGGTGCTTTAAGTTGATTCCCAGGAAATGAGCTGGGAAAGAGAATGAAACTATTTCAAAGATTATCCCATGGTTGGTTTTATGGTTATAACCCAAGCGTTATTGTCCTTCCAACCACCACCCTGCAATAAGCTTAGTTTGCCTGCCAGACCACCAAAATGCCACCGGGAATTCTGGGTATTTATTACCCGATGTTGTCAATTTCCCTAAAACATAGCCACTTTTGGCGTATTCTTTGGGACTGGGCTATAGCCAGCAGTGTGTCAATGGGATAGCCAATAATTACCCATACTCAGTCAGTGTGTAAATGTTTGGCATGATGGCTGACAGTGTTGCAAATATTTCCTCGGGCTCCATTTGATGCACCTCTGCCGCCTGGCAACACTGGCCTGTGGTAATGTGGTTGTGAAGACTGGAGAGGTGCAGATTAGTTACCACGCATGATTGATTGTAGGCTAGTGTTGGATGGTATATGAGAAAGGTAATAATTATATCCTAGGAACACATACGGCTTTAAACAACACATGCAAGGTCTTACTTCTATTACTATATAATGAAGAATCTTTTATTTATTCGCCCAAGTTTGCAAAAACCAGTAAGATGTTTGTAACTTTGTATAAGCAAGACCTTGTAAGTTCATAAGAGTGGAGTTCGTTTATAAAAATGGCTGATCATTTTTATACTAATTGTCAGAATAGTTTTAATTAGACGGGAAGAGAACCATTACACTTGTCAAGTTCTCAATCCAAGATAGGCCAGATACAGTTTAGTCAGTGTTATCCAAGATCCAACCAGACTGCTGGGTTGATCTTGGTGTTATCACACCCACACCGTGAATATACGGTTGTCACTGTGTGTGTGACAGTGTGTCACTTAAGTGGGATGAAGATCATGGAGTGTACACATTGACTTCAGAAGCTTACAAAGGTTAGTTTATTAGTTTCTAATAATCTGATATTTGCAAAAAATTTAGGATACACTGTTGGCCTATGGATTAGAAAAAAAAAAAAAAAGTAAATATTGAAAGAATTACAGTTATTGCGTCCGGTTTTTCTACCTTCATTACCCACTTATTTATTTATACCATTCTAAAAGACTATTTTCTTGTATGGGCAGTATGGCATTTCCTCCGCAAATGCCCCATAAAAAAAGTTCTAACGAAATTAGTCGTACTTCAGTGTTATTTGGCAGGAATATGTGCTTAGTATCATGTTTCCATCTTGATAGTAACTAATAATAATGGTATTATATTTAACAGACTATAACGTACTGTATAGCATTGGCGCCATTAGACAACAGATTGTAACAACTGGGTGTTGTGTTACTATTGGGGTGAACAGACTCAATTGTACACGGTAACAATTTATTGGTATGACTACAAGGGTTGGTTCTCACACTCATATATCCTGGACTCTGTAGCAAGGTATACGAGAGGGTTGTGGTTGTAGAAGGCAAGCACTGAATTCCCCATTTCCCCATCAACATCATGATTTTCCCAAATTTAGGGAAATTTCCCCCAATCTGGCAGCATTGCTTTGATTGGATAGCACCGGGCCAATGCCATCTTGATCTTAAGGCCTGGGTGTGGGATTGATGACGTCACAGCCGCGGGTGGGCTGGTGCGCGGGAATTTCTCGCGATTTGATTTCCTTACCATTGTTTCCTTAATTTTATCAGTGCCTCTTACTTTCCCTACAGCTGTTATTGGTTTTTCTTAGTATCACTTTCCAATTATATTATTTATGTAGTTAATTATGTGTACTTGGGCAGAACATTCAGTCTCAACACCATGTGAAATAATAATAATAACTGGTAAAAATACACACTGGAGTACAACATATATTTTATTTTTAACTACAATCAAGCACAAAGTGGTCAGGTTTCTGTTGATATTCACAAGTCTTTTCACTTCAGCAGAACTAAACATGCATTCTGTTCTCAGATTTTAAATGATTCCTGTTTTAAACAATTAAAATGAGAATACAGTATACTGTACTACAATAAATTATACCTAACCTAGTAGGCTAGTACCGAGTACTCCATTCTCTGACTCCCAGATATAAGTCAACAAGTAAGAAAACTGCCATGATTGTGGCTCAGGTCAGAATGTACAGTACAGACTATAGGTCTATCTATACCTTCAGTTTTGGAGTGTTGATAGTTTTCTCTTCATATTTTTTTCCTTGACTATTGTATTGTTATATGTCTTTGTGAAATTATTCAACAGAATATTAGTTAGAGGCCATATGCACATTGAAATTAGGTTCTTCACTGATGTTTTGCAGGGGCAACATTCATTTACATCAAAATCCCTCCCCAGAAAGTTTAGGGCTAACTGAACTAGCACTTTTCTTTGACAGCTGCAGTGCACAAAATCTTTCTTAAATTTACCAATGAGAGCTTGGAATACTTGGTAGGTTGAAATACATACAGAAAGTGTAAAATCTGTGGGCCATTTCAGGCCACCTCGATCAAGGATCTTTATATACTGGTAACTGTCAGGAATTTCAGCTTCAAGTTTCTTCTCCAGAGAGACTCTACTCACACATACTGAACATTTCAACTTTTTCTTAACACTGTGAGCAACATAACCAGCAATAAAAATCATCACACTTTCATCATCCTTTGACAGTGTTTCCTCTTCCACATATTCTTCAACTCCCTTGAATTTTTCCAGGTGGTCAACAGAATTACATTTTGAGTCTGGTTCACCTTTAGAGCTACATAAATCAGTGAGAGATAAAGGACTTGTCTTGGATGAAGCCATGTAGAGAACATCCATGATTTTTAGTTTTTTTTTCTGATTCCATCACCTGAGCAACAGCAACATTATAATTTGTACCACTCATCCTCCAACTTACTTAACTTGTTCATATGCACTCATAATATAGTGTAACTGTGTAAGGTAAGGAGATGAAACTTTGGCAGGATAATAACTGATGACAGGTACTGAGGTATACAGTATTAAGAAAATATAATAACGTACAGCACAAAATGTATAATATAATTTGTAGGCTTGTGTCACACACCATAATTCTGAAGAACAGGTCCACTTGGATTTTTACAATTTAATTAACTTTTTCATAGGCACTCATAATTGTTCTAATAATTTTTGGCCAAAGTATTGTGAGGAAAGAACTTTTAAGTTACCATACCTAACCTGGGATTTTAGATTTGCCCACGTCAGCACCATATTTCATACTACAGCTATATTATAACAGATATACCTTATCCTCCTGTTTCGTTATAGCAGCTCCACAGTATAATCGAAACTATTCCAAATTTCCAAGCAACAGGAGCCCATTATTAATGTTAACCTGGTCCAGTTTCCTGACATACCGGTACCGTACTTTGGAGGAATCATGGCACTATAAAGGACCAAAAGACACATTCCCCTTAAAACCACTATGGAATAGGTGAACTGCCACAACAAATAACTCGGTGTTTCTCCCAAGATATTCAAATATACGGATCTGGGATAACAGTTTATCAGTTACGGCTTGTCTGTTTTAATTACAGCAACTACTCAAAGATAAAATGCTCACCTTGTATTGTATTTAATCCAGTTGAAGTTAAACAAACAAGGAACCCCAAAAGCACATGCAAAACACATTAGGGACCCCTTGGCCTTGGAAAAGGGCAAAAATGGACTCTGACTGAGCTGCCAGCTGCCTCGGCAAGTTGGCGCGCTGTATAATCTCAGTTAATCTGTCCCTCAGCCTCAGGCCGCAGGCGGCCACCCGCGTTTGTGACGTCACGTCTGTATCGCTGCCGAACACCCAGGCCTTCTGTAGAGACGGCATTGACCGGGCCACCCATGGAGGTATAATATATTATATTATACCTCCATGGGGCCACCATCGCTAATCCTTGGGCAGTGCTTCCATTTTAGGGTAAAATACCCTAAACTAGGGTAATCAAACCCTCGTTAGGGTAGTGTTTAGGGTAATGCCTAGTTTGGGGTAATTGTAGGGTAATTCATTACATCTTTCATACACATGTCAAAATCTATCGAAAATAAGCAATAGTACACAAAGCTAGTGTAGCCATGAACAAAAAAGTCGGAAGTGAATTAATACTGAGGTTACATATTTACATTGCTATGCAAAATTACCAAACCCATCATGTTATCCTTAATCCAGTGTATCTGGGCATAACCCAGTATAGTAAGTTTATTTTCTTTCACTGAAGAACATAGAGAAGATAACATGTGTAATCTATTTTAGTTTGTCTTATATATGATCCTAAATGACTATATGTAACAATGCATTACATTATTCTAAGTTACGATGTTGCCGACTTTTTAAGGTAATACTTAGTAATTTAGGGTAAAACTAGCTCGATTCCAGGGTAATATTTTCGGAGCTCATGGAAGCCCTGTCTTTGGGATAAACTTGAACAGGACGTGTTGAACCTGTTGATCTCATCAACTCTTGAGAGAAAAAGATTGACCCATGTCGCAGCTAGGTATAGCAGTTTATTATTTTCAGTACCATAACAACTATGTCATGATTTATCTTTACAGAAAATTCACCATAAACATTGAAGAATAGGCATACATCAAAATTTTCAAATTCTCATGTGCCTGACAAAGTTGTTCTGAGTAATTTCAGTGTTCGAGTGAAATTTCACGAATTTGCTATTGAATTAGAGTAATTTTCCCTTTTAAACTCACAATTTCACACACAAAAAAAAAACCACCTGCTGAGTCAAGTCCCGTTGAAAGAGAAGAGTTGTTATGTGATTCATGTGAACTTGTGATTGTGAAGTCACTCAAGTGACGAGTTATTACAAACTTACGGTTTACGAAGTTACGACGAGGTCACGAGGATTTGAATAATTTGATCACTGATCAGGTTTGATTCTTTGAAGTAAAGAGATATTCATGTTAGTATTTTGAAGTAGAATTAGTGTACCTTTGCAATTATAAATATTGTATTTTTTATAATGATATTGTTGGCTGTACCTTGAGATACATTGTTATTAATGCTGGGCTGGTCTGTTAAAAAAAAGGGTAATTCTGTATAAGAGTTCCACGTGTTTTTTTTTTTTTTCCTGCTTATTTTTACTTGTTCTATTCATTAGTGACCATAATATTGATCGGAAACCACTTGATTTATACATATTCCCTAACCCCTTCAATCTTGGGGGAGAGCATTGGAAATCGGGGGTTTTGGGTGGGGGAAAACACGTAAATGAGCTTATTTTGCCTTGATACTGGTTTGTTGACCTGCATAAATGTCGAAAAATTGAAAATCCGAGCCAAGTTTCGGCAAAAGTTGGCTCGGGTTTTGCAATTTTCATGAGGGAAAATGTCAAGATTTGGAAAATCCAACCAAGTTTCGGCAAAACTTGGCTCGGGTTTTGCAATTTTCCTGAGGGATAAATGTCAAGATTTTGGAAATCCGAGGCAAGTTTAGATAATTAACCAAACCTAACCTAACCTAACCTGGGCAGACTACTGGGACCTAACCGGGGCAGACTACCGGGACATAACCAGGGCAGACTACCGGGACATAACCAGGGCAGACTACCGGTACCTAACCGGGACAGACCACGGCACAATATACAGTAGAAACTAGTCAGACCTCACCTGACCTGACCTAACCTAATCTGGACTGGGACACACTACCGGGACATAACCGGGGCGGACTACTGGGACATAACCGGGGCGGACTACCGGGACATAACCGGGGCAGACTACCGGGACATAACCGGGGCAGACTACCGGGACATAACCAGGGCAGACTACCGGGACCTAACCGGGGCAGACTACGGCACAATATGCAGTAGAAACTAGTCGGACCTCACCTCACCTGACCTAACCTAATCTGAACTGGGACACACTACTGGGACCTAACCGGGGCAAACTACCGGGACATAACCAGGGCAGACTACCGGGACCTAACCGGGGCAGACTACCGGGACATAACCGGGGCGGACTACCGGGACATAACTGGGGCAGACTACCGGGACATAACCTCACGTGACCTAACTGCCCCCTTTTATTATCCTTAGCAGACTACCGGACTTGCCATTTTAATTGTTGTACATAATTATTATTGCTATTTGTTAATAAAATATATTACAAAAAGGTTTTAACTCTTACCAGACTTGCTGGAAAATTGTGCAGATGATTAAATTTACGAAGAAACCTGGGCCGTGATTTTATATTCCGGCTGACATATTTGTTACATCGCCGTAATTTGTTATTATAATCCATAGTAGCCTCCTGTCCACACTGCTCACTTATTTTATGTTTCATAATTAGCCTATGATCCACACATAAATTAAAAAGTTCTTGTGGCTTAGCAAAATGCGTGAAAAAAAAAAAGCCATACCCGCTGGAAGCCATGTTGGTAGTGTCAGCTTGTCACGTACTACTGACACGTAGCAGGGAAAATGGGATGATGGAAAATTGCGGATGAATACAGAAGGTTGATAGATTGCATTAATAATATGAGATGAGAAAATAATTTATAAATTTAAGTGAGTAAATAATGAAATTATCTATATATAAATGGTGATGGAATTAAAAGAATATTGAAGGCGTCATTTAATTTAAAAAAAATACATGACACACTACATTGTCCCCTACTTAAATATACATAAATTGTAAATATTTGCCGCGTGGACCTCATATACAGATTTTCCAAAAAAATTATCAAGTTAAAATTTGGTAAATATTGAAAGAATTACCGTTATTACGTACGGGTTTTCTACCTCTTATTACCCACTTATTTAGACCATTCTAAGACTATTTTCTTCTGTGGCATTTCCTCCTATTCAAATGGGGCATTTTGAAATTAGCCTCACCTACTATACGTTTCAGCGCCGGACAGACGGTGTTTTTCGTAAATATCTCTTAAACGAATCGTTGTATCAATATAATATTTCAGCACACTGTCTTTAACACCCGGGCGTAATTTATGGCTGACATACCATATTACTATATGTGTTATGTTAGGAGTTTACTGAGTGATATTAAGCCTAATCCAGTCATCATATCTAAGGCGTTATAGAGAATCGGACGAGTTTGGGGTACTCGTGTAACCCCTCCACCAACACCCCGAAATTCCCCCACACCATTCCTTCCTTCCCTACCCCAATATCTCATTATCCCCCTCCCCGTTTCACTCTTCACCCCCCTATTTACACCATCCCCCTTCCATTTTTTATTTTTTTTATGACAGTATGTATATACGTATCGTTCATTAGTAATATTGTTTAATACAGTTACCGTTGTGTGTGGACATGAAAACCAGAGTGGGTCAAACGACCATTAAAGCAATAGCTAATCCCGTTGTTAATGGCCGTATAGCCGGATAATAACCCACGTGTCTAAGGCCACCTCAGAAGGATGAAGTGAATTTTGGTTTTGGCCAAACAAATAAAATCGTTCATGGTTGCTTCATGTGTTCTTTACCTTTTTAAATAACCAATTTATGCCTTAATTGAATATTCACAGTCTCCCGTATCCCCTCCACCTCTCTCTGAGGTATGAGGTACCCAACAGTCCGAGGCTATGACTCAAGTAGTGACAGGGTAGAAATCATTGACTGCCGAGACGCACCTATTAGCAACAATGTTGTCCATTTGCCCCCGTGGATGCAGGGCAGCGTTTGTTCTTCGTCTTGCCACATTGTACAAACGTGAAAGCCAGTGATGATGAAGACGATTACGTTTTCCTTGACAGTGATTGTGAATAAATTTTGTTTTATCATGTTTTCATCATTAAATCCTACACTATTATATATATATATATATATATATATATATATATATATATATATATATATATATATATATATATATATATATATATATATATATATATATATATATATATATATATATATATATGTAATTTGGTGATAATATAAATATAAAAGGGACAAGTCAACAAAATAACATTATATTAACTGGACCAAAGTTGACATTTTATAATGAATAGGTACACAGTATTTAATAACTTTTCCTAAAAGGTCCAGACCACAAGTAATGCCAGTACATTGTGTTCAATTGCATGGTTGACCATAAGGACTGCAAACATGGACCTTCTATATACATACTACATGTATGTAAACATGCTGTTTTACAGTAATTATCAAAGTGAAATATGTCTTGCCTCTATAGAATTGTACTGTACCATACTCATAGTTAATAATCATATCTATACATATACATCTACATAACATTCTAATATATAATACAGTGATGGAAGAAATAGGGAGGGACGCGAGTGATGAGGGAGACGAGGAGCTAGGGGGAGAAGAGGAGGAGAGAGGGGTGAGAAGGGGGGGATGTAGTTGTGGTTTGGGAGGGTGTTGGGGGGGCCACACTTTTCTTCGAATGCGTCAATATGACTGGCCAGCTTTGTGCTATTTTTCACGAGTAAACTCCTCGCATAACACATATAGGAATATGGTATGTCAGCCATAAATTACGCCCGGGTGTTAAAGATAGTGTGTTGAAATATTATATTGATACAACGATTCGTTTAGGAGATATTTGCGAAAAACAGCGTCTGTTCGGCGCTGAAACGGATACCTAACCTAACCTAACCTAACCTAGACCACAGCAGACTACCGGGACCTAACCTGGGCAAACTACCGGGAAATAACCGTGGTAAAGTACAGGAAATGACTGGGGTAAAATACAGTAGTAAAATACTGGGACCTAGCCGGATCTGGCAACACTGCTACAAAACGGTAATTCTTTCAATAAATTCCAAAAATTTAGGTATTTATTGAAAGAATTGGTAATAGTCGAGCGTTTGTCCATAATCTGCTTTTGACTCGAGGTTTTCAGAATGCAATGTTTTATAGTGTGTTTTGAACGAATTTATTGTTCACATCCGTCGCAAATTAATGTTTTGGGAGATATCACCCTCTATTGCCCCATTGTTCTGATCTCTTGTCTATGAAAAGACTTCAAATTTATCCTTAACTGTAAAATTCATAAATACCTTACATTCCATGACCTTTCTGATCATCAGGCAAGGACCCTCTAATGTTAACCTTCTATCATTTCTTTCTGATTCATAGTCATCCTCTATTCAAAATTCCAGTGAAACTTTTACTGTTGTGCTATGCCTATCAAAAACTTTTGGCACCCTCATACACAAAGCATTAATTTCCGATCTCTTCCTCCATTCAAGGCTGCTCCTGAGATTACTCAACCCAAATAACAGTCATCATTAAGGCCATGGAGAGAAGAGGAAGCATTCAGTGCCTGAGTTCCCCTGAGCCTTTAAGGCAGAGCAGTTCCCAGGAGTCAGAGCCAAGGGGCAGTTCTCCAAACATCCCTGACTTTGATGAGGATCTGTGGCAGGGGCTGGAGGAGGTTGGTCAGGAGCTGGACCGATTCGCTCAGGAGGTGTTACTGGTCACACAGCCTGGAGAGGAACACCATGATGAAGAAGAGTGGAGCATCAGGAACCAAGAGAACAAATCATCTCATGACATTACTTTGTTTGGTGATGTGCCACATAATATGGTTCCAGAAAGTGCCTATGAAAATACACCTCCTTCACAGAGTTCTAGCAGGTGGGTTGAAACTTACTGTTAGCTTCCATGTTTTAGCTACACTTTGCAAATACTGTAGACACTCAATATACAATGAATAACTACTTGTATCCATCTCTACATTTTACACTCGGTCCCGCATTGAAGACCTCCAAATGTTTTCCCAGGCTGTTGTTATTCATTACCATACAGACTTAAGTATTTACTGAGCCTGTGTTAATAGGATATAGCTGAATTTTATTATCCAATATTGTTAGAAGACAGTGCATGAATGACCCCACATGTGCATCACTCAAGCCTAGAAAGGTATATTTGTCCAGACAAGTTTGGGATGAAAATGAGAGGACATTATTTACAGTACAGTATAAGGAAGTACCATATGAGGCGGAGTCTTAAAGTACCGTAACAATGATTCACTTTCAAAGCTTGTTATATTTACTGAATATGTTTGTTGTTTTCTTATGGAAGATATTTTTGTCATTTCAGGTTGAGAGTTAGGGATATAAACCAGATAAAAGCCTTTGAAAATATACGGGTCCCATCTCCTCCATCACTTTCCTCTTTCAACACAACACACCAGGTGACGAGCCAAATCCGGAAGCCTTCCTTGACCAACACCGTGGAGAAAATATCAGAAGAGGAAAAGATTTGTGAGATGAAGGCCCTGCAGTCACTGAGGGAGAAGCTGGTCAGTAAAGTGAAGATGTTAGTGTTGCACAAGAAGAACCTTTATGCTCAGAGATGCAAGATTGTTACCACATTTCCACGTAACAGTACCAGGGAAGAGAAAACTTTGCAGAAAAATTCTCAGTTGGCTAAGGAAATAGAAAGGAAATTATTTTCTTTTGACACACACATACATTCGATTAATAAGAAAATTGCAGTTATTAAAAAGGACCTTGATCTTGTTCATGGAAGTGAAGATGATTTATATTTTTTCATTAAGGAGGATAATAAAAGTACAAATACATCAAGAACACATTCAATGAACACTGATAGGAATTTCCAGAATAAGAAAAGATCATTGGGTGATACAAAAAAGTCAAAAAAGAGAAGAAAGATGAATGAAGTAACTGGAGAGAAAAGTGAAGTCAATGAACACATTGCTCATTCTACTCGTATAAATAAAGATGCCTCAAAAACTAGTAAAAGTTACCAAGAAAATAATGGCTCTTCACAATCCACGTCAAGTCAATATGCTGGCAATAAAGCACAGGAAAAAATTAGTGGTAATTTACAAACCATATCTCGAGAAAATGGCGTCCAATTACATGCAACATCTAGCAAAGTGTATGTTGGCTCAGCTGGTGATGTACATACACAAAGAGATAACAAACAAAGTGGATTACCTGGGGACCTCAGTAATGACAGATCAACACAAATCAGGAAGGAAACCACCAAGTCACTGACGCCACCACCACCACCAGCAGCAACAAGCAGCAACAACACACAGGGTCCCCACAAAAAGAACCAGGTGTGCCCAAAAGCAGGACAGGAGAAAAAAAGGTCATTAAATCAAGATCAATCAAGCCTAGAAAAAGTTATTGGGAAGGCCACTAGTCAGGCACTCCCAACAAGCATTGTGCAAAAAGGTTCTCCACCAGTAAAGAGACAAATGAAACAAACAAATGCATTAAAGGAAGAAAACGGTCCACTCAAACAGAGTGAAGCAGCAAGCACTGAGAAAGATGGTGGTGGTGGATATATGACTACAAAGAAGCCAGCAACAGTGAATCATGCCACCTGTGTACCAGCAGAAAGAATCATACAAAATCCCCCGACAAAAGTTGAACCAGTAGATCCTAATAGTGTTGTAAATGATAAAGAACAGCCACCAACAAGAGATAAAGCAATAGATCCTAATACTGTTGTAAAAGATAAAGAAAAAACATCAACAAAAGATAGAACAATTGATCCTAAAAACGTTAAAAGAGGCAAAGAAAAACCAGCCATAAAAGATAACCTGATAGACCCTAAAAATGTTGTCAATGGGAAAGAAAAACCAGTGACAAAAGATAACCCAACAGATCCTAAAAATGTAGTAAAGGGTAAAGAAAAGCCAGCAAATAATGTAGAAGCAACAACAACAAGCCTAGAGAAAGGTGTTGGTAGTGGTGGTAAGACAGGGAAAAAATCAACTGGTGGAGGTAGTGTTAGTGGTGGTGGTGGTGGTGTTGTTGTTGGTGGAGAGACTGGGAAAAAATCAACAACAGCAGAATGTGGTGGTGGTGTTGGGGGTAACTTGAACAAGGACCTGAGTACTCATTGGTGTCAGCCATGCAATATTTTCTTCAAAACCACTCTGTGTTATGTCAAGCACTTGCACTCACCAGATCATGTAGATAAGATACAGGTGAGGACTGAGGGCGTATGTGTGCGGTGTAGGAATTGGTAGGCTCTCGATATAACACAAGCTCATTAAATCCCTTAGTCTGTATGTCATGTATGGTAATGAATCACAGAAGCCTGGGAAAAATTTGGTGGTCTTCAATGAAGGACTGTTTGTAAAATGAAGTGATGGATACAAGTAATTATTCATAGTATATTGAGGGTCTGCTGTAATTATTGGAGTCACAAGTTTATTTGTTTGGTGAAGCTCACAAATACCAATGACACTGCTGAACATCTAAAAGTTTAAAATAAATCTTGCTTCAAGGATCAGAATCACTGAAGTTAAGATATAATATATTTTACAGTACTGTACAGTCGGCAAAAAAAGTTTAGTTACCATCCCTAAAATAGTGTGATGTAATGTTGGTACGCCTGACTGGTGAGTGTCGTACCTCCGCCACCCTCCGGCCTCCATAATTAGTCCGTGCCCCTGGCCACTGCCCCTCAGTGTGTCATGGGCAGCCAAGCAGGAATGACGTTCTTTCACCCAGTGCTATATTTTCTGGGTATTTCATGGTTATTCTTGTTCTAAAATACTCAAACTAATTTTCTTATGTTTAATAATGAATAGTTAAATAGTAAGAGTTCTTCAACACTCAAAATCTAATTTAAAATCAGCTAAACTTTTGATATTTAAAAGTTGACACTGCCGGGGCAATGACAATTCCCGTCCGACATGTCCCGGATGACACGAGTCACAGCTGCATGTCGGCGGAGTACCAACCCTACCCGTCTTACCCATGTTAAAATTAACGTAGGGGTGGTAACGAAACTTTTTTTGCCGACTGTACATGGATGGTACACATGCTTGCAGATGCTGTAAAATTATCCTTTTTTGCCATTGCATAGCTTTAAATCTGTGGATATAAATTGATCCCTTTGACAAAATAAAGATTGTGTGATGTAAATTAAGAGAAAATTGTATCAGAAGTCAGCATTGCTTTAAGGGGATAATATACATAAAGTACCGTATATTGGAGGACCAGATTAGCACAAATTATGATACCTTGTTACTTGGAATATTTTGGAAGAATCATTTGCTCCAGGTATACCAATACTGTCCTACCCCCTTAAGTATTAAACCTTTTGGGGGGTACTTATATAAACAAAATATTCCTAATATAGATTCAGCCTGTCCTTAGACTACAATAATTCTTCAGCTATTCACTTTGTACTTTTCCATTTATTTCCTTCACCTATTTATTCATTTTTTTATTTATTCTTTTCTTCTTTCTCAACCAGCATCCCATCCTCACCAACTTTCATTCGTTTTCTCTGCGACTCGCATAATTAATATATATATATTATTATCTGCCTGTCCCCTTATCTTTTTATCCCATGTACGATACCTACTCTTACATCCAACAAACACTTGCTGCAGCCTCCACAAACCCACACCATCCACTACACTACATGACACAACACCCACACATGCCAAGGAACATCAAAACAACACCCAGTACACGATACCATACACAAATACTATCATCTCTTACACCCTGCCCACCCCAAACCAATCTCCAGAAGCACATCCATACTCAAATCACTCATCAATCCATCCAAACATTCAAAAACAACACTCAGCTGCATGCACGACCTCCTGACATCCACCCATCCGAATCCTTCCTTCCCCATGAGGACAGAGTCCACCTGGCCAGGCTGCGGTGTGGCCACCACCCGGCCCTTCTGACATATCAGAAGAGGCTGGATGGAGCCATTGCAGATGCCTGTCCGGGATGCAACACAGCACCCCATTCTATTAAACACGTTATTGAAGACTGCAACGCACACAACCACACTCGCCAACAACACAACATACACTCTGAGGGCATTGTGGGAAAGCCCGGTTCAGGCCATGGCCTTCCTCAGGAGCTCGGGGCTGCTCAGCCAGACAGTTTGAGGAACTTCAACAACAACAACATCCAACACTTTCCTCTTCCACATCTATCTATCTATCTATAGCTCTGATACCTCATTCCCTCCGGGAACTATCCCCAAGAGGGTGGCCACGGCAGAAGAGTCTCCACTTTTCCCTGTTTCAACACTCCCTCCTTACTTTGTCAAACACTTCTTTGCCCCTCATGTTTCTCTCCCATACATACTCTTCCACTCTGTTCTGCCTCTCACACCATGTCCCATAACTTCACTTCCATACACCTTCTTTACAAACTCCACACCTTGCATTCTCTCCACATGTCAAATCCACCTCAGTGAATTACATTTCACTCTCTCAACCGCTCCACATTCAATACCAATTACCTTCTCACTCATACAATATCTCTCATACACACTCATTACTTTCTCCATCCCACCTAGTAACTCCACATGCTCTATCTATCTATAGCTCCGACGCCTCGTTCCCTCCGGGAACTCCCCCCAAGGGGGTGGCCACGGCAGAAGTGTCTCCAGTTCTCCCTGTTCCAACACTCCCTCCTTACTTGTTCAGCCCTACTCTGCCCCTCACGTTTCTCTCCTGTACATACTCTTCCACTCTGTTCTGCCATCTGACCACAGGTCTGCCTCTCACACCAGGTCCCACAACTTCACCCACCAATCCATCAAAAAACTTAAAAACAACACCCTGCTGCATGCACAACCCCCTGACATCCACCCATCAGAATCCTCCCTTCCCCGCGAAGACAGAGTCCACCTGGCCAGGTTGAGAAGCGGCCATCATCCGGCTCTTCTGACATATCAAAAGAAACTAGATGGAGCCATCACAGATACCTGCCCAGGATGCAACACAGCACCCCATTCTATTAAACACATTATGGAAGACTGCAACGAACACAACGACACTCGCCAACAACACAAGATACACTCACTGAGGGCACTGTGGGAAAGCCCGGTTCAAGCCATAGCCTTCCTCAAGAGCTCGGGGCTGTTCGGCCAGACAGCCTGAGGAACTTCAACAACAACAACAACAACTTCACTTCCATACACCTTCTTTACAAATTCCTCGCCTTGCATTCTCTCCACATGTCCAAACCATCTCAATGTATCACGTTTCACTCTCTCAACCACTCCACACTCAATGCCAATTGCCTTCTCACTCATACCACATCTCTCATACACACTCTCATTACTTTCTCCATCCCATCTAGTAAGTCCACATGCTCCTCTCAAGTAACTCATTTCCACAGCACCTATTCTAGACTGATGCGCCCTACTCCATGTCCATGTCTCCGACGCATATGTCAGTGTTGGCAGGATTATACTATTTTGTAGTCCCCTTTTCACTTCCATACTCACACTTCTACCCTTCATAATCCTCCTCAGTGATCCTATGACCTGTCAACCCTTCACTGCTCTCTCCCAAATTTCTCCTTCCATACTTCCATGTTTACACATAACTGTACCCAGGTACTTAAACTCCTTCACTTCCTCCATCCTCTCACCCCTCAGAGTTATCTCACACTTCGTCCCAGTTGGTACAGCCACTCTGTAAGGTGTAGCAAAGTCAATCACTTCAGTTTCTGCTCTTTCAAATACCATCACTATACTTTTACCTACATTCACCTTCAGTTTCCTTCGTTTACACACAGACTGAAATTCGTCCACCACTCTGTAAATTCCTTTCATTCTCAGCCATCAGCAGTGTCATCCGCAAACAAACTTGCCACCAGCGACCAATTTGCTTCATTCAGCCTCAACTTCACCCCCAGACCATTCACTTTGGCTTTCACCTCTCTCATACAACCATCCATATATATATTGAACAACCATGGTGACATAACGCACCCCTGTCTCAGCCCTACACTAATATTAAAACTCTCACTTAGATCACCCTCTACCCGTACACATGCTTTTGCATCTGCATAAAAAGCCTCAATGCCTTTCAGCAAAGGCCCCCCCAACACCATAAATTCTCAACACCTCTGTCATAGCTTTCCTATCAACTCTATTGTGTGCCTTCTCCAAGTCCATGAAGGCAGCATACAACTTCTTACCCTCCTCTCAAGTAACTCATTTCCGCAGCACTTATTTTAGACTGATGAGCCCTACTCCATGTACACATGTCTTTGATGCATATGTCAGAGTTGGCAGGTTTATAATATTTCGTAGTCTCCTTTTCACTTCCATACTCACACTTGTACCCACATCACTCCATAATTATATAGCTACTGATTTTATTTCTACCTGAATGATGTTTTACAGGACACAACTGTCAAGAAGGTGGCCAGAAACCTTCCTGGGCCTGGTGTGGAAGCCAAGCCTGATGTCGATACTGGAAAGCAACCATGCCCAGCTGTAGGTCAGTTAAGGGTCTGTGACGTAGTTGGAAAATTGGAGGTAAATGAGTCCTTCAAATATTGCTACGAAACATCAGCTGTACGAAAGGAGCTTGTTTCATGGTATAGTCAGGAGGAAACGGAAGCCTTCAATTATCATACACGATCACAGGATCATTAAGAGGAGATTCTTTTGTTGGTAAATTGGAAGGTCTGATTCCTCCAAACTATGCCACAAAATAGATCCCCTAATAGTACCATTTAGGATGTCTGTTTTCCAGCATAGTCAAAAAGGAATTAGTAGCCTTCCAATTTGCCCGCAAGACAGTCTCCTTAAGTATAATTAAGGTTGTCTGTTTCCTAACATAGTTTGGATGAATCAGTAAGCCTCCAATTCACTCACAAGAGATGGCCTCCTTAATAGAGAATCTGTTTAATAGCATGGTTTGGAGGAATTCGTAGCCCTCCAGTTTTTTACAGCAGGATACTCCCCTTAAGGAATACCAATGTGCATTTAATTTGGCCATCACCAGTATATTATTTATTTCCTAGTTTTATATACTGTATATAGTATATATATATATATATTTTTTTTTTTTTTTCCTAGACCATGAAAACCTCTTATTATATGTCTGCCAATAAAGTATTGCCAGATGCGCTTAATCCATGATGGGGTGACCTCAAACAAACCCTTCTCTAGTGTTCTTTCTTTTCTCCAGCTCATGCAAATTTCTTTTAGATATTCCTGGACTCCATTCCTCCTTGTACTTGGTTTCTTAAACCACCTCACTCATCATACACTAAGTTAGCCTTTGACTCACCATTCTCTCGTCATTGGTAATTACATTACACATCCAGTTCAATGCTGTAATACTCACAGACTCCCTTATTCATCAGACCACCATTATTTTTGTTAATTTGGTCCTGTTTCCTTGCATATTTTAATTTGGAGAAATCAGGGCACTCTAATGTAATTACCCCCTTACAGAATTTACATTTGTATCCAAGAAATGGGGAAGAATTACATTATTTACATTTCTTCATACAGGAGTGGAATTTATGCACTGTGGTCGTGTGTTTGTGTGCGAGTTGTGTGCGGTCATCATTTGGGATGCTGAGGAGGCAGCTGCTCACCCCACTACACCACAGCATCTCTCAAAATACAAGGTACAGCGTGACAACAGCTTTTTCCCATTTTTGTGTTTTGTATATACTGTACAGTACACCCTTGATATACAATGAATAAATACCACCACTTCATTTTACACTCAGTCCCTCATTGAAGACTACTAAATGCTTTCCCAGGCTTGTGTTATTCATTACCATACAGACAAGTGATTTACTGAGCCTGTGTTGAAAGGAAAGTGCTAAATTTATTCATCTTATATTATTATGAGATGTTTGTATATCCTCCTAAATTCTCTCTCAAAATACAGTCTGACAACAGTGTTTTCCCATTTATTTCTTATATATATATACACATACATACATTTACCAGGCCTTCATCTCAACGCTGCAGGTAGCCCCGTCACGTCACACACCCTCCGAAACATAATGGCCAAAAGTAGAACTCCCCCCCCCCCCAATCCCTGTTGGAGGAGGGAGCAACCCCCACTGCACAACCACATCCCCTTGTGGGACTACAAGGGGCACAGCTATGTTTGCATTCATAGCAAGGCCCGACAGCAAAAGCTGGTTTACCTCTGCCACTTCACTACAGGGCAAACTCCCCCTCCAGCATTCAGCCGACCATGGGCCACACTCGATGCAGGCCCCTCCTCCAAGGACCGTGAAGCCACGTCCATTTTTCAAGCATTCACCACCCTTCTCCATTCGTTTCTATCACGCGCAATGACTCTCTACCTTGCTCCACAGATATACCTCTTCCACTTAGAGCTCCTTTCACATTGTCTAACCATCTCCTGTGGCCTTCCTCTCCTCCTTACACCTCCCACATCCGACCCCAAATACTTAAAGCACTCCACCTCCTCCAATATTTCACCATCTAGCATTATATTCATCCTTCTACCCTCTGCTCCCCTTCTACATCTCATTACTTTGTTCTTTGCCTTGTTCACTCAGTTTCCTCCTCCTACACACCCGTCCAAACTCCTGCACTAACATACTCAGTTCCTTCTCTGACTCTGCCACTAACGCCGTATCATTAGTAAACAGTAATCGGTTTAGGCCCAACTCTCTACCTCTGCTGTCCACCAAGCTCAGTCCTCTCTCCATCACCCTGGCTATTACATCTCTTACCACACCGTCCATATAAATATTTACTTTTGTGAATACGGGACCTGGTCTCAGTTATCTTGATGTACAGTATGTAGATAGATCATGTAGTGCTATTATTGACTATCATTGAGGAAGATCTAGAAATATAGTGTCATATTTTGCAGTGGTGCACAAATGCAGTTGTTAAAGGTAAATGTACTTAAAAGGAGCAAAGTGATGATAGTAGAAGGCAGGATGAATCCATATGTAATGTACAATTGGAGGATATGCTGAGTAGTGTGTGTAGGATCTGAAGAATTGACAGGGTGAGAAATACTGTATGTACTGAAATTCATGAAAGGTGTGAGTAAACTACATGATCAAAGAGTAGAACTAAGCATCCTGTGATGGTATTGGCATGTGGAAAGAATGGAAAGTATAATGATGGGGGAAAATGTGTATGAGAGTGATTTTGAGGTGCAGAGAAGAAGGGGAGGACCAAGGAGAAGTTGGTACAATAAGGTGAGTGATTGTTTAAGAAAGCATGGAATAAGAATGGATGAAACTGAAGAACTTGTGCATGATAAGCTAGAGTTCAAGAGTGTATGTTAGGGCTGGCAACCTGGATTTAAGGAGGTATAGATTGGTATACTTTTAGTACATTGGAGTGCCTTGATTCCTACAAAGTATATCAGGAAATAAAACCAATGCATATATATCATGGTATCCCATAGCTTGGAATAGTGTGGAGGAATTAATTACTACAGATTTACCACCAACATTGTACGATATACCGTACATATATAAATGTTGATTATTTTCAGCATGTTAACTTATAGTCTGCTGTCTTTAATGTGCAGGATTTTTTAGTTTTCTCTCTGAAGTTGTATAATTTTTACTTTAACGTTATCTTCACCAAACTGTACAAATACTCACATCAGAAAAAATTGAGACTGTACTGTATAGGTATTATTAATAACCCATTCTTTTCCATGGTACCAGGAATATGTACAGAAGAACACAAACAAAGAGATGGAGTTCATCCATGCCAAAATGGAAGCCTTTACCAAATACTGCAGTGGAAGGATATCATGCCAGAGAAGATCCTCGGCACAGAGACTGCTCAATGACCCTCAACAATAAATCTGTCAACACTGATGCAAGGTTACAGTTTTGCTGTAACTGATAGTAAGAGTGTCAAGTATTTGAGGAAATTGGGAATGTTGTGATTTTTGTACATACACACTATCAGATGCATTCAAAATAACACTGTTGTAAGACAACAGAAAATGCTAAAAAATTGACATCAGACATAGTTGCTGTATTGGTAAAGGTGCCTCACATCTTCCTCATTACTTTTAGGAAAACAGTCCTTTTCCTATATATATATATATATATATTTTTTTTTTTTTTTTTTTTTTTTTTTTTTTAAGTTAGTGGAGTGGTACTGGCAAACACTAATATTAGATCACATTGATATGATATTTGTTTAGTGTTGGTCATCGACTTATTAAATTCTCATACATCCCAGCATTAAAGAATCGCCGATATCAAATTATTTTTGCATAATTCTGGACTGATACTAATTTATAAGAGCAATTGGATATTTTCACAACAAACCTTTCTTTTTGACCCAGTGTACTGAAGAATTTTTGTATTAAGAAAGGTATGTGGTGAAAACAATACTGTAATACTTTGCAGACCATTCAGAGATAAAATATGCATTTCTCACCACCAACAAATACTTTTCGCTTAATAATACACTATAATCCTAATATTAACCTTTTTGTCAATGGGTAACACGCATGTGCACAATCAGTCTCCCTTAGTATCTTGAGGTGTGAAATGCTTGCACTGACTGATAATGAACAGTACAGATTTCAATACAAATATTGAACAACTTTGACTTCATTTTGCGCAAGATTGGCTCATCTGTAATGAGTTGTCTTTTGTACCCAGCCACAATGACCATAAAGCACAAGCAGCTTAAGCGGTGTTTCAGACATGCACAAGAGGATTAGCATTGCTCCCTCCTAGTACGGTAATATGCCTGGAGGAGTGAGCTTAGCAAAAAAAGAAGCCATTATATAATTTACCCTCGCACTCCTGTATGTTCTCAACTTTGGATTTCCCAATTTAAACATTATTTAAGAGCCTACACAGCAGATTATAATGTACTAATTGAAGAAAGACTTATTTTATGTTCATGAAAACTATCTCATTACATTCTGATTTTTCAGAAAATTCCACAAATATAAAATGTAGAAAACCTGATAAATCAGCATTGACCTTCCTTGCTGTACAATTTACCGAAATATACAATTCCAGCCCGCAAAGAACTTATGTACTTGTTAATAATGAAGTAATTACCTGGAAAGTATTATTTTTATATTGATATAAAGGTCCTTGAAATGAGGCCTCAACATTATGGTTGATGATTTTAAGGAAGTCTTATTAAATATGTCGCCCAATACTATATGTCTATAGTTCCGACACCTCACTCCTTCCAGGAGCTGGTCACATTATAATCTCCTGCTCTGCCCGTTTGGTCAAGCTGTCGTTCAATTAACAGTAGTACATTCCTCTCCCTCATGGATTCTTTCACCCCGTTTTCCCATCTGACCAGGCAGGCCTACTCAAACCAGTTACGTAACTTTTTGTACACTCCCCATCATGCATTCTCTCATGTGTGAATCACTCAATGTATTATGCATCACCCTCACAACCTCCCCAGACTCGCCCAGTCTACACCTTGCATAACGCATTCTTATTACTTTCTTCATCCCACCTCTTCAGGCTGCACACTCCTCTCGGGTAAAGCCCTGTCCACACTCTCGGACAGTTCCACCAAATGCTAAGTGTATTTCCCTAGCATTTTTAGCAGTGTTACCAGATGGAGCAATTCCCAGCAGGATCAAGAATTTTGGACAGTGACTGCCACGCTGCACCCATACTAGCTCAAGGAGACAGATAGATACTTATCATGCCATTCTGTTTATTTCAGGATTTAAGCACGAGATGTAACACTAACTTGCCAGACTCTGATTTTGCTATCACTATAACCAGCAAACAGAGTCTGACCATCAGCAGACCAGGCCATGGAGAGACATTGTGGGGGTTCAGCCTTGTGATTCTGAGTGATGACTTCTGGCTTGAGTTCATCTACCATATTCTTGCCTTCGAGGTCCCAGATCTTGATGGAAGGTCCAGTGGCAGCACACAACCAGTAACGGTTGGGGCTGAAGCAGAGGGAATTGATGGTGTCTGTGTGGTCCAGGGTGTACAGGTGCTTATCATCATTCAGATCCCACAGCATAGCCTTGGCATCCTGTAATATGAGGGAGAAACTTGTAATACCATTACACTACCTGTATATAAATATTTTTCTTCTTTTATATCTTTTTTAATTTGTCAAAATACAGTAAAGTCATGAGGTAGACCACTCTCGGCTGCGCCATAAGAGGAAAAAGCGCTGTTAATTTCAACATTATTACTATAACAAGTGTAAGAAGCAAACTAGGAAAATTGATCTGTGTATATGCACAGAAAGGTATAGAGTACTTTGTAGTTGATCTTGGCTCAGCAATCACGTACCCGGAAACTAAGGTATAGTAGAGAAAAAATTCCTGGCTCGCTGTACAGAGCATACTTTTGACTATAATGAAAACTGTATGCAGAAACCATCTTACCTTGCCACCAGAGGCACACAGGGAGCCATCAGGGGAGACAGTCACTGTGTTCAAGTAACCAGTATGACCATAATGGTTGGTCTTAAGCTTGCAGTTGGTCAGACTCCACACCTGAAAACCAATAAATAACTAGTATAACATCTTGGGTTCATTTAATTGATAGCCACAAATTCATACAAAGTAAATTTCATGCCATGACGTGATCTCCAGTTGACTCTACAATTTCTGCATTATTTTTTAAAGAAACTCCAACGACACAGCTGAAACTTTTATCTCTTGTACCAAGGTACTTGACACCTAAAAGAGGAAAGTGTCAATTTTTGAGATCTCAGAGATGGGAACTGACACTCTTTAGTTTAAGAGGAACTGTGCATATTAAACTAAGAAACGACTAAAATGCAATTATAAAAGCTACTAGCATACTTTTCAACATTCTCAAGCCGGTTTGACCCTCACAAAGTCACTGAATTCATGCTAATCCAAAACTATTACTTTTACTTCAAACTTTCAAAATGGAGTAAAAAACATTCCAATATAATACTATTTTCTTCAGGTATGCAAATTGCTCACAGAATATAGGAACTATTCATCTATCATACAATATTGAATACATGGAAAACACACAGGGTGTCCATGAATAACCTGACACGTGGACCAACCTTAACAGCCTTATCCCAGCCACATGACACAATGATGGGGTTGCTGTTGGATGGAGAGAACCTGACACATGACACCCAGTCAGAGTGACCATCTTCTTGAATGGTGTACTTGCACTGGGCCAGAGTATTCCACAGCTGAAAGTATTAGTGAATTAGGAGGGGAGAAAAATAATACTTTGATACATCAAGGAAGGAGGTGACTACTAGATGCAGTTTTGTTTAGAATGAACTTTATACGGTATGATCCACACTGGAGCATAGTAACCCCTAGTCATCACCTACAGGTACACACAATAAAGAAAACTACCAGTGCCATTCTCATATAAAACAGTTTGATACCTGAAAACACTGAAAAATAGCCCGTTTACTACCAGGGCATTATGAACTGTGCTAATCATTTACACAACTGCTTTTTTTTTTTCGCACACACCCTACCACAAGGCCCCAATCTGCTTGAATTACATATCATCAACTACATCCAACCACAAGGCCCCAATCTGCTTGAATTACATAAAATCAATTACATCCTACTACAAGACCCCTTCTACTTTAATTACAGCAAAACTTCAATTATCACAATTATGCAATACTGCCAGTCACCCACTACAGCGTTTATTATTTCTGTTTGGATTGCTATGAAAGCGTCTTTTCAGTGAGCACAGATAACAGCTAAATTATGTCAAACCTCACCTTGATGGTCTTGTCCCGTGATCCAGAAACAATCTGACGGTTGTCGGCACTGAAGGCAACGGAGAGCACATCCTGGAAAAGAAATTATCATATCTTAGGGCAGGTAATACACTCATGATATATTAGAGCACAACAATTGCTCCAAAAGTATGCCAGGAAACAGGACTAGATTAACAAAAATAATGGTGTCCTGGTTGTTGCTTGGAATAGTTTGGAGGAATCAATTGCTCCAGATTTATCAATATTATACTGTCCCCATAAAAACACATTATAATCAACCAAACTGAAGTTATATTAACTAAATAAGTGAAGCTTACAATCTCAGTAACTTTCACTCAGTGTGGTCTAACTATGTCCAATATCAAATTAACGCTAGAAAATAAATGTACAATACTGCTGGACCTATGCTAACCTGATGACATGTTACTTCACTATGGAAACCAACCCACATATACTGATGTGAAACTGGGAGCTATTGCCTGAATTGCAGTCCAAAGGATAAATACAGTTTTTACAAGAGGTGCATGTACATTTGGGTTACTGATAATTACACTCGCCTTGTCATACAAACTTTAAGAAAGGTTTGTCCTGAATAGTTTCAGCAACTACTGCAGCCCTCCACAGTAATACAGAAACTGGTACTGCACATACATTACTGACGGCCACTTACCACGTAAAACAATACTTGACCTAATACCGAGTCTATTAACTTTACCTGGGTGTGGGAGTAAACTTGGCAGTAGGGAGCTAACACTAATCCTCTCAAGCACCTATCACACGGGGCATTTCACAAGACTGCTTCACCCAATTTGGCCAACCTGAGGGACACTTCGCCGGACTAACCGCACTCACCAGGTTTTATAAAATGTTACAAAAAGTTGTTTCACCCAACCTGCTTTGGAGTCAAAATATGTCTATACTTTTTCCCTTCATTTAAAATATTGATAGCATTTGATCAACATTGAAATATAGACCATCATGCACAATTTATTACAAGAAAATGTGTACATGATAAATATTTTTGCGATATAATTATTTCAGTCATATGATACAGGTATATTTGTTTACAAATCGCAGCATCGGCAAGGATTCTGGCAATCTCTACATCTTGCCAAAACGTAGATCCCAAGCGCTACAATATCGTCAGCAAATTTCCAAGCCTCCCACAGCTTTCACTCCATCTTTGTTATTGTTCGACGAATCACGAGTGGTTGCAGATAGAGAACGATTCTGCTATAGGTGTTTTCAAGTCCGATGAACTAGTTGTACCAAATGACAATTTGGTTGGGTGAAGCAGTCCGGTGAAACGCCCCGTGAGATACGCGCTTCATTCTTGTGGCTACTTTGAACATTCCCTTGAAAATTAAAATTTGTCTATATTTACGAATATGGAGTATTCAAAGTAGACCCAGTTATAAAAATGCAAGTAATTATGTCCATTCCACCCAATGTATTCCAACACCTAGGTAAAATCATCATACTGTGTTGAAACAAGATGAAAAACAGTTGAGAAATGGTCTTTGGCAAATGTACTGCTGGTGTTTATATGTGGCATGTCAATGATGGATGTGACACTTTTCCGACACCTTCGTAGGCAACAAAATTTGCTGAAACTATTCATAATAAACCCTTTGTCTGCCATTGTGGGTTTTACTGTAACTGACTTTTCAGCAAACATGTCCACTGAATTAAGACACATTTTCCTTCCTCTTGTATTTGGTACCTCAGTAACTCACATTAAGTTTAAATTCTTTAGTAAAAAATTATTATTCCCTTTCTTCACCAATAAATAAAAGTCAGCTAATGTATACAAAAGCTATGAACTGAAGGGCAGATGCCTTCAATATTCCTTGCCAGTTCTCCTCGGGATTGGATGGCACAGGCCAGATACTCACCCAAAATCATGCGTCCTCTTCCAACTAATAAAAAAAAGATAAAACAAAAAAGCTTCCTGAATATTGAAGTGTTTATGCAGGTGCAGGGATGACATTCCAGACCTTGTTGTGGTCCTCAAAGCGACGTGTTGTCTTGCCAGCAGCCAGATCCCACAGCCTCAGGGTCTTGTCCCATGACCCGGACAGGGCGAAGTGACCATCCAACGACAGTACCTGCATGTGTACAAATATAAGAGGATGTCCAAGACACATTTACCAACACACATGGAAAATAATAGCCTTTACCAGGTGTCTTCAACCTGAGGAAAATTATCTAGGTATTCCCGAGGGGAAGGTGTGTAAACAAACACGATGGTAGAGGCTCTCTTGATGGCTAATGGGGATGCTCTCTAATATGACTGCAAGTATAACTTCACAATTCAATGCCATTTTTCTATTGCAAGTATCAGGCAGATGTAAATTTTTATATACCTAGTTGCCTAAATTAAGATTTTGTGGGAAATATTCTATCTTCTAATTACGACTTTACTTTAACCCAACTTAACCAATCAGATCAGATGTTGGGCGGGGAGATAGCCTTTTCATCGGCCTCCCCTTTGGGTTTTAATAATATTGTGGTTGAGCTTTGTTTTTCTTTATGTGGTTGCTTTTCTTATTCTCTCCCTCTCCAAAAATTGTATATAATGATTTTCACTTCTTCCTTATCTATATTTTCAGCAAAGAGTAAATCTCCCAGCCAGTTTTCTTTATATGGTTGTTGAAAGAGATTGTAGTTATTTCTTATATTTTGGGCAATGCAATATAAAATGCTGTAAGTCTTCACATTGTTCACTGCAACAAATACACTTTGTATCTTGGTTTACAAATCTATTTCTATTTTGTAGTTTGAGGGTATTTGACCGGCATCTGAAAAATATTATTGATGAATTGTTATCATAAAAAGTAGTCTCTTTAATTTCACTTATTTTACCCCATCTAACCAATCAGACCACACAAATTTAAAAATAAATTTTAAGTATTTTAAGTCCTTGATAATCCGGAAAACAACAGTTGCACGAGCTTCAAAAAGCATAATTTTCTAGAAAGGGTGCTTCACCTTTCTAATGCGGAGTGTTTCATAATCCTATTACTAAATATAAGCAATACTTTACCACATCAGAAATGAAGTGGGAGTGTCCATGAAGACGTTTCTGGGGAACACCATAGTTGTTCTCCTCACGGGTCAGCTTCCACATGATCAGTGACTTGTCTGAAAGCAATAGTAATATCTCATCATATACCCACAACATGGATGTATGCATCTTCAAAAGACATAGATCAATTCTTTTTTATTTTCAGTAAGTGTCAAACAACAATAAAAGTTCTGAAATAATTCTTACCACGTGAAGCAGACAAGATCATGTCAGGGAAATTCCTGTTGGTGGCAATCTGGGTCACCCATCCATTGTGGCCCGCTAGGGTCCCACGTAACTGCAGACTTTCATTCATGCTGAAAAATTGGTCAGTTTTACTGTGTTGTCCAAAAAAAAGAACAAGGTTACTAACTTCTATAATAAGGGCAAGTGTAACCAGACATAAGCGTAAAACCGACATACAGTTTTCAGCAAAATTTTAACAAACCTTTGAACCTTAACCCATTCATTGCTATAAATGTTTCAAGGCATCCAGGTAGTCCTGACCTGATCCATTATACCCATGATAATGGCAGGGCTGACCAGTGTTTCTATTCAGGCTGATTTTCCACTAAATCTGGCAGATTGCAACCCTCACCTAATGGGAAAAATTGGTGTCTAGCAGCTAACAAGAATTTTATATATTCTGGCAGATTAATATGTTTTTGATGAAAAATAAAAGTTAAAAATTACGGTATTAGTACAGAAGTGGACCTTACTGTATAATAGATATTTTACTGTCATTACCCACTATTTTGGACCATTCTAAGACACTTTTCTTCTATGGTTTTTCTTTCTCAAATGCCCCATTCCCAATACCCATAGAAACATGGGGGGCCCGATGGGAATCGGGGGTTGACGGGTGGGGGAAACATGAAATACGTATACAAAAACTGTATCCCACACCAACGACGGATTTGCCATTCCCTTGGTCCGGACATATACAAGATTATTTTATGGGCAATTCAGGAGCGAAGGCCGTAGGCCGGAGCTCCGGCACGCAAAAAAGGAGTGGAAAGCGACCCGAAGGGTCGCTTGGAGCTCGACACGTTAGGGGAACTCACTTGATACCATATTGTTACTATAATACTACAATATCACTATATACGACGTTAATTAAGGTAGGAAGTTTATTATAACGGCAGAACAATAGTAAAATGCGTGTTTCCCCCACCCGCCAACACCCGATTCCCATCGGACCCCCCATGTTTCTATGGGTATTGGGAATGGGGCATATCTCGAAAACGGGGCATTTGAGGAAGAAAAACCATAGAAGAAAAGTGTCTTAGAATGGTCCAAAATAGTGGGTAATGACAGTAAAATATCTATTATACAGTAATGTCTACTTCTGTACCTTTACCAAAATTACTATGAATGTTCCATTTTATTTTTCTAGATCATGGTTTAGTGATATTTGTGGCTCTCCACTTTGGATTTGGACACAAGTGTTTAGTTTACAAATTCCAGTACCCTAAACTTCTCCGATGGCCAGAAGCAAGATCATGTGCTACAAAACAGCAATTCTTTCAATAAATACCAAAGTAACTTAAACTAAAACGATGGAAAATTCCACGTGGAACTATTCTTAAGAAAATCCGTATATGGGAAAGCCCGTTTTGGCAACGTGTTAACATTAAAAAAGCGTGGTGACCAAAATAAGCAAAAACATACCCACAGAAACAACATAACAAGGATTAAGCCTTACAACGATAAATCCACAAGTTTGCATCAGTTACCAGACGTCAGGACATTGATTTTTTGGGGTAGTATGCAAGAACATCCGTGGTGTTTACGACGGTGTGGTACAGGTACCATACGATAGCAGTTGGTCTATGGAGCCATCGTATCGGCACCACACCACGAATGTTGTTGAATATGGCCCTTAAAACCAAATATACGTAGGTTTCCCTTCCTAAAATTATATTAAACTATTTTGACGCCGGACTGGCAGAATAAACACACACACACAACACAATTTTATCATTATTTCCAAGTTAACATTATGCTCCAATGCTTATCTATCTTAAAGTTCAAACATAGAGCTACACTTTCTCAATGTGTGAAATATATATGGGACTCACATGAAGGCGATGCAAGCTGATAAATTTCACTTATTGTAGGGTGCACGACGGCACGTCTGCCTTCTTGGCGCTTGCTCTCGGAAAGGAGAGTGACGTCAGTATTGCCAACTAGCCTAGTCTCCAAGACGAAATTTCCTTACTTCGCTTTTAGAATTTTCATTTTTGCCTCAATAATTCCATGATTACTCTTGAAAATATTCGGAAATTTACCATCTTGATAATTATTATTATTAATTAGTCTGGTAATTTTTTTCCCATTTACTACTGAACTATCTTTATATAATAGAAAAAATTCTCCTTATTTGGCAACACTAAAGGAGATGTAGCATCAATGTTGCCAAGACGAGGCTTATTTATCACCCGAAAATAGCCCTAATAATATATCCTAATCATTGAATGTAATTTATTAATAATCCAAAATTAACCTATTAATCTATTAAGCGGAATATTTATATGGAGTACTATTGATTCCTCCAAACTATGCCAGGAGTAGGAGATCTCTTAATTAATTAATAAGTCGCAATGTTTGAAGAATAGCTACATTTTTCCATTACATCTTTTAACTTCTTCCTCCCCCATACGTAGCAATGTTATTTGATAGAGGACACAAAATGTAATAACACTATTTTATGTATTTATCGGGAATATACCAAGGGAGGAGGTAGGATCATACCGTTGAATTATTGGCAAGTACTCAGACCTCGGACCATCCCACAATAAAACATAAAACATACACATATATACAGTCGTGGACAATAATAATAATCCACATTGGGCTGCCTCAAGTAAAAGTTTGCCAACTTCTCTCTAGCTGTTCGTTAGCTGAGAGCCTGTATTTTCTATTTTACTACTAGCAGCAACTGATCTACTTTAAATTTAGCAGCTACTGGTCTGCTGATCGATTCAGTATGCAAAACAAAAAAAGGTTATAATTATGAGAACGTGAAAACATTAGACACCAATTGAAACTCATCTAACATAAGAAGCCAACTATAGTTAGGGGGGTATATAGATATCCATTCCCACTTAAAAATAATTATTGCTTGCTTATCAGATATCGAACATTAAAATCAAAAGCCTTGTTGGTCAGCAGTTACATAACTATAATATATATATGTTTTCTATGAACCTAGCAAAACATCTCGCTCTCTCCCTCTCGTTCCACTCATCTCTCTCCTGTCAAGTGTGTATAAATAAAAGTTAACTACTTTTCAGTCAAAGAACCAGCACTGGCTTTGACTCAGGTGCCCATGGGCTAGGAACGTGGCGCGCGACAGCAGCTGAAACTCAATTCGGAAGAGTAAATATTCTCATAGGCCACTGCACAGGCGGTATAGCTCTGTGGGTCACACGCCCTCACCTGAGAGGAATCAATCAATCGGACTGATAGAATTATAGAATACGAATCCAGCAGAACGCTAACCACTCGGCCACCTCCCCTACCATGACTTGGCCCACCTGCTTAGCAATATACATTATTGCACATTGCAATATTCACTGTTGCATATCAATAAAAAAAATTAAAAGAACTAGGAATACGTTCCTAAATAGAGTTTACCCTTAGTAAAAAAAACGTTGGATACTTTTATAACTCTTTGATGGAATTGTACTTATTTAAAAATAATTTATACATGAGTAATTTATGCGTCTAGCATGATTTGACTTAAAAAGTTCCCGAATGTTTATGATTAATTTGGAATATGCTCGTAGACTACACCGACTTTAAAGATGGCGGTCATGACAAACTGGATCATAAGTGTTTACAACATGTTATTGCCACTCTGTCTAATTAGTTTACTGTGTTTAAAGACAAGTGTGAGTTTACCTGACCTACCTGAGATTCCTGGTGTAGGTAAGTGATGTAAAATGACTCTTTTGGTTTAATTATGTATTTGAATGAGTATGGAAGGTAAACTTTGTGGTGATGACATATATTTATTTAAAAAGATCCCGTGATGTTGAGTTTATTTTCCTTTACTTTTATTAGGAATGAATGGAGTATATTGTGTTTGGTATATAAATGATGTCGTCTGATGTTTTTGCTAACGGAGAAGATATATGTATTTATATCTAACTTACTGGTATTCATATTATGTTTGAGAATCCCCCAGTGTTTCCCCATTATATAGATCTGAAGCAATCTTGCTATACGTGCTATTATGTGATGTTTTTATATCTGCACGTCAATAATGGCATTATATATCAATGTATAGTAAAATTAATATGGAGGTAATTCCAAAAATATATTCAAATTTCAATCACAGGATGTACTGGTATTCTTTTTTTTTTTGGTATTATTACAGAAGTACTGTGTTCTTGGCTAGGGCTGCGTAGTGTTACCACGTCCGGCTAGGTCCCGGGAATTTGCCTCGGTCAATTTATGATAGTTTACACCGGTTATATCCCAGTAGTTTGCCCAGGTCAGGTCAGACGGTATTTATTGAATGAATTACCGTTTTGTAGCAGTGTTGCCAGATCTGGCTAGGTCCCAGTACTTTGCACTGGTCATTTTCTGTACTTTACCACGGTTATTTCCTGGTAGTTTGCCCAGGTTAGGTCCTGGTAGTCTGCCCAGGTTAGGTCACGGTAGTCTGATGCGGTCTAGGTTAGGTTAGGTCAGGTCAGGCTAATTTCAAAATGCCCCATTTGAATATGCCATATCATGGAAATGGGGCATTTGCGGAGAAAATGCCATAGAAGAAAATAGTCTTAGAATGGTCTAAATAAGTGGGTAATGAAGGTAGAAAAACCGTACCCGATAACGGTAATTCATTCAATATTTACCGGTCAGACTAATTTCCAGACGGGGCACTTCCGAAAGAAATACCAAAGTTCAAGTTTTAGGGTCCCGCAGAGGGCCACTCATGGGCGGCATAATATGCGGGGGTTGTGCGGGGGATTTAGGGATCCAGGGCAGGATTAGGAAGAGGGTTAGGATAAGGGTGGATTGGGTCAGGGACTGTGGGTTGGGGATTAGGATTGGGGAGGTAATGATTGGTGATCCTATTTCTAAACGGGTCAAGAGTGGGGCTATTAATTACGTGAGATGGGAGATGATTCCACTCTTGGATGCTGCGGGGAAAGAATGAGTGCCTAAATACATCAGTGCTTGTCTGGTATGTATGGTATTTTATGTTGTGGCTGCCTCTAGTGGATCGTATACTTGTAGAGTGTAGATATGTGTCTTTGTCTATGTCAACTAACTTGTTTGTGATTTTGTATATCATCTGTTGTCTGTGTATCTGTCTTCGTGTTACTAATGGGTCTAGTTTTTTGTCTTGTTTAAGCAAAGTGACTGATGTAGTGTGTCTGTAATCACGTCTGGCCCATCTTGCAGTCTTGTTTTGTATGGACTCTAATTTATTGATATTATTGTAAGTGTGTGGGTCCCAGACGGTGTCGCAATAAACTAAATGTGGCCGAACGAAAATGTTATATGCAATAATTTTGGTGTCTGTGTTACACCTGCTGAGGTTCCTGCGCAAGAACCCCAGGACCCTACTAGCTTTAGCCCTGATGCTACCTATGTGTGTGTTCCACCTCATGTCCGCTGAGATGTGGACGCCCAAGTATTTGTGGGAAGTGACTGTGTTGAGGTTGGTGTTGTGTAATTGGTATGTATATGGAATGACATTATGGGCACAGGTAAAACGGATGTGATGGCATTTGTCTGGTCTAAATGTCATCTGCCACTTGACTTCCCAGTCTTCAAGTGCAGTTAGGTCGTCCTGTAGTCGAAGGCAGTCATTCCTATCTTTAATTGGTCTGTAAACTAAGCTATCGTCTGCAAAGAGTCTAGTGGTAGAGGAAAGTGAAAGTGGGAGGTCATTAATGTATGAAAGGAAGAGAAGGGGACCCAGGACAGTGCCCTGGGGTACCCCAGAGGTCACAGGAACAGATGGAGACTGACTACCGTCAAGAACTACACGTTGCTTTCTGGTAGTCAAGAATTGTTTTTGTGCTGTTGGCTTGATGTTTGCACCAACAACACAAAAACAATTACCCAGGACAATTTACATGTACAACAGAGCTGACATGGGTGGCATTACCCAAGACTTAGTTGAATTTTGTGACTCGTTCCTTGACTCAGACCCAATGGCCAGCTCTGTGGAAACAAACTGGACCAGACTTCGTGACTTTATACGTGACACAATGGACAAGCACATACCCACGAAAACCATCACACATAACCGGTCATTACCATGGTACAATAGACAATTAAGATGAAAAGTGTCTTATAATGGTCCAAAATAGTGGGTAATGATACTAAAATATACAATATAGTGAACCCAGTACTTCTGTAAATTTACCCTTTTTTTAATAGAATGGTGAATATTTGGAATAATTTGCTGGAGTGGGTAACGTTAGTGAATCTTGAAACTAAAATTTTGTCTAATATTGCAATTAACTGCGCCAGTGAACTACTAGTTAGGTTAGGTTGGGTCAGATAAGGATCAATTACCTTTATTAACACCCTGTGGTATTATCTTATGCAAATGTACCTTCTCTTAAACTTTAGATTATCCCTTTTACCTCCAAAATTCCCTGTTTACTCTTGAAAATGCTCATACATCAACGATATTTTATCTGGTAGAAATTTCGGAATTTATTTCCGAATTACACATGTGCGAGATATATCATTTTCACTGTGATATACGTTCTTATGATCAAATTTCCGTAAGTTTGATATGGGTGTTACCTTGCGCAACTCCTGGTAGTCTGCTAAGGTTAGGTCCCAGTAGTCTATTAAGGATAGGTCCCGGCAATCTGCCACGGTCCAGATTAGGTTAGGTCAGGTCAGGTCAGGTCTGCCTAATTCTAAAACAAACAAATAATATTTGTGCTTGCCAAAATTTTTAAAACCCGAGCCAACTTTTGCCAAAAGCTGGGTGATGGGGTATGGACAAAACAGGATATTTGCACAATAAATGAATCACATGAACTATAGGAAAAACTATGTTCTATCTGAAAATCTCCAACATGTTAAACTCGGAAAATTTACCGATATTTCCCTGTTTTCACTTGAAAATATTAAATACAATTTCCCAGTGTGGACTTATAATTACCTTAAAGCATGGAAATATTCCTGTTTCTGGCAACACTGCACACGGAGGCGAGAACCCGATAGGAAAGCCCTGCAGGAAGTTCAGATGTGTGTGAGCCGAGGCAGCCGACCCACAACAGCATTACTTTGTGGGCCGTGTTGGGTGATGCGTAGTCAAGTGGAACACAATTAGGTGGTGCAATTTCTAAATTTGATACGAGCGAGCCAATCACAGCAAAGCTGGAGTGAAATAGTCATCACATTCGATTAATTCAAAATGTGCCCCTTACTATGCACGAGTGCTCCAATTTCAAAATTCAGTATAGGGGGTTGGGAGAACCTCCCAAAATACATGCTTTTTATGTATTTGCACAAAATAAAACAGCTTAAAAATATAAAGGGCAAAAAACAGTGATTTCGGTTCATCAAAAGTGACTACATCGAGTATACAGTCAATTGAAATGATTACCAATAAATTAAATATTGCCTTGATAAAAGTAAGGATGGATCAAGAGCAAGTGTACAACTATATGGGAGGTATAACCACCACATGTAGCCAATGACATTTTGAATCTCTGTGATTAATTATATATTTCTTGTTGCTGGACAAACCAACCTGATCTACAGGACTGCCCATAACTATGCGGTACAGTACTGTATGAGGAAACCATTCTATTTGCACAAGATTGCATAACAATAGATAAAAAGTGTAGGAGTTCAATCAGATGATGTGATTAAAACAAGATAGATTTGAAACAGTTTTCTTTTCAGTGTTATCCTCTTTTTTTTTTTAACTTTTGATTATCGGAAGTGACATATTTTGTTACTATTGATACTCCCTTCCTATCCCAACAATCTTGGGGAGAGTATGGGAAATTGGGAGTTATGGGTAGGGGAAACACCAAAGTAGCAACTTGAAAACTCAAACCAGAATTTGTCTAACCTAATCTGTCCTAACATAGCCCGGACCATGGCATTCTGTGATCAGGGGGTAAATTTATAACATGTTTTATTGCATTAATAGGCAAGATTATTAATTAAAACCTTCAGGACAGTGCCAGTATTGTGCATAATGTAAACTATAAGTTTGCTGATTCTCATTAAAATACTGTACATAATGAGGTATTATTCCTGAGATTATCCATGCATTGTTTTATTATTTTCACACTAACTTACAGAGTATTACAATAATTTCCCCATATTTTTAATGTCATTCTGCCTTCTTTTTTCTGTGATTTTGAGCTTCAATTAGTAAGGAAATGCAGACAATGTCTACTGTACTTTGTGGACCACAGCTGTTTTTACATTATATTTTTTTCATTTACTCTGAGGTGTTTTTCGTGGTTTTCCAATTGTATTAAATATTGCAAATTAATACTGTCCCATCATCCGACAATGTTTACACTATACAGCCTCCATTAGTGGACAGGGATATAGTCCACTGCCATTGCCATTATTCTCACTTACTCTGCTTCTTTTAACTCAACAGTGCTGCCCACACTCGCCTTTTTCATCAATATTAAAATAAAAGAACCAATCATGATTTATATATTCATACCAAGGCATCTCACAGCCAATCAGAGGACTTTCCCCACAGTACAGTCAGCAGCAAAAGTCCTGTCACCACATCTGCCAAGTCATGAAGTACAATATGAAATTGTAAACTGAAGAACCAGGGAAATTTATAAATTTGCTCCCTGGATATTGTAATTTTGTTTGATGATTGTCCTTTGTGTTATCCTTCAAGAAGAGCTGGGTGAGGCAGCAGGACTTTTGCCACCAACTGTATGTCTGTTCAGTTTAAACATGACATTACACTGAGTGATCAATTGAGGATAATCCTTCAGAAGCCACTCCAGGCACTTCTTTACAGTAGCTTGGATTAGGGTTAGGGTCACTTAGGTTAAGCAGAGAGTTTTGTAATTTGACTGATTTTTAACATGCCTTACCCCTCAATTTTTCACAACTTCATAGCCCTGCCCACTCTGCTTGATTTTTTCTCCTCTGCTGATCATCACTGTACTGTTGATAGAGTGAACTTTTCCTATCTTTCTCTCTGTATTCTCGCCAGCTGCCCATGATAAACCCATAAAACAAAGAGAATATTTTATTGATCATATTTACAAAGAACAATCACAGCTTCTTGTCTAAACCTCATTAATGCAGCATTGAACTGACACTTAACCATACCAACAGTACTGTGCTACTTCCACAATTCTGGATTATCAGTTAAGAAAATAACATGTAGAATGTATAATTCCATTAGGTACTAAAAGATCTTGAAATTACTTATAGTAGCTACTATTAAAACCACCATTGCATTTTATTTCAGATCCTTCAAAGATAAAAGATGTAAAAAGACCCAGTTCAGTCCCACGTGGTGGTCCAAAACCAAGCCCAGCTTCAAGCACAGAACCTACAGGTAATGTTATACAGCCAATCAGTTGGAAGGTGGCGAGATATTTTTTCCGAAGTGCACATGTAAAAATTGAATTTTTGATATGATGTACTTGATCTGGGTTGACTTTCTGCTACTTGCGCAATTCCAACATATGGGAAATATGCTCAAGTCTGTGTTATTATTGTGTTTGCTCCCATAGTCTGCCCAGGTCAGGTCCCAATAGCCTGCCCCTGTTAGGTCCCGGTAGTTTGCCCAGGTTAGGTCCTGGTAGTGCTCTTCCCCACCAAAAATCCTGAATTCCCATGCTCTCCCCCAAGATTATTGGGATGATGGGATATAGATATGGCTAAAACAGAATATTTGTGAAGTAAATGGATGTTAAATTTGCATAAATTACTCAAAAAAACAGTAGGTTAAACTACTGTATGTTTTGCCTGAAACACTCGCACATGTGTATATCAGAAAATTTACTGATAGAGAAACTCTTGTAGTCTATTTTAAGTTGTTTTTTATGATGTTCCACAAGCTGCCTGGCTGATCAGACCCGAGTTTTTGAGGAAAGCCTTGGCTAGGATTGGTTATTTCTATATGACTATCATGGACTGTATATTATATTGGAATGTGTGGTTGTGTGTAGTGCAGTCTTCCATATGGTGTATAGTTAACAGTGTGGAGTGCTGGAGACTGGCTCCATCCAGCCTCTACTGTAAGGTCAATAGGGCTGGGTGGTGCCTGTATGGTGACTATCTGGTGGCTCACCTAACCACGTAACGTAGGTTCCAGGTGGAAAGAAACACCTGTAAAGTCCAGTGGGTTTATTAAGCACAGGATAAAGAGGAGAGGGGCAACGTACCATAACTTTGCTCTTCATCACATTTACCTTCCGTTTCTCACACACCTCTCCAAACATATTCACTAAATCCTGCAACTGCCACTCATCATCACTCAACAGAACTATATCATCAGCAAACAGCAGCACAGGCAACTTTCACTCACTCCCCTCCCTTATCAGAGGTATATCAACATCCACTGCTCTTCCCTGTATTTCCTTAATGACTCCATCCATATATACACGGAACAACCATGGGGACATCACAAACCCTTGCTTCAACCCAAAATTCAAATTAAAGATCTCACTCTGCTCACTTTCCACCAGGACTGCCGCTCTTGCACCCTCATACAAGCTTTTCACTGCCTCCAGCAACTTTCAGTTATTTATAAGCATCTAAGTAAACACACTCTTTTTACTCTTGCAGCAGTGATATGAACTAGAGAGTTGAAGAGGTCCTTACAAAGATCTGGGTGAATATTATTTTTCTCTTTCAATCTACATAACCTTGTTACTAATTCAATTTCCCTCATAGGAGTAACAGGTGCAGGTGGCTGCAAGGAGATTAATTTTATGATGAATTTTTGGCATGCAGATTGTGTATTGGCTATATTAATGCTGAGATGCTCTCTTCCTTTGTGCATTTTTTTCTTTTTCTTTTAAGATTACTACCCGATGCACGCTGGACGAGAATTGTTCATCACAAGCAATGGCAAACACAAACTGAGTGTATTCTGCTATCATGGAGAAGCTAAGAACCTCCTTACTATCTTCAAAACCATAGAGGTGGGTACAAAAATATGGAAGGTGACTGATTTGTATGCATTCTAGAACTATAATTATTTTTGTGATATCATATAGTACAGTATGTATGTTTAAACACCATTTCAAGCATCTGACTACTGTAGCTATATCTTACTGCAAGCTATTAAAAGTTAATTAATGCTCATATTATCCCTCTATTTTTTGTTGGATCATAACCTCCAAATACACAAGTACTTTACACATGGAACTTTGCGTGTCCATAACTCCATTCTATAACCAGGGTATGGAAATGTCCAAATACAAATGAAGATTCAATATGTTGCAAGGGATGGGAAAGGATACCATGTCATTTGTATTTACCACCAGCTACAAGTTGTAATAAATGGATAGTTGTGGTAGCTATTACAAGAGACCCATAGTGATTAATTTGTGTAAATTCCACCAGTTGTGTCTAGAGATAGATGGAGACGACTTTCAGTACTATGAGGGACCCAACTCTACAGTGGTAAGGCAGGAGCATCAGGAGTCATCATGGCTGGCTTTTTACCCCTGGCGACCCAAAACATATAAGCTGGAACTCTACAAGCAATCCTGTATAGGAATTGAAACCAGCAAACCATACAAAATGATCCTCAGAGCCAGATGTAAGTACTATTTATTTCATACTTGTATTCATGATCTATCTATCTATCTATCTATAGCTCTGACGCCTCGTTCCCTCCGGGAACTCCTCCCAAGGGGGTGGCCACGGCAGAAGTGTCTCCAGTTCTCCCTGTTCCAACACTCCCTCCTTACTTGTTCAAGCCCTCCTCTGCCCCTCACGTTTCTCTCCTTTACATACTCTTCCACTCTGTTCTGCCTCTCACACCAGGTCCCACAACTTCACTTCCATACACCTTCTTTACAAATTCCTCGCCTTGCATTCTCTCTACATGTCCAAACCATCTCAGTGTATTACGCTTCACTCTCTCAACCACTCCACACTCAATACCAATTGCCTTCTCACTCATACCACATCTCTCGTACACACTCTCATTACTTTCTCCATCCCACCTAGACACCCCACATGCTCCTCTCAAGTAACTCATTTCCACAGCACCTATTCTAGACTGATGCACCCTACTCCATGTCCATGTCTCTGATGCATATGTCAGTGTCGGCAGGATTATACTATTTCTCAGTCCCCTTTTCACCTCCATACTCACACTTCTACCCTTCATAATCCTTCCCAATGATCCTATGACCTGTCTACCCTTCACTGCTCTCTCCCTAATTTCTCCTTCCATACTCTCATGTTTACAAAGAACTGTACCCAGGTACTTAAACTCCTTCACTTCCTCCATCCTCTCACCCCTCAGAGTTATCTCACATTTAGTCCCAGTTGGTACTCCCACTCTGTAAGGTGTAGCAAAGTCAATCACTTCAGTTTCTGCTCTCTCAAACACCATCACTTTACTTTTGCCAACATTCACCTTCAGTTCCCTTCGTTTACACACAGACTGAAATTCGTCTCCCACTCTCTGTAACTCCCTTTCACTCTCAGCCATCAACACAGTGTCATCCGCAAATAAACTTGCCACCAAGGACCAATTTGCTTCATTCAGCCTCAACTTCACCCCCACCACCATTCACTTTGGCTTTCATCTCTCATACAACCATCCATATATATATTGAACAACCATGGTGACATAACGCACCCCTGTCTCAGCCCTACACTATTATTGAAACTCTCACTTAGATCACCCTCTACCCGCACACATGCTGTTGCCTCTGCATAAAAGGCCTCAATGCCTTTCAGCAAAAAACCCCCAACACCATAAATTCTCAACACCTCTGACATAGCTTTCCTATCAACCCTATCGTATGCCTTCTCCAAGTCCATGAAGGCAGCATACAACTTCCTACCCTTCCCAATATATTTCTCCACTATTGATTTTAATGCAAATATTTGGTCCACACATCCTATACCCTTTCTGAACCCTCCCTGCTCCTCACTAACTTTATTCCCTGTTACTTCAATCAGTCTCTCAGTAAGAACCTTCCCATACACCTTCCCTGGTACACTAAGAAGGCTTATTACCCTATAGCTACCACACTCCTCCTTACTCCCCTTCATATTCATGATGCCACTTTAATTATTTTCTATGACCAGTATTGTAAATCTGCATGTCCAGTTTTATTTTGAAAATTAAATGAGAATGATTGAAAGAGGGGGGCTTGACCAAGCAAGGAGGGAGTGCTGAAACAGGGAGAACTTTTGACTCTTCTGCTGTAGCCATTACCTTAGAGGAATTGGCCTTCAGCAGCCAAATTAAAGTTCTACAGGCATTTTGGTTGTGTCGTCTGTAACTGGGCAGTGAACTATCTGATGTTTTGTGTTGTTATGTGATGTAGATATTTTGGATATAAGAGATGTTTACTCTCAACCCTCTGCTATTTCTGGAGACTGGTTTGGGGTGGGCAGGGTGTAAGAGATGATAGTATTTGTGTATGGTATCATGTATTGGGTGTTGTTTTGATGTTCCTTGGCATGTGTGGGTGTTTTGCCATGTAGTGTAGTTGATGGTGTGGGTTTCTGGAAGCTGCAGCAAGTGTTTGTGTGCCTCTCATGTCAAGATCTGTGTCTGATGTGGCTGTATTTGATGATCCTTGATTTGAGGACTTTGGTTTCATGGTGTAAGTGGTCTGTAGGTGTGGTAGCTGTGCAGCCTGTGATTATCTTTAGGGTTCTGTTCTGTATGGTCTGAAGGGTGTTGAGATGAGTCTCAGTGAGGTTTGAGGCCCAGGCAGGGCTTGCATAATCCGTCACTGATCGGATATATTGTTTGTACACTATGGTTGTGATTTCTTTGTTGTTTCCAAATGTTGTGCTGGCAAGTGATCTGAGGGCTTTAAGTCTTTGCATGCATTTGTTTATGATGGCCGTGATATGTTGTTTGAATGTCATGGATGTGTTGCATGTTATGCCAAGTAATTTGGGTGTGTGTGTGGTATAGGTGTGTTGTTTATGGTGAGGTGTGGTGTGTAGCGGTGTTCAGCGTTGTAGTTGTTGAAGTTCCTCAAGCTGTCTGGCCGAACAGCCCCGAGCTCCTGAGGAAGGCCATGGCCTGAATCGGGCTCTCCCACATTGCCCGTGCCCTTAGAGAGTGTATGTTAATTTTCATTCACATACAGTACGGTGCACCTTTTTCACCCCATGCCTGTGTCATGAATATTCTCCTTATCCCCATACTCACATGGAATGTTCTCAAACTGCAATTATAAGAATTTTCTCAAAAGTATTTGTATTATATAAAATATACAAACAGTAATGATTTATATGTTTAGATCTTAAGTGACTCGGCTGAGAATGATAAGTGTGAGGAAAGTCTCTAAGTTCACTGTAAAGGAATTAAAACAGTTGTTTGACTTTACTTTTTAAGGATGAGTTTCTTTTGACATTATTTATATATTTTTTTATCAGTGCAAGTATTTTGAAGGACTGATTGATTTAGGTAGATTTTCAGGTTCAATCATTAATGGCTTTGTTTGACAATTACTGTATCTTATTATGTCTGGTATTAGTTAGAGAAATATGCAGTCATTGCTGTATATAGCCATTTCAGGGTTAGGTCTACTTGAGATATTGTTGTACTCTGCGTGAGTGATGTGTCCGAGCCTCTTGTAGGGCCTCCTCCAGTACGTTTGTCATGTGCACTAAGTTGTTTGGGTCAGTCTGCAGCAAAATCTTCTCACACTTGCCTCCAGACCCATCTTCTTTATTTTGCTGTTGGATACCTGTTCAGAATATTTATAATAAATAGTGGCTAAGCTTACCAATACACACATATTATAGCAAAGAACCAAATGCAAATTTACTTGAAAATATACTTGTAAAGTACTTTGAAATTAAGAGGAAAAGATTCTCAGTATATAAATAATTATGGCAATCCTCAATCATTGAAAATATTTACAAGAAGAATATTAGTTTCCTCGTCTTGAAATAATTGCCCCTTTTAATATTATTCATATCTACAATACTTTAGTAAGCTTACCTGAACTATGATCCAGAAATAGTTGTAGTGTAATAAGAGGCTCAGCTATGTGATGAAGAGCTCTGGACCCAGCCAGGATGTCAAATCTCCACTCCAGGTTGTTGTAATGAGGCACCTGACAACCATATTGTACATTGGGGGTCAATAATTCTGTCCTGATCCAAGGCACAATATGAATGTCTACTAACTGAAGTGATTCAGGCAGGAGTGGGATATAAGGTAGGTACAGATTCATGTCGTGTCTCAGATCAGGTCAGAACTATTGATCCCAAGTATACACAACCTCAGGGCACATGGTAGCTAATGTTTGGGATTAAATTTTGAATATGGTTTAGTTGCTCAATAATTGAACTCCCATTTGGGGATTAAAGCCCAGCTCATACTCCTGGTGCATGGTCTGTTGGTAGCAAAGTAAGTAATTAAGTTCTTTTTAACATCCAAGTTCTAAGTACAGTAGTTTGAGGACCATTTGAGTTTAATCATATGTTTTGTGACCAAGATCTAGCACTATTTATTTTCTTTCACCCTGTTTATACCAACAGTCTTACAAATGAACCTAAATTGGCATCAGTAAGTGATAACAACCAGTCAAGGATGAACTTGGGTGTTTGAATCTTAAAACGGGGTGACATGGTTAAAGTTACTGTTTCGCAAGACACATGACAGTGAAAATGGACTAAAAAATGAATGAGGAACACAGACTAGGTTTTGATGATTATGGTAGTATTTTGTAGACAATTAATCTGACATTTTCCTCTTGTTTTAATTTATATTAGCTTTGGGATACTCAATTGATTTTCATTAATATATAGCTCATTGTGATAATACTTGTTCAAAACTTTCATTCGTGTGTTCATAAAGCAGAAATTTTTTACTGAATTTCTGAATTCTACTTTTCAGCAAAGACAGGAAATTCTAAATTAAAGATATCACGATAAAGATCGAGTGGAATTTCTGTACCGTATATCTCTGAGATTGAAGAGTAAAAATTATAATATAGTTTAGTTACCTGAACTCCCATACTCTTCATATACTCCTTTATGTCCCCCTCATTATTAGTGTAAGCATCTGCTAACACCTTGACAGCATCTTTTGTGAAATTTAAGGAGGTTGCAAGTTCTTCCACCTCTAATTTTGAGGCTTTTGCTTTTGTACAGTGTATTAAGAGAAAGACGAGAGCCCTCACAGCATCTTCAACCTGAAAATAATCCTTAATTAGTATTCCTATCATAAAATATTTGCATGTGAAAATAATTATCCATAAGTAGCATTCCAATTACAATTTCTGAGATACAGTTTTTCTCTTGCCAATTATTGTAATAAACGAGTGATTTCTGGAATAATAGTGTGGCAAGGTAAGATTAGGTTAGGTCCAGCGGGATACGCAAGTCCTGAAGAATAATACCGGTAGGTTATATATGAAAGTTTTTGTCAGTGTAATCAGAGCTCCATTATGTGGTTAGTCCTGCTACCATTATACCTGGTGATTACTGTTACCTAATTTTTATTATGTGACAGAAATACCTATGAAGTAAAGCGTCCCAAATGGTAAAATACAAATTTCACATTTCGGTTTAAGGGAACAGCAATTACAGTAGTTTTGTGGAAGAACAGTACCGTACTTGATATCACATTATGAACCATTCGATATCACAACATAATAGTGTGAAGCCCCAAGGGGATAGTATATATTTGAGCACTTTGATTTCTCCAAAGTATGGCAGGAAACAGACGAGATTAACAAAAATAATGGTGACCGGTTGCTTGGAATAGTTTGCAGAAATCACTTACTCTGGAATTACCACCAACACTGTACACCACTTATTGACAGACAGACAGACAATAATTAAAGCATGTATCACGGGCCTCTTTTTCTCCGTCCTGTGGCCAACCTAAGGCATCCGGTAAATATTGAAAGAATTACCGTTATTGCGTACGTTTTTTCTACCTTCATTACCCACTTATTTAGACTATTCTAAAACTATTTTTTTCTATGGCATTTCCTCCGCAAATGCCCCATTTCTAAGATAGGGCATATTCAAATGGGGCATTTTGAAATTAGCCTGACCTTACCTAACCTAACCTGGACCACAGCAGACTACTGGGACCTAACCTGGGCAAACTACCAGGAAATAACCGTGGTAAAGTACAGGAAATGACCGGGGCAAAATACTGGGACTTAGCCAGATCTGGCAACACTGCTACAAAACGGTAATTCTTTCAATAAATACCAGGCATCCTCCAACCCATTTTAAGAGATGTAGAGGACAATGACGAATCTATGTGAGGCAAATTTATCTCTAAACCGGAGGATGATGGACGGAAATTGGACGGAAATACTTGCCAGTGTAATGAAGACCCATAATGCAGCTCAATAATTATATACCTGAGAAGGTTGTACACCGAGTTTGTTTGAGGCACTGTTGTATATCTTTGGGTTTATTTCCTGCCTGTAATATTGATTGGCAAGTCGACAGAATTCTTGTAGCACTGATGCATTTTGAGTGGTTAATAAAGAGAGTTGAGCCTTAAGGTCTTCAGATATAGTTAGAGGCATGTTTCTATCGTAAAGTTTCCTCCTCCTCCCACTTGCATCAGCTGATCTTTGTTTACATTTCCGTGCCAGACCAGTGGGTTATTATTTATTTATTTATTATTGTTTCGTTCGATCTCAACTTTCATTTATTCATTGTGTAACTGTTTATGGATGTGTATGCATAATTATGTTATTGGAGTTTTTGTGAAGTTAAAGTGAGCTGGATTTAAGCTGTCTACCGCGTTCAAAAAGCGTGGCGGGAATTTTAAATTAGTGCAACTTGAATAGAAAAACTAAATTAATGGCAAAACTCTAACTTTACCATCAAATTAATTTTTTGAGGATCTGTTCAAACTAGATGAACAGTTTTTGGTAAATATTGAAAGAATTATCGTTATTGTGTACATTTTTTTTTTACCTTCATTACCTACTTATTTAGATAATTCTAAGACTATTTTCTTCTATGGCATTTCCTCCACAAATGCCCTATTTCCAAGATAGGGTATATACAAATGGGGCATTTTGAAATTAGCCTGACCTAACTTAGACTGCATCAGACTACCGGGACCTAATCTGGGCAGACTACCGGGACCTAACTTGGGCAGACTACCGGGACCTAACCTGGGCAAACTACCGGGAAATAACCATGGTAAAGTACAGGAAATGACTGGGGCAAAATACTGGGACCTAGCCAGATCTGGCAACACTGCTACAAAACTGTAATTCTTTCAATAAATACCTAGTTTTCATTTTAGAGTGATTTAAGATATAGTTTCTCATTAATATTTATGTTGCATATTAATGTATTAAATTTAAACAGCTTTGCCAACCTTCTTTGAAGGTTTCACTTAGGTAGTGGAAAAGAGAATAGCTTGACTAAGGAGGGAGTAGCTGGAATAGGGAGAACTGAAGAATTTTCTGTTGTGGCCACCCACTTGAGGGGAGTTCTCAGTATATCAAGGTGTCAGAGCTATAGATATACTGTACTGTACTGTATACTAGAATGTTTTATAACCTGATTTCCATATATTTTGCCATGACAGGGGTTGACTTTTGGCGTGTGGTGACTCTGGTGACTGCTGTTATCATTTTCTTCACATCCGTCCGTCTGGCCAGGAATGTCTTCTTCCACTACACTACTGGCATTACATTTGGAGTCTTCTGTTCACTCCTCATTCTGGTCTATGTTGTTGCCAAGATGCTCCCCAAGGTGATACTGGATGTTAGGAATATGCTTGTCACAATTTAAATTAGAGGACATGGTTTTATATGATATAAACTGTTGCATATGGTTAAAATGATACTGTACTTATTTTGGCATTATACCCAAGGATTAATTTTCATGGACAAAATTTATTAGTAAAAGAAAATGGCAAAACATGTAAACTGTTGATTAGAAATGAGTAAAATACTGTATAATAGATACAAACCCAATAAGATAGAATGACTTATTGGCTTTGGGGTATATTTTTCTTTGCAGAAATCGAGTGCTGTGGCAGTGATGGTGGGTGGATGGGGCCTCATTGTGTATATGGTACAACACTTGTGGCAGAACTTCTTGGTAGTGGTGAAGGAACATCACGCTGTAGTAATAGGTGAGTAGTTATAACTCTGCTTTATTATATTAGATTGTTGTGATGCTCATACATACACACATACATACAACTCTACGTTATTATATTTGATTTGTGTGATGCTCAAACATACACATATACATACAAACTTACATACAACTCTATTATATTAGAAGATGTTTCTCATACTTACTCGCTTTCCACCTCAGCGACAGTGCACTGGTACTGAGCGGTGGAGAACAGTCAGATGATAATAAAGCTAAGGGCCATAGGCAAGAATATCTGTGGTGTTAATGATGGTGTGGTACCAGTATGATGACTCCTTAGACAAACAAAGCTGTCATATCGGCATCACCCCTTCCTTAACACCACCAATATTTTTGTCTACTGCCCTAAGAGTAACTATTTTAGTGAATGTTTGGAGTACAAATAAGAACATGTTTGGAGATGAGGAATGAAAGAGGAGAGATAAAGACTGACAGATAGAAAAAGAAAATTGGTGGGAGGATGGAGTGATTGTAGATGAAAGTGAAGCAGTAAAAGAGGATTGGAAGAGACCTTTTCAGAGTTTGACAAAGAAGAGAGTGGAAAAGAGGTAGTGGAGATATGCATGGTGATGGAGGCAGGTGGTAGATGACTTGGGAGAGGTCATAGCACGGTAGATAGAGCAATTGACTGCACACCAAATGGATGGCAGATACAATCTACGCCGTATGTCTGCGGTATTAGGTAAAATTTTTCATACTAAGGGTTTTAAATCTATTTAAAGGGCTGCACAACCCACTTGGCTGGTTGATTTGCATTAACTGTTCTCTGTAGATGTTATTGTTATTATAGTTATTATATATTTTTTCAGAGGCCTTGTGGTTGACTTAATTAATTAATAGTAATTAATTGTCAGTTGGTACGAGGATATAATGTAAACATTGTGTGTTTCCGTGACTTTGCTCTTTTTTTTGAGGTGTTTGCATATTGTGGTTACGTTTATTACAATGCCAAGATCAAAGAAAGTTGTAAGCAGGCAGAGAGATAATCTCAAGAAGGTCAGAGAGGTGCTGTCAAAGCATAAAAGTGAAGCCAATATAAGTGACAAGGTGACTTCATTAACACCAGACAGCCAGCCTTCCCAGCAGCTGGGGAGGTGGTCAAGTGGTTAGTGTTCTGGACTCGTAACCTATAGGTCGGGAGATTGATTCCTCTGAGGTGAGGGCCTGAGAATATTTACTCTTTCAATTTGAGTTTCAGGCACTAACTCTAAGATCACCGAACGTCTTAAAACACCCTCGCTGGTACCATAACAGTTGCAGTATTTGGGAATTACCCTCACTTCCCTCTCTCTGTGAGTGTGTGTGTGTGTGAGTAGCAATTTTCCTGGGCCACAGTAACGGGCTTGATGAAGCCTGTGTCCAGTGTCGGAACATATTTAAAAAGAAAAAAGAAAGAAACTAACAAAAAGCTAGTTTTGTGGTGTTGGTAATACAGTCGTTAAGAAGAGCCTCAGAAAAGGAATTTTTACTTGTTTCATTCATATTTTGGGTGGAGGTTGTTTTTTCTTTATGAATTTACAGAAAATACTGTATTGTAATTATAAGAACTAAACCATTGTTTATGGGTTAATTGATATAGTACAGTAGTTCTTACTGGATGGAATTTGGAATGCTTCCTTGACAGAAAATATTTAGAAGCATGTACAGTACAAAATTTGTGAGATATTTAAGTGTTAATATTTGTGCTCTGGGCAGGGTACGTGGTGGTGGTGGGTCTGATCAGCTTTGCAGCAGTGTACCGGTACGGTCCACTGACAGACCAGCGCTCCATCAACCTGGTTCAGTGGGGGATGCAGTTATCAGCCCTCTTGGCCTTGTTCCTGTGTAGCCAGTACCGTGAGGCTACCCTGGGTATTGCCATAGTTATGGTCTCATGTTACTCCGTCCCAGAGAGGTGGAAAGCCAAACTACGCACTTTCTGGTAAGACTCTCCTTTGTCTCTCTGTTCCCTCTCGTACCTAGTACAGTATGTAAGTTTACGGATCATTACTTTTAGTTGGGGTGTAAGGGCAGGGTGGGAGGTTAATAGCAAAGTAGTCATTTTTCCAGAGTCAATTTTTGTTTACTGGCTGCGAGAGCACCGATATAATGTAGGCAAGTTGATGTGTCAGTGTTCCCTACCAGACAAGTCAAACTGCTCTGACTGTATTTATCAAAGGGAATTCATCTTTATACCAGATCATAAGGCTGATAAGACACATAGTGAAATTACACCTATTGATATGACACATAGCCCTATTTACTCTACTGATATAAATTCATATAGACTATAACAACTTAATATTTCATAAAGTTTCATCCCATATATCACTAACTTACAAGTTTTTTTCAATATTATAATGGGTCATAAATAGATTTGCAGATCCTGATAATATGTTTTAATTTTTTTTGAACAACAAATACTATTTCATGTATAAGGATAACGAATATTGTTTCTTCAAAGATAATAACTGGATTCTGTGACATCACTTGCTAATGTGATTGTACACATTGAACAGCCAAAGAAGCAATTCACTTCCTTATCTCACTCCAACAGAAATTGGAAACCATTAACTGTGTTTTCTAACTACAGTATTCATACTAACATTATCTAAGATTTTTTTCAACATTCAATATTCTTCCCTTTATACCATGCATCAGCATCACTTATCATAGACCGTCTCTATATCAATCTACCATTAACTTTCTCAAAATCCATAAAGGATTCCTTCCTTTGAGAGTAAAAACTATTTTACTGGTACAAGTCAATAAGTGCAAATATCTTTATCTATTGCATAAGGATTAAACAAATATCATTGATTGATTGATGTCTACAGGGTGCGTCGATTCCCACCCAAAGTGAGGCGACTGACAGAGGAAGAATACTTACAGCAAGCCAACGTGGAAACCCGACGAGCCCTGGAGGACCTGCGGGAGTTCTGTCGTTCTCCTAAGTGTGACAAGTGGAATGTTGTCTCAAAACTCAGTACCCCACACAGGTAGAGACTATTTTGTTTTTGTATTTTTCTGGCTGATGGTAAATGTCCTTACTAAGCATCAATAGGTTGGCTTGTGTTTGGTTGATTGATTTATGAATTGTAACCAATGGGTTGTGTGCTGTGATAATTTTTAGTTTTCTGTTACAATACAGTATCTGTTGTGGACATATACCATCAGCCAGAATAAAGCAAACTATATCATCTTTATTACCATCTGACATTGTTTGTACCTTGACTAAACTAAATATTAATTGTGTAGTGTGTGTTTAAGCAGAAGCCATACAGATAGTAGCATCTGTGAAATTATTTAATTATTTTTGGATTTACAGGCTGCATGCAATTTTTATGTGTACTGTGATAACAAGTTTGGTGTGTAAATCAGCATCTCTCTCTCTCTCTCTTGAGTATTGAATGGAAGACTGGCTCATGTAGGTAGTAAAACTGAAAGTGGGAAAATATTGCTGGTAATGGAAAAAAAGAAAAGAAATAAAAGTTGCCTTGAAAGTTATACTTCATCCAAAGAGCAATGGCTGGTAACAATGTTTGTCTCCACAGATTCGTAGAGTTTGTTGGAGCTCGAAATAGCAGGCAGAGAGGCACTTCCAACAAAGCCCAGAAGCAGAGGTATGCCTGGCTAAATATCCATCAGTATATACTGTACAGTATAATAATTATTATTATGAGAGTGGGAACTATCTTAACAAATACAGTACAGTATGTAGTATTTTATATGTATGCTTTGTTTACTGGAACTTGAGTCACAATGGAAAAACTTGGCGTGTAGCTCTTGTAACTTCAGTTACGTGTTCGGTATGAATGCTCTGAAAAAATCCACCAACCCACTAGTCTCCCCATTCACATCCAGACCACATACACTCCCAGCTTATCCTCATCATTACACTGCATATTGGGTTATGGTGCCTAGTTGGAGGCTGGGTGATGCGTACTTCATAGTTTTCACCCATGCCCTGCTGCAACGGGTTCTGGTTTTACCATATTTCCTTAAATTTATAATATGGCAAAGGTAGCCCAGCCTCTGGCTAGTACAGTGGTAACGCGCCTGGCCTCGCATCCGTGAGGTCAGCAGATCGAGCCTCGCCCAGGTCCGAGAGTTTAAAACTGTTTACTGGGGGGTTACTGCCATGGCTGGGCACCATGGTGGGGAGTTGGGCTTGCCCGGCTGACGTTCGGGAGAATATCACATCAGAGATAGATACCAGAACTGAAACCCTGCAACTTTAACATTGACTTTAGACCTCTACCACTCCTGGAGGGATAGGAAGGGACAATACCATTATCGTATTTCTCGTACTATAAGACATATTTTATTTTCCCAAAAGGGTGTCCAAAAAACAGCCCACATCATAATTATGGACCGAAGGTCAAGAATTCCAGTAGGATTTCTGGCATTAAAATGACCCCCTAAGATGTCACATTAAGTTTCCATGTGTTTATGTAATGGAAAAATAATCATGGATCTATAAGTTGCTTGATAACTACCTTGGGAATCTTACTGAGCCACATTTTGTATATTAAGGAACATCCAGCTTGTCACCATTGTTAACTCTGTCAAGTAGTAGTGCTTTGTATTGTAATTGTTTTTATCATGAATGCCATCTACACTGAACCAACTACTGAAACACCCAGTTATAGCTCTACATAATTCAGATGACTGCAACACTGAAAATCTACAGTGTTTGTTCTTTTCATTGTGTTAACTGTACAATAAATGTACTATAACAACCAAATTATGTGTGAATAATAAAATGTATTTTTAAATTTTAATTGAATTATAAATACCAAACTTGCTGTCCTAAGATGAAGACAAAGATGGTGGCTGGACTTTATACATTGTATTAGTAGTCAGTGGTGCATGTGAAAGATGTGTGACATTTATGTGGTTGGATGTTATATGGTAAGTCTTAATATAGCTTTTTTCCTCAAAACACAATTGATATACAGTCTTACTGACTGGAGTGCCCTATAGAATGGGATATACGATAGTAAATTGAGTGTAGTGCCTTGTATTGTGTTGCCATGGATTTGTATGATATGTGTAGTTTGTAATGTTTGAAGTGTGTGATGTGGTATGATCTCTCTTTATATACTCTGTACACCATACATATACATTCATATTTTCTCTTCCCTCTCTTAGGTTTGCAGAGTTTGTGGAGGGAGGGTCACACCTGGATGATGAGGCTATATTGGCATACGAAAGCAATGACCTGCGACTACCCAGGGATGAGGACAATGACGACCTCTACATGACAACAGACAGTGAGGGGGACTTGGACAACCAGCTCGATGAAAATGGGGAGATGACGTAACAGGAGTGTGTCTCTCTGCATCAGAGATAATTTTACTGGAGTTTACCTTAAGAAATTTGATAAAGAAAGTGAGAAGTGCCTATTGACAACTCATATGCTTGACAGGAAGAGGATAGGTTTGGAAGCAAAAATTTAAAAGTGACAGATTCGTCATTCTTCATGTTTCCATCTCCTACATTAATTATTTTCAAGTCTTCAAGTATTCCTGGTTCTTCTTTCAAAGCTTTCCCATCCTTCACCTGTGTCTCTTGTTGTACTGCCAGTAGTGTTTTCTTTTTAATTAAGTAGTCCTTTGTCATTTGTCAAACTGGCTGACTCCGTCCCTCACCTATGCCAAGGTCGGCTGATATACCGTATTTACAGTTTGTCAGGTGTGATATAACAGCACAGATATGACATGATGAAAGTCATACAACTGGTATACCATAATAAGATACTGTATATGTATAAACAAGAAAAAAAATGTTCAGTGCATTAGAGTGCTACTTGTGATACTGTATCACTGTTTAGAGTGTTGTATGCCCTGTTGTGCCGTGACGGTAGTGTAACTTTCCAATGTTAGCAAGTACATTTTGGGATACAGTAAACCCCATATAAGTCAATACAATAAGGTCTCTAACCTTGCTGACTAATCTGATCTTTTGATATTTGGCAATGGCACTTGGGAGAAAATTGCCCTAGTTTTATTGTGTTTGCAGGCAGAATCAGGGTACAGTATAATCCAAACAGAGGACCTCGTGGTGGGATACAGAGGATATAAATGTGTCAGGAGCTCAAAATCATACTTTTACATAATTTACACACTTGTTTGTAGTTTGTACACTATAATTTAAAAAATTTCCATTGGCATTGTAAATTTTCTGTTACAGTATAGTACCTTCAACTTTCATTTACACTACTCAATGTAAAGTTATGCTTTATATAGCTCTTTTAATTTCTATTATACAAAATTTCTGTTTGGTCAGTGTAGGTTAATGACTACCACTGAAGACAGCGGTATCCTATTTGATGTGCTTTTTTTTAATTAAATCTCAGGACTGTAACCTGTCAGTATCCTGAGATTCTTGTAAGGCCACAAGATTATTGTGTGAAGCTACGAGATGTTGTTTACTTCATGTATGTCACACTAGATAGATGGAGACAGTGGAGCTTCATGGTGTTGGATCCTTGGCTGGTCTTATCCTCCTCTTAGTCTTCTTGGCCAGTGCTTGAAGATAGCTTAGGTTCAGGAGCAGACATAATGAAGCATATAAACATATAAAAAATTAGATACGGTAACAGTAAAGATACATGAGTGGGGTTAACCAATATGCATAGGGTGGCAGGAGATAGACTAATGATATTTAGCGGTTTAACATTTACAATGGCACCTAATAAGCTTGACTTTCATTTGTTAATTTCCTTCAATTTCCTTCAACTTTTCCACATGTGATACAAAACATAATGTTAATTTCAAGGTTATTTTCACGAAAAAAAAAGTTCCTACAGTGTTCATCCAGTCCTGCACACTTCAGTCACTATATGGGAAAAAGTGCCCCAATACCACTTCACTACTCAGGGTACATGTCCGTGTACAGACTTATTGAATTATCATGTTAAGGTGACTGAGATGTAGTCAGAAAATTGGAGGTACAGTACTCTATATGAGTCCTTCAAACAGTGCCACAAAACACCACCTTTATTGAAGGAGCTTGTTTCATGGCATTATTGGGAAGAATCAGAAGCATCCATTATTTGTACACAATTACAGGTTCCTTTAAAACAAAAAATGTACTAGGTGATGCCAAGCCGTGTAGGGCCTGATATTTTCTGGCGTAAGTCAACGTATGCCAACTGTATTATAATTTTTCCGACTTATTTTTGTTACTTTGTCAAAATTTCGAATTATTTTTGTAATGAATATTTATTTTTTACTTGCCAACTATTATGCCATTCTAAGTAATGAAAAGCTGACTTGTAGGGGATTGACTGTACTGTAATGAATTGATGGTAATGATGTGTGTAGGAAAAACATAATTAAATATTCTTATTTCTTCCCAAAGTTCTTGTAGAAAAAAATTTACTCTGATGTACTGTAATAGTCATGGAATAAGCATTTTAAAATATTTCAGGGTAAAATTGTACAATATATTGCATTAGAAAAAGTTTGATGCTCAAAAGTGAAGCACCTTGTAGAAATATCAGTACTAGAAGTTATTCTAGGAAAACCTGATTACCAAGAGATTTTTATACTACGAGTTACATTAAGTGGCAAGCATTGTAGTGGCTTGCCTTCTTTAATTTTATTTACCAGTGAGTTTACCGAGTGAATAGGTAAGGTTATTTAATTTGTTATTTATTAATTGGTCATTATATGTTACTGTTAATTCTTGTAACTGTAAGGTTGAATAACCTTTTGAATTCATTTCATGTGAGGTTAATTTCCCATCTGTAATGAATTACATGTGTTTGGCTGATGATATGTAGCACAAGATCCTTGTCGTGGTCTTGTACCTATAATTTGTACATGTAGTGTAGACAAGTTTCATTTTGTGTATATTGTGATTATATCGATACTCTTGCATTGTAGTAAAATAATTTGTTTTCAAAGCTTCAGTTAATTTTTTAGGCACATTAACCCTTTCAGTGCCTGATGACGCATATCGCATCCACAACCGAGTGAGTGGGGACCTTACATCTCCTGATGCTCTCCCTTGCTCACCGCTGGAAAAAAAAGTTGTATTCCATTTATTCTCCTGACCTTATTTATTCATGTACAGGTATTGCGCTCTTTTTTTTTAGAGGAATGTTTCTTCTTTCTGAATATGATGAAGTTGGACGTAATAAGCGTCATCGGGTAACGAGTGATTGGAATTTTCCTGATACCCCTGATACTTAAGGGTTAAGAATATAAAACATTTGGGATTTTACTGTGTATAGATATATTTTCAATTCATTGTTGATCAAGCCATACATAATATAAGTTAAAGATACTCATTGTGGATGGAAGAAAAAGTCAAGCTTTAACTGAGATTTTGCCCCTAGTCCATTTTCCTGTAGCTGAATACAAACAGTCAATGTCATTAAGTCCAACCATGATTGCTGAAGCCTGCTGCAACCCTGGAGTTCCGAAGGGGAAATTAATTTCACTCAAGCTTGGCCATATACCAGTCATGTGTCCAGTTGTAAGAATGGTAATTGAAGAACCCCTGGGAGATAAGAGTTATGTAACAGTAAAGTAGATTCAAGATATTGATATCGACTTAATATTTACAATCGGCTAAAGAAAATGCAACCAAAATATTCATATTTGCCTCATTCATTGTTGGCACTTTGTTGTCTTCCAGTGTACATTTCTCCTTAAGTGCCATGTCTGAATTTAACTTATTGAACAAAGTGGTGACAATATGAGGTACACAATTTTTCAGTCTCTGCAAAAAATAGATTGGGCTACCTCAGTATGGGTGATTTGATTTAATCTTTGGGATAATTAAAAGGAAATGGTAGGCTGTATTTGCTGATAATGTATTGCCCACTGAACCTGTTGCTATCTCAAAATTTTCAGGTAATGTATTATTGCATCACAACTGTACAGTACTTTTTTATGATTAGGTGAAAGTTACTGTGAAATCTCAGTATATTTTGCAAATAATAACATTAATGTAATTTTTTAGAGCTTCTAAGAGCCACTGTTGCATGCTTAATGTTTGGTTTCTTCTCGGCCACATGTTTAAGTTTTGAAAAATAGTCATCCATTGGAACTCCACCCATATTTGAATTTAATGAGGAAATTTCAAATCTAATGGAAAAAAATCCACGGGTTGTAGTTCAAATCAGCTGCAACCATTCCGAGTGTGTGATGGTCATTGGCCTCCTCCCTCCCGTCACACCACCTCTCCCAGTCTCTTACCTCTGTTCTTCCCATACTTGTATTGTCATGTTGTATAGCTGCCTCTTGCCACTTCCAGTGGCCTTAATTCCCATTTCAGTGAATGAAAGAGGACACACAGTTATCCACGGGCTTGGGAAAATTACGGCAAATCTCAATGGAAATGAAGGACAGGGCACTGTAAGTGATAATGAGAACAGAATCTTCTTGGTGAAATTCATGGTTACTTTCATGGATTTGCTGGGGCAGTAAAAAAATGAATATGAAAACATAACAAAACTCATGGAGGCAATGCAAGGCAGTGGAGAGTAAGAGGAGGGTGGGGGTGGTGAGGAGGGAGGGAGGAGTTAAGTAACCTCCCTTCCTGGCTCCGGCCTCGGATATCAACTTTCGTCTTAACTATGCACCTCATTTATTCTTGGTATTTCTTCTTTTTTCGTATTCAAATCATTATGTAATATTCTATTATTTAAATTACAACCAATAACTTGTGTAATGATTTAATGAGTGAAATTAAGGCCAAAATTGGGGTTTGGTCCAATTTCTCTTTTATACCTTAATATTATAATTTTCCTCATGTTTATGTATTTGTATCTAATGAGTTTTTTTGGTACCTGTTACTTGTGTAATTGTGTAGTACAGTATTCACACTGCCCACGGCTGTAATACAGTAAAATAACCACAATTATCATATAATTCTTTCCAGCCTCTTGAGTGCCCAGGCCCAGTAGGCTAAAGTCAATTGTTTTTCTTTTTCTTTACAAATGTCATTTATCACAATCAATAAGGTTTATGAGCCCCATGAAGTAGGATTGAAGGAGCTTGTTTCATGGCATAGTCAGGAGGAGCCAGAAGCCACCAAGTCTTATACACGATCACAGGGTTCTTAATCATACTGTACTGTAAGTTGCTACAATCCGAAATTCTTTTCGAGTGGTGTTTAGAAATTGACTGCATGGCAGTGATATGGATTCTGAGTCAGTGGTTATGGACCAAATAAAAGCTGGAGATGCTTTATTACAAGGGAAGCAAATTACAGTACTATTGAAATGTATTTTTTATTACAATTTTTATTTATTATTATTGTTGTTATTAATTTTTTTATTTTTTTATTTTTTATTTTTAAGAGAGAGATATTGACTATTTTCTTTTGACCATTCTCCTGCCTTAGTGGAAGAATAAAACCAGAATTTATGTTTAATACAGGTATTTTGTCATAATGATTTGTACAAACCTCGTGTGATTGGATTTTCTTGAAGTGATTAAACTCGTGTTAGCTGTGTTCACTTAATTCTTTTAGTGTTAAGGTGGTAGTATCGTGTTGGTAAATTTGGAGCAACTGGTTCCTTCAAACTAGTCCAGGCAACAGGTCACCATTCTGCTAATCTGGTCCTGTTTCCTGGCATACTTTGGAGGAATCAAAGAGCTCTAATGTAAGAAAAGTGTACACTCCACTTAACCAGGAAGAATACAGTCAGGTTTTAACTCATTCACTTTACACAAGTATAACTAACCCAAAAATCACCTCTCAGATATCAACACATTTCAATGATATCCATCACTAACGAAAGATATAAAGAAAAATGAGAAGGAGTGGTAATTCACAATGACGTGAAGAGCAGCATGCTAAGAAAAACCCACTTTTTATAGACAAAAAGTATTTAATATGGACGTTTCGGAGGCAACTACCTCCCTCTTCAGCAGTACAGAGTTGAATCAACTCTGTACTGCTGAAGAGGGAGGTAGTTGCCTCCGAAACGTCCATATTAAATATTTTTTGTCTATAAAAAGTGGGTTTTTCTTAGAAAAATGAGTAGGTTATATAATTAAGAGGCTACTGAGTTATCCCAAACTGTGACACAAAACAGATCATAAACAGAGATAGTGTGTTTGTTGTATGATTAATGGTTCATTTTGGATTCTGTTTTTCCATATACTGTACTGTACAGTAGTACTTAATATATATTTGTAAACATATTTGTAAACTTTGAATGTTACCTCTTTTGCATGTCTTAGTTCATAAGTATGAAAACAAACATATAGTGTTTAGGTGTTGTTTCAGCACATTGGAGGTGGTGGTTGTTCTCCTGGGACAGAATGGCTTCCTGCCCCTACAGACCCCCGGTAAGCTCTGGTCGCAGTGAAAACACAAATTAACATAAAGGAGGGGTTGGCCCTATTTGCCTGGGCTACCGAAGCAAATCCCAGGAAGATGGGACCAGAGCCTACTGGACCAGGGAGTCTGGGGGCCTCAGACTGCCAGGGGGATGGTCTTTGATTCTATAGCCAGTGCTGTGGGCCCAAGTCCACGTTACCACAAGAGCTACAAGTGGGGCCGCACCTTCCATGAGACAATCCTGGAGGGACCATAAAGGGGGAGGGAGTTTAGACTGCTGCATGCAAAGGGATAATGCTGGCGGTCCACACAGCAGTGAAAAAAAAAAGAAAGCCTCTGGTTGCAGTACACCTCACGTGGATTTTTAATCCATGTGGGTAGATCTTGTTAAATCCACTGGAAAGTGAACATATCCTACAATAATCTTTATTCTAGCCTTGTGGGGAATGGCTAGTATTCACAGAGAATTAACTCAGCCCTCCTGGCACAGTGCTTGGTGTAAAGAGTGTGTTGGGAGTTAGTAGATGATGCTTTTAACCCCGTTTTCATCCTAAGCCACTCTTAGTGTATACAGTACATTGATCACGTAAGTTGTTGTGAGCGAGTGGAAAACAGAAAAATATACAGTATAGTCCCCATTATGTAACTCTTTAGCAGTTTTTATTCACAGCAATGCACTGCAGTATATCATGTGGATGAAAAGGAAATTTATTCAGCTATGCTATAGAGCAATCAAAATTATTCTATCTTTATTATTCTTTGTTTGTGGTAGTTTTTTTACCAGTAGGGTGTAAAATATTTGCTTGTCAGCTAACATTCTCCTCTTTGTTATTGCATTTTACTTTGTGTTTATTGCTTTTTTAACATTATATAAGTAGTAAAACTCCCCAAGTTTTAATACAAGACCAGAATCAGCTTCCTACAATCATTAGTAAGTGAACTACAAGTGGTAAAATGACAGTATCTATATGCGAGAATACACCCAGAATGAGAGGTGGTGTCATTCATCGCCCGTTTTTGACCCACGTGTGACGGCAACGGGTTAATGATATCTAGGTGCAAAATGTAAACATATGCCTCTTCAAAACTATTACCACCTGCTTTTGTATTATCCACATTAATTTTGCACATAATCAATGCCTTATTTTCCACTGTTATGGGTGTGTATTATATCATTTGTAATGAATCATTGTATAGTATACCCTCATTATCCACTGGGTTTATGGGTGTGTAATGACCAATGAGGGATTACTTACTGTACAAAGATTCATTACAAACAGTGCAATACACACCCAAAACACCAGTGGAACACTAGGCATTACTGTAAAGCAGGGATGCACAACCGGCGGCCCGTGGGCCGCATGTAGCCCTCAAGCAACCCTCTGGCGGCCCTTAGTAGGTAATAAATGGTAAAAAATAACAACAAACATAACAAAGAAGCTTATCTATGAATCACAGTGTCAAAAATCCCATTAATAAGACGGTGTCATGTATGCCAGGTAAGGATTAATCATAGTTTTGTAACGTAATGGATTAAATCATTAAGTACTATATTTTTACCATTAAGCACCTAAAATGTCTACATTTTGCTTAACATAAATCTTGCAGCCCTCAGTGAGTTTTAAGTTTGATCATGTTGCCCGAGGAGCCCAAAAGGTTGTGCATCCCTGCTGTAAAAGCTCCTCCTCGTGTAGTGTTGTTCCTTATCTACTCAGTCAAGCTAATGCATATTTTTACTCATCAAATTCAGTGGTCTTTGCATTGCTAGTACATATCATTATATTGAATGGGTGACTTTAAAAGAGGAATGTGAATGAAAAGTTTTTTATTAGTGTGTATTGGTAAGATGCTTGGAATAGTTTGGAGGAATCAGTTGCTACAGATTTACCAACACTGTACCTATCCCCTTACTCCTTCCAAAAGGCTTTGGATGGTAAATGATGATGAGGTATTTACAATATTTATATATATGTGATTAATGTTGTATAAGTTACAAGAATATTAAAACACAATTAATTCCCTTTTTTATACTAAAGTAATATTTGTTTAAATGGTGAAAAGGAAATTAGTCTGTGTGTATGTGGTTAGTATGTGTATAGAGGGTAATGGAAGGGTCTATGTGTTGACAGGTGAGCAGTACTGGCCGGAACTTGTCTATGAGGTGGAGGAGCTGAGAGCGTCTTAGGTTGACCCGGTACATCATCTCCTCCAGGTGGTGCTGCCCTCGGAAATAGATGCACAGTCTGCCAATGACGAGAAATGTAAGTACAGTACTTTCTCGTTTTCCACCGTTATTAAGGGTGTGTATTGCACTGTTTGTACTGATTTGTGTACAGTAAACCCCCTTTGTACAGTTGGCAGAATATGAATTGTGACAACTTTTGATGGAACAGTAAGTAAATTAAATAATGTCCATAGTTGTTTGTAGGGATAATAAGTATGTAATGGAGAATAATGGACGAGGCGAGTAGAGTGTTTAAAGAGGAAATGTGGGGCATGTGAGGAGTTGTGTGGGTTGAGGAGAAAGGGGAGAGGAGTGAAAGGAACAGCATGGTGGAATGAGGTGGTGAAACAAGCAGTTGCAGAGAAAAAGAAAGCATACAGAGAGTGGTTGGGTCATAGAGGAAATGAAGAGATGGAGGGACAGAAAAGAGAGATGTATGTGGAGAAAAAGAGAGTGGTGAAGAGAGAGTAAGAAAAGAGTAAATGAGGAATTTGGAAGGAATTTAAGTGAGAAATGGAGGGAGTGTAAGAAATTGTTTTGGAAAGAGGTCAAGAAAGTCAGGGAGGGTGACAAAAGAAGTACAGTAAAAGTCCTGTAATCCGTATTGCAGGGGACTGAAGGTCATCCAGACTATTGTTTTTTTTTTTACTATTGGTTGGACCTCCAAATACAAATATGGATAATTTTGTGCAAGGAACGATAATTCTCTGGTGTGTGTGTGCAATGCTCTCATTTTTAAGGTAATTTCCCTAGATTAGCGTAATTTGGGGTTATTTAAGGTAAAGCTTTGACTAAGGTAATTTCCATGAATCCTTCCGTCGTTATTTCATAGGTCATTGTAATATTAAAATTCATTATTGTCAAAAACTATTAATAATTACATAAAAATAAATATCGTGTGTCAAGGATTCAATCGAAGTTTATATGGTAACTTCAGTATCTAAGGTAATCTTCCATGATTTTCTTTCGACTTTGACTATGCTCAACTCTCTTTAACACCTTCAGTTTATTACTAATAGTCAATGTCACATGTTTCCTCTTCACATGTGTAGGAACCATCACTATTCACCTCAAGCAACTTTGGGGTGCAAAAATTTACGCAGTAGTGGAAGTATAGCAACAACTCCAGTTCAGGTTAGGTTAAATATGGGTTTCTGGTAGGGCTAGATTATTATTATATCTAGTGAGTATTGAGTTCTGAAACTTAATTGAATAAATTTGTGACAGATATATTGTAGAATCACAGACCATAATCTGTACCCCACTTGAGTCAAAATCCCGAGATCTGAAGCAGGCAATTTCTGGACAACAGCCACAGAAACGGCCTGCTCCAAATCTCGGGCTTCAACTTGGGTAGGCTATAGATTATGGTCCGTGATTGTACCATACATCTAAAATATTATTTAGAACCCAAAGTTATAGGGTGAAATCACGAGCAAGATCAGAAATTTTAAATACTATTCAAAGGCTCGGCAGTCCAATATACAGTAATCCCTTATTTTCCACTGGTGTTATGGGTGTGCATTGCACTGTTTGTAATAAATCAATATACTTTAACCCTCATTATCCACTCTGTTCATGAGTGTACTGTACTGTACATGGATTCATTACAAAAGAGCATGACACACCCATAGCAACAGTGACAGCAAGGCATTACTGTACAGGGTCATATGCCAACTTATAACCAACTTACTTTGCAAAGAGCTTGAGATCGTCTGGATTGCATGCAGCCTCCACCTTCATGACCAACTCTCTCTCTGCAGGTGTGAGTGTAGCGTCAAGGGTCCTTACAACACTGTCCTCACCAGTCACACCAACCGTCACACCAGGACTAGGACTTCTCTCATCACTGCACACTGTTACAATAATTGATCAACACCTTTAGCATTATAGCACACAGCTAAAATACAGTAATGCCTTGCTTTCTACTGTTTTTACAGTTGTGTATTATACTGTTTGTAATGAATCTGGTTACAGTAAATCCTATGTACATTTAACACCCATAAACCCAGTAGATAATGAGGGTTTACTGTACACGGATCCATAGTAAACTGTATAATACACAACCATAACAAAGAGTGGGAAACGAGGGGGTACTGTACGAACACACAGCTGAAATATAATCAAAGATGAAGAAAATAACCCAGACTGATTAAGGCAAGAGTTTCCACTGTAAATACATTTTGTGAAGCACATAACCTCTAGTATACATGGTGTATTATTATGCTCCACCAAAGTTAGGCTGATTACTACTGAGTGTGAATGACTGGGATTCAAATACCTGCTTATTACATCCACAAAGCACAGTTATGCCTTGTTTTTCATTGTTATGGGTGTGTATTATACTGTTTGTAATGAATTTATATACAGTAAACCCTCATTATCTACTGGGTTTATTGGTGTGTAATGGACAAAGCAGGCTTACTATACAAAGATTCATTACAAGCATAACACCAGTGGAAAGCAAGGTATTACTGAACCAGTAAGTCACCAGACTATACACTGTAGGGGTTAAAAGATTATGATATAAATAATGGAAAGTGCTGTACCTGAACCAAGGTCACTTTCTGAAGGTGGATGGCTGAGCTGGACGGCCGCGTGGTGAAGAGCCGCCCGTGTCAGGTCACCAGGCTGGAGCTGGGAGGGTGGAGGTGGGTCATGATGGAGTGAGGAGGGTGGGGGATGGGGTAGAGGGTCGTGTTGGTGGTGGAGTGAGGAGGGTGGGGGATGGGATGAAGGTTCATGTACAGTGGTGGGTGTGGGAGGGGGAGGAGGTTCATGTACAGTGGTGGGTGTGTGTATACTGGTACTGGCAGGTGAACTTGTGCCATGACTACCCAGCTGACCACCACCACACCACCCCAACTCCCGGCTCCCGGTACGTGAAGGGGGCGGGGTGAGGTAGACGTAGGTGTGTAGTTGCTGGAGGATGCCATGTTTCAGCAGCCACACTATCTGCTCCACCTGCTCTTGCTGAAGGAGGAAAGGGAAATCAGTCTGGTAGTGGTGGCCAATTTTGTGGTGTTGCTGAGGTCAGTATAATAATGTGATCACTCATTTTCCACTGTTTTTGTTATGGGTGTATGTAAATCCTCTTTGTATATTTCATACCCATAAACCTAGTGAATAATGAGGGTTTATGGTACACAGATTCACTACAAACAGTGCTATACACATCCATAACAATAGTGCAAAACGAGGCATTTCTTTAAACATATTCATATTAAACGGTATAATAAACACCCCATAACAACAATAGAAAGCGAGGGATTTCTTTACCTACCTGTTGTAGAGGTGAATCAATTGGTTTGGTCTTGTCACTGAGGGAAGTAGGCATTGAGAACTCAGCCATTGCAGCATGAAGGGAAGATCCTGGAAACTGCTCTTGGAAGCTCTCACACAACTGACTGTTTCTGGAAAGCAAAAAATTTCACTTATTAATTAACAGGAGAGTATGTACAGCCAGCTGCATAATTTCGAGTCCATCTCATGTACTTAATAATGCTAATATGACCAGATAAAGTTACATCCTGAACCAGTTTCCGTTCTAACTATATATATAACTTATTACGTGACAAGTATGTAAGTCATCTCTGCATATAAATAGTGTTACAACATCACTAGGCTCATATTTTTGCAGGTGGAAATGAAGCGAACTTATGCTGCCGACTGTACAGCAGGGGCACTCCAATGCACCAAAAGTGGAGATTCTCATGTTGGTAAAATGGAAGGCTACAGATTACTCCCAACTGTGCCAGAAAACAGATTCCCTCAATAGTACTAAGAGAGGATCTGTTTCTTGGCACAGTTAGGAGGAATCCAAGACATTCCAATTCACCAACTAAAGAATCCCCTTAATTAATGGTACTCACAATATGGTGGGTGCGTTGTGAGAGAGGACGTAGATGTTGGTACTACACACTGGGTATATGATGGTTGCTTTGCCCCAGTACACCAGGTGACCTACAAGCTGTATAGTATAAGAGGAGGAATACATTAAATAGTCACTCACCATATACAGTAATGATGCCTTGTTTATCACTGTTGCTCCGGGTGTGTATTGCACTGTTTGTAATGAATCTGTGTACCCACCGTAATACCTTGGTTTCCACTGTTGTTATGGGTTTATACTGAATCTGGGTGCAGTAAAAAAAACTCTTTGTATATTACACACCAATATACATTAATCCCTGTTTTCCACAGATGTTATGGGTGTGTACTGCACTGTTTGTAATGAATCTGTGTACAGTAAACCTTCTTTGTACACTATATGCCCATAAACCCAGAGGATAATGAGGGTTTACTGTACATAGATTCAAAAAAAGGTATACAGTGCAAACAAGGCATTACTGTACTTGTACTATATTTTTATCATCTCAGCAGCCACTTCATCCACTCTTGCTGCTTTACCATTCTTAATATTCTTTACTGTGTTCTTGATCTCTTCTATACATATAACAACATTTACTTTAGGTCTTACCCTCTGAACTCCGCCAAAGCCAGTCATGTTCAAAATTTCATCCATGATCATTCACTTTCTCCCCTCTACATCAATAATGAGCAGTAATTTGACCAAGAGTCAGACTGACCATAAGGACCTGTGTAAGTGTGAGATACTAACCCTCAATTTACAATTAAAGAGTTTCAAACTACAGTATATAATAAAATGCATGCATGTACGTTTGAGCATCAAACAAAAACTATTCATCACACAGTAAAACTAAAAACATAGTTGAAATCAACATTTATAGGAAAATGTTTGTCGCATATTTCATATACTGTTCAGTAGGCCCTCGATGTAAGATGAATAAATAGAGCACTATCCTTTTAACAGAAGGTCAGTAAATAACTTAGTCTGTATGGTAATGAAAAACAGAAACCTGGAAAAACATTTGGTGGTCTTTAATGACAGACTGAGTATAAAATGAAGTGGTGGATACAAGTATTTATTCATTATATATACAGTATGTACGGTTGGCCACAGGAAGTCTTACACAGGCTATTGTAAAGAGAGGTAATTATTCTGGAAGTACTGCAATGAATGGTCTACCAAATGACTCGATGATGACAGAACAACAAACCTAATAATAATGTTGTATTGCAGTTACGTAGTCTTATATTTTCTACATGTTGTAAACCCTTGAAAACAACAGCGAGTGTACGGATTCTTATGGCCAATAGAACTCTGACAAAGAGAGTGAAGGTCGTATCATTAAACTTTTTCAAGGAGAAGGCTCATCACTTAATTCAGCTTGCATAATAACAGAAATTGAGCGATGAAGAGAACTCTTCCACGGGGAAGTATTGTAGTTTAAAAATACCACCCGAAGTGACTTACCATAAGGACCTGATTGAGTGTGAGGTCGGCGTCAGCAGCGAGGGTGAAGAAGGGCATCAGGTGTGACTCCTCCACCTGCAGGAGTCTCCATAGGGCTTGGGAGGAGTCCGGGGGCAGAGAGCACATCAGATCCGCCTTAGACACCAACAGCAGGAAGGTGTGGTAAGGCTTCAGATTCCTCAAACCATCTACAAGCCCTTCACACTGTAACAACAATAACCGCATATTATAATACAGTACAGTAAGCCCTCAATATAAGATGAATTAATTTAGCACTATCCTTTTAACTTAATACAGGCTCAGTAAATCATTTAGTCTGTATGATAGTGAGTTACAGAAGACTGGGATAACATTTTGTGGTATGCAATGAGGGCCTGAGCGTAAAATGAAGTGGTGGATACAAGTGTTTATTCATTGTATTTTGAGGGTCTACAGTGATGCCTTGTTTTGTTTTCTGCTTTTGTTATAGGTGTGTATTATACCCTTTTCTATGCATCTGTGTACAGTAAACCCTCATTATCCACTGAGTTTATGAGTGTGTAATATACAAAGAGGGTTACGGTACTGTACACAGATTCATGACAAACAGTTCAAAACAAGGCATTACTGTATATGGGTGTGTAATGTACAAGGATTCATTACAAACAGTGCAATACACACCCATAACAGTGGAAAACAAAGCATTACTGTCCTAACCCCTTCAAGGCAAGAGAACTCACATCAACAGGGAGTCCAGTGGCCAGACTGCGATGGACCTTCTGTGGTAAACAAAAGCTGACTTCAATCCAGTTGTTGACTCGTAGCTGGACGATGCCTGAACCACACAGCCTGGAGGGAATAACAAGCAATGATTTAGGGAGAAGTACCGTAATGGTGACCACTCATTTGGAGTTGTGACCATTCATGGTGTTGACGATGGTGTGGTACTGGTAGGACGACTCCATAGACACAATATAGAGCCATCGTACCAGTACCACACTATTGTCAATACCATGAATGTTCTTGCATATAGCCCTCTATTATAAGGGGGGTAGGACAGTACTGGTGACCATTTATTTTTTTAAGGGGGATGGGGTTAGATGTCTAAACGAGATTAAGAGGATAGCATATTGTTGGTAAATCCGGAGCAACTCATTCCCCCAAACTATTCCAATCAACAGGTCACCATTAGTATATTATTGGTAAATTTGGAGCAACTGATTCCTCCACCAAGGTATTCCAAGCATCAGGCTACCATTATTGTTGTAAATTTGGTCCCGTTTCCTGGCATACTGTACTGTATTTTCGAGGAATTCAGGTGCTCTTTTGTACCAAAAGTATACAGTAATGCCTTGTTTTCTGTTGTTGTTATGGGTGTTTATTGCACTGTTTTAATGAATCTGTGTACAGTATACCCTCTTTGTACAGCCATGACTGAAAGTCCATGAGCTATATCTCTTGTAATTCTAAGAACAAAAAAATGTACCAAAACAACATTACTAACAATTTGTTGAGCTGCGAGCTACCACAGTAATAGAAGTGTGGAAGATTATCTTATTCGAACTCTCTGCCCAGTATCGGCTGTGACTTTGCACCACCCCATGCTCATGGACTTTAAGCCATGGCTGTACATTAGACATTTATAAACCCAGTAGATTCTGAGAGATTTTACTGTACTGTACACGGATTCCTAGAAAGCAGTATAACACACACCCATAACAACAGTGCAAAATAAAGGATTACTGTACAGTACATAATATACAATAGTACATACCCAAACAAAATTAATATCCTATGAATAAAAAGTAAGCAACTCACTCATCATAAGATTGCTTGAGGTGACGAGCAAGAAGACTGCGATCTAATATAAGCTGAAATGGTGACACCTGTCCATCCTCTGGCAGCTGTGAGGCCTAAGAAAATAAATAAATAAATAACCATCACTGCAATAAATAACCATTACTGCAATAAATAACCATCACTGTAATATATAAACATCACTGCATTGCTTTCACTGATGCTACTGTAATATGAGGACAGAAATGCCTTGTTTTCCGCTGGTGTTGTTATGGGTGTGTGTTATACCATTGTCTATAAATCAGTATGAGGTAATCACTCATTATCCACTGGGGGGGATTATGGGTGTGTATTGTACAAAGAGGGTTTATGGGTATGTAATGTACAAAGAAGGTTGTTCACTGTACACAGATTGAGAGAGAGACAGAGTTAAAAAGAAACTGTAGTATATTTTTGGTACTTGATTCCTACAACGCAAAATTTCTCACACATGATTTAAGAAGCCTACAACATACAGAACAGTACACACATCGTCATGAGCGGAGAGCATTAACTTGGCTTGTGTGGAGAGAAACTGACAGCGGTATTCTTCATGACGGAGAGCCAAGCCAAGCCTCATACTCAGGTCGTGGTAACAGTTGACTACATCGTGATTCAGATTGGCCTGTCAAAGAGGAGAGTGTGATGCAAGGTTAGTACAGTAATGCCTTGTTTTCCATTGGTGTTATGGATGTGTGTTGTTGCACTACTTGTAATGAATCTGTAAAGAGTAGTGTTGTTGTTGTTATTGTTGATGTTTTCCCAGGGCAAAATGGCCTCCCGTCCCACAGACCCCCGGTACACTCTAATAATTACAAATATAATATAGTGATGCCTTGTTTTGCACTGTTATGGGTGTGTATTATACCATTGTATATGAATCTGTGTACAGTAAGCCCTTATTATTCACTGGGTTTATGAGTGTGTAATGTACAGAGAGGGTCTACTGTACAACAAGAGTCACAGATTCATTTCAAACTGTGCAATACACACCCATAACACCAGTGCAAAACAAGGCATTACAGTTCTGTATTAACTTCCCAACCCATCATCCATAATGTATAGTACAGTAAACAAAAATTACAACTCACCTTAAGAGCAAAGACAATATGGAAGAGGATGATGGAGGATAATTTTCTCTGGGTTTTCGTCCTGGCCGGAGCACTTGCTGAGTTCAGACGTATGGGATGTCCGACGAACCTCACGTCATTAACCTTGAGCTCAAACTTGCTGTCACAGAGCTCAATTTTCACCGCAAAAAGATTCGATATCACCTGAAAAAAAAAAAAAAAAAAAAAAAAAATAATAATAATAATAATAATAATAATAATTAAAATACAGTAATCAAATAATAATAAGGATGATGATAATAACAATAATAATAATAATAATAACTTCAAATTCTGTACTCGGCTCCATTTCTTGCATTAATATTATTTCATTACCACTGTAACTATAATCTGTAATATAATAAAAACTTTAAAAACATATCTTCCAAAAATTATCCAATAGTTCAGAATATTTCAAGTGGTGTATGTGTGTAATATTGATATTCCATACCTTATCACTAAATCCAACAAGTTTTCCATTGGCTATGTTTGATGTGCGAGACACTTGACTCTTTTGGATGGTGTCTTCCGTTATGAGGGAGTACGGTGTTGGGCGTTTATCTGTCGGTTCAGTGAGAGTACAGAAAAATTATTACAACACAGTAGCAGGTAGCATGTTAATAATTATTATGAAGGGGTAGTATAATGTTAGTGGTAAATCTGGAGCAATGGATTCTTCCAAACTCTTCCAAGCAACAGGGCACGACTGCTCCAGATTTATCAACACTGTACTTCTTCCTTAAAAGGTGTTTCCTCACAATAATTTGGTCAACAAGAAGTAGAGCAACCAGAAATGCACTTAAAACAAAACAAATAACAAAAACAAAACAAAAATTGGGAAAGCCCTGGTGGAAGCATTTTTCAGAAACAAAGATAAAACCAGGGAATAATGTATGGGTCAACTAAAAGGAATAGTACGCTGTACATTTGATTCATTGGAGCAACTTGATTCCTGCCAGGAAATGGGACAAGAATAACAAATATAATGGTGACCTGTTGCTTGGAATATCTTGTAGGAATGATTTGCTATAGATTTACCAACACTGTACTACCCCCTAACTATTACCCCAGGCTCTCCCCCTAGGGGCCTAGATCATTGACTATGTGGGTGGTGTCTATCTCCAAAACAAAACCTTTCCAAATAATCTCTGGAACCACCACGCCTTCACTAAAATTTTAATGAGAATCTTACAGAAAGTCTATAGTTTACATAATGCAAAATACTGTTATGAAGGTTTCAGTTGTTCACCGATGGCAGTTATAAATGTCCTGTTTCCATGTTTGATGTAGCAGACTATGGGGACCTAATTAGGACAAACTACCGGTACCTAACTAGGACAAACTACCGGTACCTAACTAGGACAAACTACCAGTACCTAACTAGGACAAACTACCAGGGGGTGAGGGATGGGAGTATGTTGGAAATGGGGTACAGTATTTGCAGAAGTGAAATGTCTTAGAAAAGGTCAGAACAAAGGTTCAAATAATGAGTAATTATGGTAAGTTAACTTCAAACATACATACTACAAAATGGCAATAAAGATTATAAAAACTTAATTTAAAAACACTGTAAACCAAAACATAAAAGACATAGGTAAATATTGAAAGAATTACCGCTATTGCATACGGTTTTTCTGCCTTCATAACCCACTAATTTAGATCATTCTAAGACTATTTTCTTCTATGGCATTTCCTCTGCAAATGCCCCATTTCCAAATGGGGCATTTTGAAATTAGCCTGACCTTACCTAACCTAACCAGGACCGCATCAGACTACCGGGACCTAACCTGGGCAAACTACCGGGAAATAATCGTGATAAAGTACAATAAATGACTGGTGCAAAATACTGGGACCCAGCCGTATCTGGCAACACTGCTGCAAAACGGTAATTCTTTCAATAAATACCAAGACATATTCCTTAAATTGGTACTGTACTGTATAAGCGTCAAGAACTAAAGGTTGACTTACTCTTACTCTCGGTGTGTAAAGTGATATCAGTAGTGTATGGATATCGAAACAATAATTGATCACCTCTACTACCATTCTTTACTAATATAACACACAGTGGGTTGACATCCATTATGTATAACTTAGCCTCACAGATGACAAATGCAAGTTCACTTTCCACGATTTATTTTGGTTGTTTTCGTAGTAGTAGTAACCTTTGAAGTGATAACATTCCAATTCCACCATTATTATTATTATTATGTGATGGAAATTCATGGATCAGGGGTTATCGTACAGCACTATCTATATTATCGTATTTTCACCAAAATTTTCGTCTATCTATCTATCTATCCAAGGCTTGTATCTATCTATCTATTGTCAGATGCCTTAATCCCCGAAAGGGTGGCAACAAATTAATCGCCTCCATGAACCCCTGCTCCCAGTTGAGTTAACTGGCGTCCCTCCTCCCTCGCATACCTCTCAACTCCATCCTTCCATCTCACTCTCGGTCTGCTGTTGTGCAACTTGTGCGTCATGCCGCCTCCTTTATATTATACCTCCATGGTACTTTCCACAGACCTTCTCTATCTACTTTGTCATAAGCCTTCTCCAAATCCATAAATGCAGCATACAACTTCTGTCCCTTCTCTAGATACTTCTCCATAACACACCTCAAGGAAAAAATCTGGGGCTGAGGCCTTGGATTAAAGCCCATTTCACTCAAGCAGTATATTAATTTGTAGTTTAAAATAAATGTGTTTCCAATGGAGGGGAATATTATCGTACATTTAGACGTCTTGGTCGTACATAGTACACGTTAGTAAAATTATAGTACAGGTACGATAATTATCGTACAAATTCCATTCCTCTGACTATTGTTTTGTTTACATTTTGAGTAGTAAGGGATAATTTGTATAAAGTTGAGCCAACAATTGTATTAATCATTATCTATTTTCATATATATTTAACACTAATATAATCTTGTCAGTGGAAGGTAAGGTAAATATTGAATGAATTACCGTTATTGCGTACGGTTTTTCTACCTTCATCACCCACTTATTTAGACCATTCTAAGACTATTTTCTTCTATGGCATTTCCTCTGCAAATGCCCCATTTCCAAATGGGGCATTTTGAAATTAGTCTGACCTTACCTGACCTAACCTAACCTAGACCGCATCAGACTACCGGGACCTAACCTGGGCAAACTACCGGGAAATAACCGTGATAAAGTACAGGAAATGACCGGGGCAAAATACTGGGACCTAGCCGGATCTGGCAACACTGCTACAAAACGGTATTTCTTTCAATAAATACCGAAGGGAATAAAACAAAACGGTATTAATACAGCGTTTGTCCATAATTACTCCCATTATTTTTTTTGTCAAATATACTTCTTAATACATGTACGTCATTTTCTTATTGGGTATTTCCGTCGCAAATGCAGGTATTTATTGAAAGAATTACCGTTTTGCAGCAGTGTTGCCAGATCCGGCTAGGTCCCAGTATTTTGCCCCAGTCATTTATTGTACTTTATTACGATTATTTCCCGGTAGTTTGCCCAGGTTAGGTTCCGGTAGTTTGCCCAGGTTAGGTCCCGGTAGTCTGATGTGGTCTAGGTTAGGTTAGGTCAGGTCAGGTAAGGTCAGGCTAATTTCAAAATGCCCCATTTGAATATGCCCTATCTTGGAAATGGGGCATTTGCAGAGGAAATGCCATAGAAGAAAATAGTCTTAGAATGGTCTAAATAAGTGGGTAATGAAGGTAGAAAAACCGTACGCAATAACGGTAATTCATTCAATATTTACCCAAATGCATTAGGTATTTATTAACATGAACCGTCGGTTCCAGTATAATAATATCAATTCAAGATGGTCGCCAAATGTTTACATCGAGGCCCCGTATTTTGCGAAGGTTAGGTCTCGGTAGTTTGCCGCGGTCCTGATTAGGTTAGGTTAGGTCAGATGATGTCTACCTAATTCTATTTAATGCGTTGTAATATTTTTCAGACGAATCTATTTTAAATATGGCGAAAATGAGGTATTTTCGGAGATTGAGTTGGGGGGAGGGGGTGATATCTCCCAAAACATTAATTAGCGACGGATGTGAACAATAAATTCATTCAAAACACATTATAAAACATTGCATTCTGAAAACCTACATCCATTAGTATGAAGCAGTCCAAATACTATTAAACATTTAAAATTAATATGCTACCTGCATCATATCCATACCAAGGATTCTAGTACAGCTGATACTAGACAGAAGAAAAGACACACTACATCACACATTGCCCCATTTGAATATAACCTATATTGGAAATGTGGCATTTGTAACTTACAAATCTATGCTGCCCTGGTGCAATGTCAAACAACCCACCCTCATTTCGTCTACCATTATAGTACAATGCCTTTACTATTCTTTACCTCCTCTTCCATAACTTTTATCACTACCTATTCCTTATCTTACAAATTTTTTTTTATTATAGTGACTGCCATACCTCTCTCCTTTCCATCCCTCCCTTCTGCCCTCCCATCCCTCCACCTCACTCATATACTTCCTCCTTTTTTTTTCATCTAATCTCTCAAAGACCTATCGACAGATTTTGATCAACTTTCACAGTATTCTTGAGCATCATGAATCCTGTTACAAGATATTAAATTATGGTGAATAGGTAAAAGATCTAGGCCAGGAATGGATATGTTATTCGGGCACTATCTGGTAAGGAGGGTGAAATGGTTTGGTTTCATACGTAGAGTTTATTTGGCATTTGCAAAGGAATGTACAGCCGGCAGCATAAATTCGCGTCCATCTCATGTACTTAATATTGCTAATATGATCAGATAGTTGCATTCTGAACCAGTTTTTATTTCCACAACATATGCAATTTACCATATGAGAACTATATCTGTCATCTCTGCATTAAAATTGTATCACAACATCACTATACCTAATACACACGCAGGTGGAAATTAAGCGAACTTGTGCTACCGACTGTACCTCAGTCAAGTGTCGTCTTAGTTTGGGTCTGTTTCATTCTTGTGCAAGTTGGCATGAGACAAATCTTGCTACCATAATACTTCTTTTAGTAAATAAAGTTGGATAATTGTTAGGTCTATGTTCACTAAACCTAAGCCTGTGTTGGTAATAATTTTTGTACAGTATGTATTTGTTATCAATAATTCACTCTGCTACAAGAGTTCTATGACTGATAAATTGGAAGAAGGTAACGTAATAGAATAATAAATACATGAAATGGTAATTGTGTTTGTTAACAAATGTATAGCAATAGGAATAGGAAGAGTTCAGAAACATGGGAAGTATGGTATCAATTCCATCTTGATAAAGTTGTATTTTGTACAGTATTTACAAAACTGAAGTTCACCTTAAGTACAAAATGAAAATTATATACATCTTAAAATACCAAGTAGGTAACTTACTATACATACAGTGAGTTGAAGAGTGGCAGTATTTAACAGAGAGAACACATTGATACATATAGTTACAATATTTACAGAACTAAAGGATGGGATATTACGAATATTGAATTAAGACAATTTGGTCACCTGTGGACAAATGCACTGTTGTGCATAGTCGACATGTTCATATTAATAGAAACTGAACAATGTGAAAAATGTAAACACATTAAAGTAAAAATCATGATTAAATTAGACAAAGCATCAAGTCTGGAGAATTATTTGGCAATAAAACACACAAAAGTTATGGAAAAGAAGTTACAAAGAGAAAAGGGGGTAGACTGGACTACCAAGCAATGCTAAATGTAGGACAAAAAACAAGTATGGGAAAATAAGTGCATAAAGTATCAGAGGGAGAATGAAAGAGATGCAGCCCGGCACAGGCCATGGCCTTCCTTAGGAGCTAGGGGCTGCTCGGTCAGACAGCTTGAGGAACTTCAACAAGAGATGCACTAAGATGGTTTAGGTAGGAAGGGATGATGACAGAGGGAGAAGAGGAATGGAAAGGCCAGCAGAAGAGCAGTGTGAAACTGAGGGTAATCAACAAGAGATGCTGGACAGTGACTTGAACCAGACAGCACTGACAGTAATGAAACATCCCTCTCCATCAAGAAGCCATGGGTGATATTAGTGTGATCAAGCTACAAGAGTGCTAAAGTAGTTTCTCCATGTCTATTGTGATGAGAAGGGGACTGCCAGGGAGTCACAATAGGCTTAACATAGGTACATATGACCACTTGGCCTTTCACTGCTGGGCAAGGAGGTGGGCAAGAAAAGGGAAATACATTAGTCAGCAACTGGAACAGGATAAGGCTTAATATGACCAATGGTGGTGGCTGAGTGTACCAGAAGGTTGGCCAATTCATTACCTAGAACACCAACTTGGCTCGGGAATCTACAAATGGAAACTGATTTCAGGATTAATGATTATTCTTGAATTTCCGAAACCAACTGGTGAACACTTGGGAAGCATTGAAGGTACTTTCACAATACTATGAAATTCAATGACTTAGAAGATGCAAATGATTGGGGTGTGGAGAAAACTCCCTCAAACCTTTCAATAGGTTTGATGTTGAGGAATGTGTCTAACAGTCAAACATTACCAGTGTAAATTTAGAAAAGAAATAGGGATCTAATGATGCTGAGGAGGACATCACTGATGATTTGTTTGTTGCATAATACAGAACTGACAAATGAGGACTTGCTTGAACTAGAAAAGAAATATCTTAAAGAGGCATCATGAACATCAGTGTTTGCATAAAGTTAGGTCTACCCCCTTTGTAAAAGTGAAGCCTAATCTTTCCGCACAGCTAAGAATGTAAGAATCCAAGAACTTGGTATCCTTTTCAGACTCCCCAGGTTTTTCATATCCTCTCTACTGTTAAGGATTTACAAAGATTTTACTTGTAAGTGCATGGACTAATGTTGTCATATATGGAGACAGTTTCCCTCAGCAAGAAAGCTCGGTGCCAACCAGAGGGAAGCTATCTGCCTCATTAATGACCACACATTTTCCTCTATCCTCAACCCCTTATTTCTCCTTAATACATTCTACCATTACAGTACTTCTACCATCAATGTTCCACAAAACTTGCAAACTGTATCCCACCTCCACTACATCAGCCAAGCAATACTAGACCTTAAACTGATTTTTATATATTATGAAGGAGTAATGAGTACTGTATATGTAATACATTTAAAGTTCAGTAATTTGCACATCATAGAAATGAAAGTAATTCAGACTATTGGATTTATTGGCCTATTGGAGAAACTTTCAAAACCCCTAGAAATATCCACATGATATACAACTAAAGACATATAAAGGCATGGGTTACTTTAATAAAATTTATAAGTTGGCATTGTATTAAACATATATTGTAGAGGTATTTGTTTACACTTGCGAGGTGTCACTGACTCAGTTACTAACTGGTGCTGCTGAATACGATAAATTTGTTACTGGCATATAATTTTAAGACTAGTTATTTAAGCTAAATTAAATAAAAAGCAAAGTTTGATTTATAAATGCATATTAAAAGTTGTTGTCATTGGGAAGTGGCTTCCCCATTGCCCACCATTCTTGCAATGGTACCATCAGACTGGTATCCCCTAAGGTACAGGGGGGGTGGGGGGGGGGAGTAAATACTGGGGACCTCGCTCTCTAACAATGACCCCACCGAAGGCTCAAATAGCCTCAGAGCACATGGGGTGACGGAGGTATATATAAGACACTCGCGTCACACCAGGCCTACAAACATTACATCAGTGTTAAAAGGATGGTAACAAAACTTTTTTTGCCGACTGTACACTCGATCAAAAAAGTATCGCGCATTTCCCTCGTGAAACATTCTGACACCTAAGACGATGGCTACTGAAAACGAGCTTGTTTATCATTAGCTGTAGCGATCATTTACAGAACTATCGGACCCCACCTGCGCGATACTTTTTTGATCCAGTGTACATAACTGGCCCCTTTACTAGGGCTTGTCCTCCTTCAAATGCAAATGTGTCTTAGAATCTTAACCCTTTCAGTGCCTGATGACGCATATCACATCCACAACTATTAGTGTGCTGAGTGAGAGAGGACTTCACATCTTCTCCCAATCTACTCTCCCTCGTTCACAGCTGGAAAAAAATAGTTGTATTCCATTTACTCTCCCGACATTATTTACTCATGTATTGCGCTCAATTTTTTTTTATTTTGTAGAGGAATGTTTGTTCCTTCAGAATATGATAACAAAAATGACAATGGAGTTGAACACAATATGTGTCATTGGGTAATGAGCAGTTGAATTTTTCCCAACGCAATATGAGTCATCAGGTAACGAGCGGTTAGAATTTTATCGACACCCCTGATCCAGAAAGGGTTGATTCTCAAACAAAATTGGATAATCTGGAACATGAAAGGAGATGAAAAAATACTAATGAATATAATCACTTATAAGGCACTGTAGCTTTCAGTCCATCATCTTCATACTGCTTCAAACTCATGAAATTTCATCCTCTTTGGAAAATAAACATTTATCATTCAAAAGTTTTTACACAGCATTACACGGTGTGCAGTATAAGAATCAGTAGTTTAGACACCAAAATACAGTAGTGGACGTTACTGGTCTCTTGTTACATACAGTACTTCCTCAACTTGAACATCATTTTACTTAATAAAGCTCATGCGAGTAAAAACTTCTTCATAAAAATAGTTTTCACTTTTTCATATACTGTTTTTGTTTTCATCAAATTATGCACTAAGTCAATATTGCAAAGTTCTTGATGAATAGTTGATTTTTATATATACAAAATATCATTAGGGTACAATCATCCAAATGTATACACAACTATATACAAAGAACGAGCAGCATGAAAAAATCCAATTCAGACAGTTTCTCCAAACTGCACATCATAAAAATACCAACCCACTCATCTTTCACCAGACACTACCGATTTCTCACCACACTCTGTTCAGCTGAGTCAGTAGTCGAAGTCCAGCTTGGTTTTGGTCTCCTCCTGGGCAAGCTTCATGATAGACTTCTTCACCCTCAGTGCTGTCAGACGCACATTGGGGTTTTGGTGCCAACATTCACGGATTATTTTGGACATGCCGGTCAGCACCTACGGGGTGTGACGAAATATGTTAAAGGGGAGGTGAGGTGTTGGTGATTTGGAGGGCTACTGTTTCCTCTAACCTATGCCAGAAAACAAAAGACCTTAATTTTATTAATAGGGATTCTGTTTTGTGTTATCATTTGAGAGGAACCAGTAACTGTCCAATTTACCATCAAAAGGGGAAGGTACAGTGTTAGTGGTAAATTTTGAGTGACTGATTCCTCCAAATTATTCCAAGCAAATGGCCACCATTATTTTCATCAATCTTGTCCTATTTCCTGATATACTGTAGAGGAATCAAGGTGCTCCAACATAGCAAGTGTGTATTACCCCATTAATGATTGCAATCCGTTTCTATCATCAATTGATCAAACACACTGTAAGCCATGGTGGTTCAAAATGACTTGAACAGCGATGAAAAAATAGATAAAAGAGTAGTGTGATTGTGACTTGAAGAAAGAATTGAGATCATATTTGTGAGCCTATCATTCTTGTTACAAAAACTGACAAGACAAATGTATCTGTAAAAGAAAGCAAAAAATAAAGTGAAGAAACATGAGACTGAACTTGCATTTTAGGCATTTAGGGATTCAAGTGTGTGATGATAAATATATACTGTAACTAAGTAGAGTGTTGATTCCTTACTGACTATCATTTACCTCCACCGGACTGAGAAAGTTTAAGGAGACAGGTAACCATTTTCCACTCTCAGTTCTTTTTTAAGAATATATACATAATTAAAATATTCCTTCCATTCGGCTCTCTAGTCATTTCCAACAGCAAGTAGGCTAGTCTACCATTCTTGTATTACACACGCTCACTCTTTTTCTGTTTAATTCCTGCATTTCCTGACCTCTTTCCAAAAAATTTAAATTTGTTTGTTACAATCTTGTTCAATCTCCTTCCAGTTTACTATTTATCATTTGCTTTTCTCCTCTTCTTCCTCACTAACCATCTGAAATAATCTCCTACTGTCAACATTCCCATAATCCCTACGAGTTCCTTATATTTGCCCAAATCATACAGACAGATAAACAGGTGTACAACAAGATAAATAAACCCTACTAACTGGATCACTGGTCCATCGGTTGGGAATGGTGGGTCTGTACTGGTCCACACACACCACCTTCTTCATGTCATCAAAGCTTGGGTCATTGGGCACAACGTCGTGGAAGGGAGGTGAATATTCATCCACCAGGCCATTAGACACACACCGCCGACAAACCTCCCACAACACCAGGCCGATAGCGTAGATGTCGACCTTACGGAATGACTCGAACACGCTCATGTTCATCCTGAAAACAAAACAAAAAACAAATGTATCTTTGTGTAAGTAGAAGATGGTATTATTCATTATGCTCATCTCTATGCTACTAAACTACACACACCGTTGACACACCTACAACATGAGGCCAATGGTGTTATTTCAACCTTGCAGAATGACTCAAACTCGCTTATGTTCAGCCACTATGTATTCAACTTCCATGTAAGTATAGGCTAGTAGTCATTAAGCTCATCTCTCTAAGCTACTCAAGTACACACTCCCAGGCATACGTGTCAACTTTCTGGAATGATTTTAAAGCTTTCCGACATATGCATCAGAGACATGGACATGGAGTAGGACTCATCAGTCTAGAATAGGTGCAGTGGAAATGAGTTACTTGAGGGGAGCATGTGGACTTACTAGGTGGGATGGAGAAAGTAATGAGAGTGTGTATGAGAGATGTGGTATGAGTGAGAAGGCAATTGGTATTGAGTGTGGAGTAGTTGAGAGAGTGAAGCGTAATACATTGAGGTGGCTTGGACATATGGAGAGAATGCAAGGTGAGGAGTTTGTAAAGAAGGTGTATGGAAGTGAAGTTGTGGGACCTGGTGTGAGAGGCAGACCTCCGGTTAGATGGCAGAACAGAGTGGAAGAGTATGTAAGGGAGAGAAACATGAGGGGCAGAGTAGGGTTTGACCAAGTAAGGAGGGAGTGTTAGAACAGGGAAAACTGGAAACACTTCTGCTGTGGCCACCCACTTGGGGGGAGTTCCCAGAGAGAACGAGGAATCAGAGCAATATATAGATAGATAGATAGCATTCGTGTTAAATCTGCAACTAAAGTATTGTAAAATTATGCATATCCCATACACGAAAAATTGGCTGAAATAACTAGTTTCTCCAGGGCATCAATTATTTATTACAGCATCTTAACTTCCACATGACCTTATACAGTACAGTACAGGGTGAATCTTCAAAGCATGTTGTAAATCAGAGAGCCATGTTCTGAGAAAATTTCTCATATTCACACCACCCCAAAGTTTCATAACCATATGATAATGAGGGCATTAACACTCCTTTGTGCAATTATAGTATGATACTGCCATGAAGACTACCTCATATACAATTTTCTGATGGAAGTCTACAAAATATTATTTTTTATCAAACTGAAGAGTTTCCTCAGAACAAAGCTGAGAAAAATGTAAATGTTAAGACTCACGTTTCATTGAGGACTTCTGGGCTCATGTATCTCTTGGTTCCCACACGAGGATTATTACAGATGTTGATTTCTCCAGTAGTTTGTGTGTGCATCACTGCTAAACCAAAATCAGCAATACAACAAGCTCCATTCAGCTAACACAAAAATTAACACAAGTTATAATTATAAAACTAATAAAATATTTCAAACTGCACAAGTAACATTAAAAATTCTAATGATGAAAACTTAATAAATGCACATAAAACTTATATATTAAGGATTATATTATATATATACCATATGTATACTGTATATAAATACTCAATAATGACAACTGGATTATATAGTGAGGTTAGGAACACACCAGTGGGGATGACAAGAGGTCTTTATCATTGAAAATGCTACTATTGGACAGACATTAACTCCTTAAATGCTTGCTGGATCACCTCCTCTTTCTGTCAGTCCATCCCTTCAGTGATCTGGCCTGAAATCACCACTCCCCTCTGAGTGCTATTTCTGAGTTAGGCCTCACCTAGCACAGACAGCCATCAAATTGGATAATTATGCACCCCTTGTTTACACAATGTGTGATGATTCCATCGCCCTCCTTAGATCATTATCAATACCACAATTCCCTTTTTCAAAGGGTGGAGGGGCTCCAGCACTCAGGGTTGATAATGAAACCAGAAAATATTAGAGAATATAACTCCAACCTCTCACTTGTGTTTCTCCCAACCTCTTCATAAAATAAAAATAAGCATACTGTATATAAATATACCTTAACCAAAATGTTCTTGGATTTAATATCCCTATGTGCAATGGCTGGCTTTCCCTGCGTGCCAAATATTTCTGTGTGAAGGTGAAGGAGACCGTTGATAGCTGACAGAGCGATGGTGACCAGACTAGTGTGGTTAAAAGTATGAGTGTTGAGGTGGTCGTAGAGGGAGCCCCGGGGATGGTAATGTGTCACCAACCACAGCTGAGTACATGACCCTCGGGATGTCATGTCAGACCCATAGAACCCCAGGATGTTCTCATGACGCAGTAACACCGTGCTGTAAACATAACAATAAATCAATCAATATAACAGATGTCTTTTACCTAGGAAACTCCAAAGAGGATATGGTCATGATATAAGAGCCTGTAGGTTAATTAATAATTACAGATTGGTCTCTTTGCTATCTTTAACACTCTCTTACTTCTTACATCTTTTCTTATAGGTCTCACTCACCTATTCCAATTTATATATATACCATAAAAAATACAGTAATAGAAAATTATATATATATATAGTATCATTTCCATTTCCACACTCATCAACGGTCAAAGTTTACCAGTTGCACACCAAGCCAACTGTATGATTGGCCACAAGAATTCATACACATATTGTTGTTTTCGAGGGTTTACAACATATAGAAAATGTATGATTACGTAACTGCAATACAACATTAACATTAGGTTTGTTGTTTTGCACTCACTGAGTCACTTGTTGTTGTTGTTGTTGATGTTCTCCCAGGGCAGAATGGCCTCCTGCCCCACAGACCCCTGGTACACTCTGGTCGCAGTGAAAAAACAAATTAAAATAAAGGAGGGGCTGGCCCTATATGCCTGGGCTACCGAAGCACATCTCAAGGAAATGGGACCAGAGATTACTGGACCAGGGAGTCTGGGGGCCTTCGACCACCAGGGAGATTGGGGGGAAAGCTTTGATCCCACAGCCAGTGCTGTGGGCCCAAGTCCACGTTACCACAAGAGCTACAAGTAGGGCCGTACCTTCCATGAGACCAGCCCTGAAGGGACCATAAAGGGGAGGGAGTTTACACTGTTGCATGCAAAGAGAAATGCACCCCCGTGTGCTGGCGGTCCACACAGCAGTGAAAAAAAAGAAAAGAAAAAGCCTCCGGTTGCAGTACACCTCACGTGGATTTTTAATCCATGTGGGCAGATCTCGTCAAATCCACTAGAAAGTGACCAGATCCTACAACAATCTTTATTCTAGCCCTGTGGGGGATAACTAATATTCACAGAGAATAAAGTCAGCCCCACTGGGCCCACTGAGTCACTTGTTAGACCATTCATTGTGGTGCTTCCAGTATAATGACCTTTTTTTTCATATAGCCTGTATAATAATTCCTGTGGCCAACTGTACTCCTCCACTGTCAACACCACATCCCAAAACTACTTTCTCTTCAACAAACCTGTATATCTCTGTCTCTCTGGCCCAGGATGCTTCGTCTCTTGAGAAAAATATCTTGACAGCAACCTTTTCCCCCTGCCACACACCACACCATACCTCACCATACCGACCCTGCAACAGTGAAAAGTGAAGTAATGAGTCAATAATTGAATATTAATGACAAATTTGTACTGATGAGAAATTACCTATTTGAAGAAGTCTACTGAATTTTTCCACTGTTTCTTCAGGTCAAAAGCCTTTCACCTGAAGCAACAAGAGCAAAATCATTGGCAATAAACTGATCTCCTGAAATGGTGCTTCTTATAATATAATATAATAAATTATATACATATTATATACAGTACAGTACATATATCATATACAAATTACAATATAATAATATATATATTATATCATAAATCCATCAGCCAAACCTGTTTTGTGTCTAAAGTGACAAGATATAAAACCCACCTTTCCAATGACTTCAGCCAACCAGATCTGTTTGGCCAGAGTGCGCTGGATAAGAAGTGGTAAGCCAGACCCACTGCCTGAAGTTATTGAGTCCATGAAGATTTCCTAAAAAATAAATATACCAAGTAAAATTAACAAATCTATCTTATATAAATTAATTGGCTATTTTAAACCCGTTCTCAATTTATGAAAAGTTCATACTTAACTGTCAGCAGCATTTCCTATTGTAACCAAAATATTCTTTCTACTCTTGGTGGTGAGTCCACACAGTGCTGCACACTTAAGCTCTATTATTCACACTATAGGGACCATCATGGTCCAGTCATGCTCCAGTCTCGGTTCGTTCATACATGCATTTCAATGGAAATGTTCACACTGGAAGTAACATTTCATTCACAGTCCCTCCCAAGGAAATCTCAACACTCTTAACTGGAACGAAAGTGAACCATGAACATAACATTACTGCTTGTGTGAAAGGTCAGGGGTATAGTCTTACTCCACTCCAGTCTTACTTCACCCCTCATGGAGAGAATATTGTGCATCTTTGTTTTATGAAAAGATAGATTGCCAAAAGAGATCACTGAGTTGGGTTATCAAATATGTAGGTACTGTACTGTATTTGATTCAGAAACACACTGTTTGGATGTAATAGAAACAAATTTACAAAAAATACATAATGCATTAAGAAAAAATGCATCTATTTATCTATATATACCTTCAATTTAAGGGACTTCTGATTTTACCCTTAACCCTTAAATGCCTATTGACCAAATATCACGTCACCGCGAATTTAGGCCTTGAAGCCGATTGACGTAATATAAAGCCAGTAGAAAAAAAACTGCTTGGGCTATATCTAGCCACTTCATTGGTAACACTGGTTAGGTTGGGCCTTCAGTGAGTGGTGTGTGAGGGGAATGGTTGACTCGTCATATTTACGCAATGAAAATACGCTCGCTCACGTTTTCTCATTTTTAGGGTTTTTTTAGGGGTAACTACTTTATTACTCATGACACTGCTGTACGCAAACCAGTGGACCTAGGAAACTTTAGTTTACAGATTCTGGTGTGTAAAATCAAGCTCTACAAATCTGTAATAACAAAATTTACCTAAACGAAACTTTAAAAATCACCGTTTTTTGCGGTTCACGCTCCAGTAGCGGTAGGGGGATTGCGGTTCTTAGGGGTTAAACAGCGGATGACATCATATGTTGACACGACCAACAAGTGGTGGTGACAACATAATGTCGTCAACGCAATTTTCAAATTTGCAAGGCTCTCAACTTGTTTGAAATTCTCACAGTAGAGGAAGACGTGTACTGGCCACCAAGCCACAAGTCCTGCCCTCTCTTAATCCAGCCCCTCACAGTCTAGCCATTGCACAAAGTGTGTGAGGATAGAATATATTGTCAAAGGAGTGTAAAAGAGTGCTTTGAGTGGTGGTCATTCTGAGCTAGTTACCCGTCCTTCGGATGTCCATATAGTCTTTACAAGTACACCTCGGTCTCATATAGAACGTGTTCACATAGAACGATTCTCATATAGAACGAGCGACCAAAATATTAGCTTAAAATTATTTTACAAAACGATTGCATCCATATAAGTGGCGAAAATAAGTGAAGCAAATCCGAGGAGTTCTTATACAAAACGAGCGAAATCATAATGAACGTGTCAGGAAATGATATCACTGGCGTCTGTACAGTGTGGGTGAGTGTGATAACGCCACTTCTCCCGCTCCTTCCCCCTACCCAGTGTTGCCAGGTGCAAGAAAATTTCTCTGTTTTAGGGAATTTTGAAATCCACACGGGGAAATTATATAAAGATTGTTCAAAAGTAAACAGGGAAAGTCTTACCAGAAGAAATACCAAAAAGATCGTCAATGTTCAAGAGTAAACAGGGAATTATTGAGGCATAAAGGGAAATTCTAAAGTTGAAGTTAGGGAAATTTCGTGTTTGACTCGCTCGTTTTTAGTGATTAAGAGTTAACCACCAGTTTCAACACTCAGTCATGCCAGGTGGTGCATTTACAAAATGGAAGGCCATTTCCTTCGATATAAAGAACGAAGTTATTTCTCGGAAAGAGAAAGGAGAAGGAAACACCAGCGTATGGTTAATAAAAGAAAACAAACGATGATCACGCACTACCACCTCCACCAACACGGATGCCGCCGACTTGTCTCAGTCACATGAGTCACCTGCCAAAACCTTAATACGAATTGTAAAATGCAGTTTACATACATCCCTGTACAGTAGGATTAAGGCAAGAAAAACCTTGAAAAGTATTTTATGTTAATTTCAGGGACAATTTTGGTGACTGATCGACCAAATGTGATTTTCCCCATAGGTTACATGAATCACATAGAACGATTTCACATAGAACGACGTCTTCTATCGACCTATTGGACGTTCTATACGAGACCGAGGTGTACAGTACATCAGGAGATAGCGTGACCACAACCACAGTGTACAAACAATATATCTGATCAGTGTTGGATTATGCAAGCCCTGCCTGGGCCTCAAACCTAACTGAGACTCATCTCAACACCCTCCAGACCATACAGAACAGAGCCCTAAAGACAATCACAGGCTGCACAGCTACCACACTTACAGACCACTTACACCAGGAAACCAAAGTCCTCAAAATCAAGGATAATCTTGACATGAGAAGCACACAAACACCTGCTGCAGCCTCCACAAACCCACACCATCCACTACACTACATGGCAAAACACCCAAACATGCCAAGGAACATCAAAAAAACACCCAGCACACGATACCATACACAATTACTATCATCTCTCACATCCTGCCCACCCCAAACCAATCTCCAGAAACACATCCATACTCAAATCACTCATCAGTCCATCCAAACACTCAAAAACACACTCAGCTGCATGCACGACCTCCTGACATCCACCCATCTGAATCCTTCCTTCCCCGTGAGGACTGAGTCCACCTGGCCAGGCTGCGGTGTGGCCACCACCCGGCCCTTCTGACATATCAGAAGCTGGATGGAACCATTGTGGATGCCTGTCCGGGATGCAACACAGCACCCCATTCTATTAAATACATTATGGAAGACTGCAATGCACACAACCACATTTGCCAACAACACACCATACACTCTCCGAGGACACTGTGGGAAAGCCCGGTTCAGGCCATGACCTTCCTCAGGAGCTCGGGGCTGCTCGGCCAGATAGCTTGAGGAACTTCAATAACAACAACAACAGCGTGACTTGAGAGAGAGGAGGCGAGATCAGCAGTGTTAGCAGCTCAAATCAAGTCTCTCAGTCAGGAGGAGAATGCGATATTTTTGCCCACTTAGTACATCTAAATTGTGTAATAAGTGTTGTCTGTCAGGATGTACAGTTGCCGACGAATGGATCGAGGACAAGTAGCTTAGAAATGTGGAGGTAGTAAGCCTTTTGCACTTGGCAACACTGTGTTCATATAATGAATCTTTATCTTTGGGTTTATTTGTAGATTTGTAGAGATAAAAATAATGGCACTGCCACTTTATTTGCAATGTCATAAACCACATTTGTTTCATGGGTTCATGAATAAATCAAATCCCATTAAATTCCATTTGATCGCAAGATTTCCATATAAGCTCCTTTTCCTAGCTCAATGGCCCACTTTTCGAACATAGTTTCTCATCTTAGTGCTGCATAATCATGCTTTATTGCTAGTTCACCATATATTAGTTAAATAACAATGTGCAAAACAATTTCACCCCTGAATGGCACGTTTCACAATGCAAACAGGTATATGATCAAAATATATCGGGTGTATTTGTGGTCCTACGTTTCTCTCTCTGCAGTATATCATATCATATCATGACATGACATTCACGTTAAATTATTTAATTACATGCCAAGATACAACCCTAATATGGCGACACAACACCAATAAATCTTTGAGCACTCTTGTGCCAACAAAATCCCCAGATTTGTTTCAATTTACCACACGAGTAAACCCCAGGATAAAGATCTATAAATGAGCGACAGTGTTACCAAGTACAGAAGGCATCCTACCACCATGTTTCTGAGCTGCTTGTCCTCGATCCATTCATCGGCAACTGTATCAGTTTCCTGCTTGGCCAACCGTACTTACCCTGAGTGTAGAATCTCCTGCAGCGGTGACTCTAAGTTCATCCCGGTAGATATTTGATGGTAGGGCTGATGCAGCTGCTGCTGCTGCGTATTCCCTCATACGTCGTTTGTGTGCACGACACAGTAACCAGATTACCACCATAGCAATTATCATAACACCTAATACTGGCAGACCATGGATCAGAAGCAGTCGACCAATCTCAGAGTTCCCTTCCTCCACTGTAAAGAATAAAATGGAACTATTGTACATAACTAGCATTCTCAACATCGGACAACTGGGAATTATGCAACTTATGATGTATTGCACTGTTTAGCATCCTATAAATATCAACACTACCTTCGTCCTTAAGCAGTAACCACAACTGTTACTCCAAGTGTTCTGTGGTATAGTACTGTACAATAAAAATGCATAAATACAGTGGATACAGTAAGCAACATAAAAATTGACTGCAAGAAGTTCAAAGCATGCGATAATGATACAGCAAAAAAATTCATTGATTACCCTGTTTTCAATACTTTGTAGGCATACCTTTACATCTAATGCATTGTTGAAGACATAATGGAACACTCTCTGCTAGATTTTATGGTGCAAAAGGAGGTATTTTTGCCTATATCCAGAAGAGTCAGATTCGTCATTATTTAAGCATAATTGATGTGGTTCTGGAACTACACAAAAATTATTATATAAATAACTCATGAATTTGTCAAACTTTTGGTATCACTGTACAGTAAAATTCAGCACCTCATGCTGCCAACTTAGCTTCAGGCTCATTCCGTTATGATTCTGTGACAGAGAAATGAAGGTTACTTTTTGTCTTTTGCCATTATTATATTAAGACAGCATCTTGGTCTTGACTCATTTTGTGAACAATGGGGAAGCAGAGTCCAGTAACAATATCTTGCCATGTAGCTACAATATCATCACTGTCTTGTCACAGATCTGTCTCCCTAAACTTCACAAAAAGAGAGCAGTATATTCAAAGAGTAGCAATTTGGTCGATCCAATCCTGACATATCTACAAAATGTTACAAATGTTCAGGGCGGATGGAATAAATACTGTATCACCATTTATATCATTAACAAAAACTATCATCTCATCCACCCTACCCACCCCAAACCAGGCTCCAGAAACACATCCATAATAAAATCACTGACCACTCCATCCATCTCTCCAGTCATTCAAGCACAACAGTTAACTGCTTTAGTGGCCTCTCAATATCCAGCCTCCCACTCCATATACAGTACAGTAGGTTCGCATATTTGGGGGACAGAGGGGCTCGCGTACGTAAAAATTGCATAGTATGAATACATCTTTATATGGAAATAATTACTTATGGGCAGCCACTGCCTCACACTGACAATTAACAGAGATCTTATACATCAATATGCAGGGTACAGTACAGTATTTGGTAATTGTGATTTGATTATGAGCCACAGTAGCAATGAATATAAGTTATTAACAAAGAAGTAACAGTACAAAAACACACTAGGTGTGCGAGATGGGGTTCACTATATCAGGGTCCCCGCTGCACCTCCTAAGGTCACACCACTACCCTCACCCACCACCACACCACCACTCACACTAGCACTGCGTTCAATGTTGATCTCATTCACTTCGTCCATAAACCCTTCAAAGTCAAGGGTGGACAAAACTGAACACATAATGAAGATAGCGAGATATCGCTCCATCCAAATGATTGCTGGGTTATTGGCAAGACTTAGCTGCTAGCCAGTTGAAAACAGAAACACCATAACTCCTCACAGTCCACATAATGGCCTGCATGGGCTATATACAGCCATAGCGATGGTACCACTGGAAAGGCCTGGGCTAGAACTAGGGGGACTGACTGTAGTAACACTGACTCTAGCCTGTGTGGGCTGGTGGCCGGAGCTTAAACCACCCCATACTCCAACCACCCCAACCCTCCCCTATGAAAGAAAAAATGGCCCTGTTTTGCAGTCTTTAGTTAAACTGATCACCTGAAACTTCAGAATGTTGGACAGGAATTTTTCTTACACTCGACCTTTGGCATGGTGAAGGCAGGTGTTGGTTGGTAGGGTTTAGGGTTGGGGGCAAGAAGTCGGTGACAATGGAGAGGGGGGGGTACACATGGCGCGAGGGAGCGGGAGAAGCCAGCTGGGGGGAGCGGCTGGTTGTAGCATGGGTTTGGGGGAGTGGCTAGTGTCAGGCGGAAACCGGATTTGGGAATGGCTGCGGATTTGGGCCACTCTTGGCCACAAAACTCGTGCTGATTTGGGGTTTGTCGCTCAATAGGTCAATCCCGCATTGAGAATATGCGCATTATGTGAACCTACTGTATATCTATGTTTGGGAAAACCAAAAATTAAATGGTAGAATACAGGTGAGAAGTGTAGGGAAGATTGATCGATTGATATTAGGCGCTGAAACAGCGAGGTCATATAGAGCCAGAAGAAGGTGCTAGAAAGGTGAGACAGCAAGCAGGAAGGAAATAGAAAGAAAAGAGGGACAGTTGAAGAACTGAAAGGGAGTGGCTGGGACCGAAGGGGCGCCAAATCCCTTAGAGTAGTGCCCTCATCACTACAGGCATTCCCCCCTAGAGGGAAAGTGGATGGAAGAGTGGTGTGAGTTGGAGAGAGGGACATGTGCTGGCAAAGCATAGGTTCATTTGGAGGCAGATTGTTCATGACCAACCATTAGAGATTAAGGTGTCTACCAATTGATATATAGACAGATAAAATACTGCATACTGTACTTACTTGTTCCTGGAGGCAAGAAGAGTGGGAAAGTTTCATTGTTGCAAAAGTCTGTTTGGCAACAATTAATCTTGATGCGTTTGTTTGGTGTGTCCTTGATGCCACACTGCATTGGGATGTGGTCTGGGTTAGACAAACATCCACGAGCCATCATGGCCTTGTCTTCATTGTTCAAGATCTGAGCTGACCAGCACTGAAATATTATTTTGTTAATCTATGGACAACAAGAGCTTTCCTGTCTAAAATCATCTGGTATTAGATTAGTCCAACTCTAACGTCTAAGTATTCTAAGACAAAGTTGTAGTTTACTATATTTGTTAACTGTGATTGTTAACAAATAGTAAATATAGTAAACTACAACTTTTGTCTTAGAATACTTAGACGTTAGAGTTGGACTAATCTAATACCAGATGATTAATATTAATAATAATAATATTGATGCTTCATGTTATTGTAATCCCATAACATGAAGCATCAATTCTTGCAGGTGAATCACTAAACAATATGGATCAATGTTTTCTAGAGCATCAGTAAAAGTTGGCAAAAGCTGGTAAGGCCTTGTATCATATAGACAAGATGCCTAACAATATTTTTTCATACTTGAGGGAGATAAGAATTTGGGGGCTTGATAGACTCATAGAGTGTGGTTCATTTCACTAAATCAACTCCCAGTTTAATTTTATTTCCAATTTTCTTTTCCCAGGCTGCAGAACAACCCCTTAAATAAATGTAAATGGGATCTATCACTTACTGATGATGATGACATAGAAATACAAGCTAGTGAAATAACTGTACCTTGATGGCATGATTACACTCGGTAGTAATCCGACAGTCAGGTTGGTCACACTCATAGCAGGATATTCTCTCCTGTGTGTTATAATCCAGGTGTGGGGAGTTTGTTGAGTGTAACATGCTGACATCACCTCCACTAGTGACTGCTTGGGAACTATTATGAAGGCTGTCAAGAATTCCCATCCGCAGGAGTTCACCATCATCATCACCTTCAGTTAACATCTGAAATATGATACAAACAGTAACTATAGTAATATTTTCTAAAATGTACAGTTGCATACAGTGGTGGAGCAGGGTAAGACTCATCAACCCGAGTTGAATCAGTTACTTGAGCTGGTGAGTGTGTGCTGACAAACCTAAACACATACACTTTCATTGATTTGACACAGGTTAATGAATCTCAGGAGCTCGGGGCTGTTCGGCCAGACAGCTTGAGGAACTTCAACAACAACAGGACCAGATTAACAAAAATAATGGTGTCCTGTTGCTTGAAATAGTTAGAAGAAATCAATTGCTCCAGATTTATTAACATTAATACCCCCTTAACCTACCATACAGCACCTCAAAACTTCTTTGATGTTAACTCTTACCATGATGAGTGAATCATTAGAGTTTCTGGGTTCAGGATTACCATTATCACTTGTCAAACCAAGTCCTTTTTCTTTGCTTTCTCCTTCTCTCCAGATTTTACCACCATCATGTTTGCCTATATCAGTGTTCAACAATCCTGGAAAAAATAATAAAAATGTATTATTCATCTTGGGAGTAAATCACAGGAATCTGATCACCAATACATTGAAAAATATAAATAAAATAAAATAAAATAAACTAGTACCAGTGCTATCAACCAATAGCTCTAATGCCTCATTCTCTCAAAAACTCTTCCCTCAAATGGTGACCATGACCAAAGCTTTCATCTTTCCCTGTACAAACTAGAAATAAACACACAATAAAAAAACTCTTAGTGTAATTCTCGTGTGTAACCTTGTGACACCTCAATCGATTGATAGTGAAAATAGCTTGTTTATTTCCAAGGCATCATGAGCTGGGCCATTCATTTACAGAACCATCAGACCCCTCTTGCTCTATACAGTAGTTTGTTATCATGTATACTGAATAACAGCATCCACAACTACAATCTATCCACATTTTTACAAAACTCGCATCCGCAAAATACAAAATTGGAATATCCGCATCTGTTGTTTTATAAAGCTTATAGGCAATTCACATTTGCATATACACATTTTTAATCATTAGCCACCAAATATCCACATCAGCATCCATAAATTATCCAAATTTATACAATATCTCTGACTTACCAAACCTAACCTAGACCGCATCAGACTACCGGGACCTAACCTGGGCAAACTACCGGGAAATAACCGTGGTAAAGTACAGGAAATGACTGGGGCAAAATACTGGGACCTAGCCATATCTGGCAACACTGCTATAAAACAGTAAGGTATTATTACAGAATAACTGGGTTTTTCGCTAGGATCGCGCAGTGTTACCACATCCGGCTAGGTCTCGGAAATTTGCCCCAGTCACTTTACGATAGTTTACACCTGTTATATCCCAGTAGTTTGGCCAGGTTAGGTCCCGGTAGTCTGCTGTGGTCTAGGTTAGGTTAGATCAGGTAAGGTCAGACTAATTTCCAAATTATATTTGTAAACAGGGCATAGAGAGAAACACCATAGATGAAAAGTGTCTTAAAATGGTCCAAAATAGTGGGTAATTATACTAATATATACAATATAGTGAACCCAGTTTGGTATTAGTACAGAAGTGGACCTTACTGCAGCAGTGTTGCCAGATCCGGCTGGGTCCTAGTATTTTACCCCTGTCATTTATTGTACTTTATCATGATTGTTTCCCGGTAGTTTGCCCAGGTTAGGTCCCGGTAGTCTGATGCGGTCTAGGTTAGGTTAGGTCAGGTCAGGTAAGGTCAGGCTAATTTCAAAATGCCCCATTTGAATATGCCCTATCTTGGAAACGGGGCATTTAAGGAAGAAAAACCATAGAAGAAAAGTGTCTTAGAATGGTCCGAAATAGTGGGTAATGACAGTAAAATATCTATTATACGGTAAGGTCCACTTCTGTACCTTTACCCCCAGTTCTTCTGTAAATTTACCAACGGTAATTCTTTCAATAAATACCAAACAAAGTACATTAAACAATAACAATGGTAAATATTGAATGAATTACCGTTATTGGGTACGGTTTTTCTACCTTCATTACCCACTTATTTAGACCATTCTAAGACTATTTTCGGAAAATCTGTATATGTGGTCCACGCGGCAAATATTTACAATTTATGTATATTTAAGTAGGGGACAATGTAGTGTGTTCGTGTGTAATGAATATAATAGGCGGTTGCACTTAACTTTCGGCAGAATAGGCTTTCGAAAAATCGCGACCGCTTTTGAGACGAAGTCCAGCGTAGCGCTTCCGAGACAAAGTGCAGCGTAGGAGTAAGTCTACGGTGTTAATACCCTAAGTTCAGACTCCAGCGTTCACGGTGTCTTTCTCTCCCAGGTCCTTCTTTATAATAAGCCACTGAACACTGTACAAAGTAGTCCACATCATTGATGGGATGCTCATGTGCTACTTCAAGTTGCCATCTCGTAAATCATGTATTTTTTTTAATTAAATGACGCTTTCAATATTCTTTTAATTCCATCACCATTTATATATAGATAATTTCATTATTTACTCACTTAATTTCATAAATTATTTTCTCATCTCATAGTATTATAATCATTATTATTAATGCAATCTATGAACCTTCTGTATTCATCCGCAATTTTGCACCATCCCATTTTCAATGCTACGTGTCAGTAATACGTGACCAGCTGACATCACCAACATGGCTGGAAGCCGGTATGGCTTTTTTTTTCACTCATTTTGCTAAGCCACAAGAACTTTTTCATTTATGTGTGGATCATAGGCTAATTTTGAAACATAAAATAAGTGAGCAGTGTCGACAGGAGGCTACTATGGATTATAATAACAGGCCCAGGTTTCTTCGAAAATTTAATCATCTGCACAATTTTCCTGCAAGTCTGGTAAGAGTTAAAACCTTTTTGTAATATATTTTATTAACAAATAGCAATAATAATTATGTACAACAATTGTAATGGCCAGTCAGGTAGTCTGCTAAGGATAATAAAGGGGGGCAGTTAGGTCACGTGAGGTTATGTCCCGGTAGTGTGCCCCAGTTATGTCCCGGTAGTCTGCCCCGGTTAGGTCCCGGTAGTCTGCCCCGGTTAGGTCCCGGTAGTCTGCCCCGGTTAGGTCCCGGTAGTGTGTCCCAGTCCAGATTAGGTTAGGTCAGGTCAGGTGAGGTCTGACTAGTTTCTACTGTATATTGTGCCGTGGTCTGCCCCGGTTAGGTCCCGGTAGTCTGCCCCAGTTATGTCCCGGTAGTCTGCCCCAGTTATGTCCCGGTAGTCCGCCCCAGTTATGTCCCGGTAGTCTGCCCCGGTTAGGTCCCGGTAGTGTGTCCCAGTCCAGATTAGGTTAGGTCAGGTCAGGTGAGGTCTGACTAGTTTCTACTGTATATTGTGCCGTGGTCTGCCCCGGTTAGGTCCCGGTAGCCTGCCCTGGTTATGTCCCGGTAGTCTGCCCCGGTTATGTCCCGGTAGTCTGCCCTGGTTAGGTCCCGGTAGTCTGCCCAGGTTAGGTTAGGTTAGGTCAGGTTAGGTTTGGTTAATTATCTAAACTTGCCTCGGATTTCCAAAATCTTGACATTTATCCCTCAGGAAAATTGCAAAACCCGAGCCAACTTTTGCCGAAACTTGGCTCGGATTTCCAAAATATTGACATTTATCCCTCAGGAAAATTGCAAAACCCGAGCCAACTTTTGCCGAAACTTGGCTGGGATTTCCAAAATCTTGACATTTATCCCTCAGGAAAATTGCAAAACCCGAGCCAACTTTTGCCGAAACTTGGCTCGGATTTCCAAAATCTTGACATTTATCCCTCAGGAAAATTGCTAAACCCGAGCCAACTTTTGCCGAAACTTGGCTCGGATTTCCAAAATCTTGACATTTATCCCTCAGGAAAATTGCAAAACCCGAGCCAACTTTTGCCGAAACTTGGCTCGGATTTTCAATTTTTCGACATTTATGCAGGTCAAGAAACCAGTATCAATGCAAAATAAGCTCATTTACGTGTTTTCCCCCACCCAAAACCCCCGGTTCCCAGTGCTCTCCCCCAAGATTGAAGGGGTTAGGGAATATGTATAAACCAAGTGATTTCCGATCAATATTATGGTCACTAATGAATAGAACAAGTAAAATTAAGCAGGAAAAACAAAAAAAAAACACAAAAAAACACGTGGACCACTTATACAGAATTACCCTATTTTCTTCTATGGCATTTCCTCCGCAAATGCCCAATTTCCAAGATAGGGCATATTCAAATGGGGCATTTTGAAATTAGCCTGACCTTACCTGACCTGACCTAACCTAACCTAGACCGCATCAGACTACCGGGACCTAACCTGGGCAGACTACCGGGACCTAACCTGGGCAAACTACCAGGAAATAACCGTGGTAAAGTACAGAAAATGACCGGGGCAAAGTACTGGGACCTAGCCGGATCTGGCAACACTGCTACAAAACGGTAATTCTTTCAATAAATACCATAACAATATTACTTGTCTCTCGAGAGCAGAGGCTCGAGTGAAGTTGAGTCTAGACTTACTGGCGCCATCAAACAACTCATTTCAGACATGGGTTATTTCTATTCATGAAAGCCTTTGTCACTGTTTATATCATTGTAACATAAAATATAAGATATTCACGTTGATGTCTAATGACAATGTAATGTGGCCTTACCTTCATGGACACGACAATTAGCTAATAATATAGAAAGGGCGTGAACCACAAATACCACCTCCCTCGCCATCATAACATACTACCAAAAGAAAGTACTACTAGCCTAAACATTAATTCCTAATATATTTCCTATTAATTTATACTTGACAACAATTTGTATATGGAGGTATAAAATATGGAGAGGGTATGAGGCTATGACGTCACAAAAATAATCACATATTATACCAGTGACCAGTCAAGTGTCAAGTCCCAATCACCAATTACCATTTTTTTTTCTGTATAGAATGTGTCATAGATAGATTTAATTAAAGTAAGATAATGATTATTTCTGTACACGTTGCCTTCCCCAATAAACACAATAACATGAACATAATTATAAAGGATAACAAATTAATTATTAATTAATACACTTTCCTGAACGAAAGTTACTGAATTTGAGACACCATTCATTTCCTTATTAAATAAAATAAGCCTTATTGTCTATAATATATTCATTTTATTCATGCAAATCATAGCCATTCATAGGTGCTACAGAAAGATGAGAAGAGGGTTGGAAGGCTGGAAAGAATGTACAGCACTGTAAAAAGTTTGCGTGTACATGTACTAATAAAGGATGACCTCTCTTTTACGTGTAGGCCTATATGACAGTATATGTACTAAGATAGATGACCTCTCTTCAACAATATTGTCTCTTCCAGGCTACCAATTACAGGAGTATGAATTTAAGTTAGATGACCTCTCTTGAACAATGTCTCTTAATTAAACCAGGCTACCAATTACAGAGTATGAATTTAAAGTATAAATTTAAAGGCCATAATGGTGAGCAGTTTATTTATAATTACTATATGGTACAGGGAGTGGGAGTGGTGGTGTGGCCTTGACTGCCTTGGCTAAATAAACAGCCTGAGGGCCAAGACAACAGCATCATCACCATCAGGACAGACCATACACACAACACAACAACACCGTGACCACTACAGTAAATTATTAACTAACTACAATCACTCATCAATTACAATCATCATGGCTTCACAAAAGGTACGCAATAGACATTAATTTGGTAATTATCTATTTTATTGCCGTTTTCTATTGCGATGTTTTTACCGGTAAATATCTACTCTATTGCCGGTTGGTATCTCGATGTTTTTACTTTCTTTACCCACTAATTTATAACATTTTAAAACACTTTTCTTCTATGGCATTTTCATCGGAAATGCCCCTTTTCCAAGATATTCAAATTGGGCATTTTGAAATTAGCCTGACCTTACCTAACCTAACCTAGACCGCAGCAGACTACCGGGACCATACCTGGGCAAACTTCCGCGACCTAACCATGGTAAAGTACCAAGACCTGACCGTGGTAAAGTACCGGGACCTAGCCAGAAGGTGGCAACACTGCTACAAACCGGCAATATACTAACGTTAGATAAATTCCAAAAATTACTATCATTATTTTATTTATTTATTAATAATTTTTTTATTTTTTCTATACAGTGTTGGGAACGATGAGGAATAATAGGGTATTAGTACAGAAGTGGACCTGAATTCAGTAGTGTTGCCAGATCCGGCTGTGTCCTAGTATTTTACCCCTGTCATTTATTGTACTTTATCACGATTATTTCCCGATAGTTTGCCCAGGTTAGGTCCCGGAAGTCTGATGCGGTCTAGGTTAGGTTAGGTCAGGTCAGGTAAGGTCAGGCTAATTTCAAAATGCCCCATTTGAATATGCCCTATCTTGGAAACGGGGCATTTGAGGAAGAAAAACCATAGAAGAAAAGTGTCTTAGAATGGTCCGAAATAGTGGGTAATGACAGTAAAATATCTATTATACAGTAAGGTCCACTTCTGTACCTTTACCAATAATAGCAAGGGTGGTATTATTAAACTACTTCTTCGAGGAATAGGCGTTTCGTTGCTAAATTCACATTGCAAAATACAGTCATAGGGTTAGAGCGACAAAGAGACTTTTCCTCAAAGAAGTAGTTGAATAATACCAGCTTAAAAACCCGTTACTTTCCTCATCTGTGAGATACTGTAGAGACCACCAAATGTTTTCCCAGGCTTCTGATATTCAATACCATACAGACAAACAATAAGTGATTTACTGAGCTTGTGATAAAAGAATAGAGCAAAATTCTTTCATCTTATATTGAGAGCCTACTATACATTGTGTCCCTACATGGGTGGATGAAACCCCTATAGAGACATTAACTGTGTGTGTGTGTAGGTAAAGTATTTATAAAATCTGCACAGCACACCTAACTACTTTGAGGCATATTTAGCTAGAGAAGTAATATTTATGATCCTACCAAAAGAGATTGTGACAAAAACACGCTCCAAGAGTATTGAGAGAATAGGGAAAGTTTCAGTAGTGATTATTTCAATGGATTTTTTCTTAACATTGCAGATACCAGTAAGAATGGCAGCTCTTTGAACAGCACACAATTGATAGTGACTACAATACAGGCAGGGTTTTAATATGAGCACATTATATTCTTCATTATTTTTGGCTTTTTACAGTAATGTCTTGTGTTGTACTGTTGTTGTTGTTGTTGTTGATGTTCTCCCGGGGCAGAATGGCCTCCTGCCCCACAGACCCCTGGTACACTCTGGTCGCAGTGAAAAACAAATTAAAATAAAGGAGGGGCTGGCCCTATATGCCTGGGCTACCGAAGCACATCCCAAGGAAATGGGACCAGAGCATACTGGACCAGGGAGTCTGGGGGCCTCCGACTGCCAGGGAGATTGGGGGGAAGGCTTTGATCCCACAGCCAGTGCTGTGGGCCCAAGTCCACGTTACCACAAGAGCTACAAGTAGGGCCGTACCTTCCATGAGACCAGCCCTGAAAGGACCATAAGGGGGAGGGATTTTACACTACTGCATGCAAAGGGAAATGCACCCCCGTGTGCTGGCGGTCCACACAGCAGTGGAAAAAAAAAAAAAAAAAAAAAACTCCGGTTGCAGTACACCTCACGTGGATTTTTAATCCATGTGGGCAGATCTAGTCAAATCCACTAGAAAGTGACCAGATCCTACAACAATCTTTATTCTAGCCCTGTGGTGGATAACTAATATTCACAGAGAATAAAGTCAGCCCCACTGGGCCCTGTGTTGTACTGTTGTTGTTATGGGTGTGTATTGCACTGTTTGTTGGTAATGACTTTGTGTATTGTAAACCTAATTTTATTTGTACAATACATACCCATAGACCCAGTCAGTGGTGGATAATGAGGGTATATTGTACACGGTTTATTCATACACATCCATAACAATAACAGTGCAAAACAAAGCATACGTGTACCCTTGAAATTATTTTGCTGCCTGGTATTTACTGCCTTCTATATAAAATGTGGGAATGTTTGCTGTTATTTATTATATTGTAGCTTTAAATATTGAGTTACTGGACCTTTATTCTGTATTATTTTCTTTTCATTGGGTGTGTCCTGCCCCTTTAATTTGTACAGTACGCTCTTGATATACAATGAATAAATACTTGTATCCACAATTTCTTCATTTAACACTCAGTCCCTCATTGATGACCACCTTATGTTTATTTTCCCAGGCTTCTGTTATTTATTACCATACAGACTAACTACCCGGTAAGTAATTTACTGAGCCTGTGTTAAAAGGATATATGTGATTAATGTATTCATCTTATATCGGGGACCTACTGTATCTAGACCTTATAATTTTACAATACAGTAAACCCTCAATGTACTGTAACAAATTTCAGTGTGTTGAATTTTGTATTTGTCAATTCTTTTTATGCCACCAAACATTCATCTGAAATACAATAATGCCTTGTTTTTGCACTGTTGTTGTTATGGGTGTGTATTATACCGTTGTCTATGTATCTGTGTACAGTAAACTCTCATTATCCACCACTGGGTTTATGGGTGTGTAATGCAAAAAAAAAAGAAAGAAAAGAAAGAGGGTTTACTGTATACAAATCACTCCTCCCACCCCATACCACTCTCCCTCACATACCTCTCAACTCCATCCCTCCACCTCACTCTCGGTCTGCCCCTCCCCCTCCGTCCCTCCACCTCACTCTTGTACACTCTCTTAACCAACCTCTCACTTCCCATACGCTCCACGTGACCGTACCACCTCAAAGTGTTCCTATTCACTCTCTCCAATTGATCAAACAGCCTCTAATCCCAGAGGTTATGAAAGGTCATGGCTTAGTCTTGAGTTGTCCCATTAGGCAAAATTATACAATATAGTGATGTAGTTAGAAAATTGGAGGTAAATGAATCCTTCAAATATTGCCACAAAACACCACCTACAGTATATGGATGGAGCTTGTTTCGTGACATGGTCAGGAGGAATCCAAAGCCTCCGATTTTCATACACGATCACGGGGTCCTTAAGGATTGTATTGTAGTACTATATTATAGTTCCTTATACATTTTGAGTTGTACAGTAATATCTTTCAAAGTTTGAGTTGTATTATACAATTATTTTTTATACAGTTTGTGTTGTGTGCACAATTATTTCTTACACAGTTTGCATTGTACAATTATTTTTTCTACAGTTCGAATACTACAGTTCTGCATTATATTTGAGTTGTACGATTATTTCTTTTATAATACGAGTTGTACAATTATATCTTGCACAGTTTAAATTATTCTGATTTTCTTATGCAGTTTCAATGGTACAATTATACCTTAAGCAGTTATTTCTTATACAATTATATAATTCATATATGGTTTGAGTTATACAATTATTTCTTATACAGTTTGAGTTGTACAGTCGGCAAAACAAGTATCGTTGTACAATTATTTCTTATACAATTTGAGTCATACAGTGATTTTCTTATACAGTTATTTCGCTTTTCTTTTTCTTATAATGTTCTTTTTCATTTTTCCCCTGCAGCCAGTCCTGTATTCGTACTTCCGCAGCTCGTGTTCCTGGAGAGTCAGAATTGGTAAACACTGTTTATTTGTGTTAGTTGTGAGAGATTTTGTATGTACTGTATGTATGCTGTTGGCTGTTAGACCCTGGATATACAATGAATAGATAAATACATGTAACCACTATTTCTTCATTTTGCACTCAGTCCCTCATTGAAGATCACCAAATGTTTTCCCAGGCTTATATTATTTATTTCTCATACAGACTAACTAAGTGTATTACTGAGCCTGTGTTAAAAGGATATACATATGTGCTAAATTTAATCTTGTTACATCAAGGGCCTACTGTATTGTATTAAGAGGTCAAATACTGGTGCAGTTTGTGGACAGCATTAAATATACTTCAGGAAGCAAAAGGAAGCTCTGTTTAGCTTGTCAGATAAGAGAGAAGAAGGGAGAGCATAAACTTATATGTATTAAGCAGTATTATTCTTGCATTACAGTTCTGGCACACAAGGGCATTGAGTATGATTACCGTCCCATCAATCTTCTCAAAAAGGAACAGGTGAACTCATTTTATATTTTGTACTGTACTCATTTATTAAGATATGAGGGCCAAAAGTCGGATGAACTTTGACCAACATATGGCGACATTAAATTATGTGAGGCACTACACTGTTGCTCAATTCTCTTTATTTGATGCATATATGAGATGATTCCATTAGGTTAAGCTAAGAGTATGTGTGTAATTAATTTTCCTGGCATAGTTTGGAGGAATCGGAGACTTTTCAATTCACCAACAACAAGGGAATCTCCCAACAAGTTTCTTCTCTTCTCATGTATAAATCTCTCCTTCCCTGTACAGCACTACCCCAACGTGATGTGTGTGAACTATGTTGTTGTTGTTGTTCCTCAAGCTATCTGGCCGAGCAGCTCCGAGAACTAAGTTGTTGTTGTTGTTGTTTGTTATTGTACACAGGTTGATGATGAGTTCAAGAAGCTGAATCCAATGGGTCAGGTTCCAGCACTTGTGATTGGTGATAAGACATTCACTCAGTCGGTAAGTACAATAATGTAATGTAATATAAGTGATATACTGTACAGTACAGTAATGCTTTACAAAAATATAGAATAGGTGCTATATCCAGTAGGCCCTCGATGGATTAATAATAATAACGGATGATTCCACCTTATACTACTACACTACTCCATTACTGTACCCTACCCTACCCTACCCCATTTGATAACCTTACATCCCCACATTACTATCATGACTACTACTACCACCACTACCACTACTACTTCTATCATCACACCTCTCTTCTGACCTGATACTCTTTACTACTTGGGACATTGATAACCGTGTGATTTTCAGTGCATTCAAAACTCAATTCTCTTATCTTTCATCTCGCTGTATTCTTGCCAGTGATTTTTCCCTTTGTTTGTGTGGGCTACAAATACCTCCCCAATATCCCTGCTTGTCGTAAAAGGTGACTAAAAGTTGCTTTCACTTCTCTATCTATCCAAAAATTTTACTCATCTGTTACCTTTTGTGCTTGCTATCCCACCTCTCAAGTACCTTCTTTCTCTGGTGCCATATGACTTCACTGTTGTGGCACCTAATATTGCCAATGACTGTCCCTTTTGTTTGTGTCCTCTTTCAGTTGAGCATTATGGAGTATCTCGAGGAAGTGTATCCACAGAACCCACTGCTACCCAAAGACCCCATCCTGAAAGCAAAGGTTAGTTAAAGTTATATATGTTCACATTACACTTCTCCACATGTGTGGGGAACTGAACCGTCGGTCAACCTTTCAAACATACTTATTACCAATGGGAGTCTCGTGTAGTATCACTGCTTGTCGTAAAAGGTGACTAATAGGGGCTTTCACTTCTCCAACTGTCCCCTGTTTTACATCTTTTACCTTTTGTGTTTACTGTCCCACCTCTCAATCACCTTGCTCGAACGCAATATGACCTCGCTGTTGTTGCGTCTAATATCAATCAATCAATCAATCAATTACAGGTACGAGAAGTGTGCGAGGTGATTTGTTCTGGAATCCAGCCTCTGCAGAACTTCTCGGTGCTGCAGCGTGTAGGGGAAGAGAAGAAGATGGAATGGGGCCACTTTTTCATCAACAAAGGTTTTATAGGTCAGTTTTTTATGTGAAGTGTCACAGTATTTTATGGGTTTGAAAAGGGTGTGAATGATTGTGTGTGTGTTAGTCATTTCACTGGATACTCTGTCTTTACTTTCTGTATTTTTGCTTCCTCTTTTTACACCTTGAAAAAATGGAAAATGGGGTATTCAAGATAATGATGATGACTATTAGTTAGCATTGTTTAGTGTTTTAAGAATTATTGTTTTTTATAGGTCAGTATTATATTTGAACACACACACAGGAATACAGTATTAACAGTATAGTTTAGTGTTTTAAGAATGATTGTGTTTCATAAGTCAGTCTATGGTGATTTGAAGATGTTACAGTATTAGCCTGGGTTAGTGTTGTAAAAACTATTGTGTTTCCTAAGTCAGTCTAGCAATTGCAGATGTTACAGTATTCACAAAAGTTAGTGTTGTAATAATGATTGTGTGTTATAGGTCAGTCTGGTATGTGAAGATGTTACAGTATTAATGTTTCATAAGTCTGTATAGAATTTGAAGATGTTACAGTATTAGTTGTATAATTTAGTGTTTTAATAATGATTGTGGAGTCTTCTCGCTGTATGCCCACCAATGTACAGTGGTGACTCATTCAATTTGGGTGGGAGGGGAGGGGGGGAGATAAAGTGATAGGACACCCTGTATGTATTTGTAAGTAGGTATACAAGTGTATATATATATATACTGTATATAGGTATGTACAGTGGTGGACAAAAGTTTCAATACACATATGGATAACTCAAACACATTGCTCACTAATGTTTTCACATAGTCATATAATGTTATGTTTGGAATAGTGAGTGAGTAGCTGTGTGTGGTAAATTAGAAGATACTCCTTAACCCATTTATTATAAAGTTTATCAGGTAACGAACAGAGGGAAGCTGTCAAACGTTTACACAAATACAGTTGAGCAAGTAGAAAGTGCAAGAATATTATGAGTGTATATGGTAATATCTTTCAGTTCTTTGTAGTAAACCCTGGTGTTTTTATCAATGAATCACTAAGACTCCAGAGCCAATGTAAAGTGGAACGTGACTGACTGAAATTTTGAGTGGTAGCTAGATGTGGTTATATTGTAAATAATTATACTGTATTCATATTCTATTTGCACTTTCTACTTGCTCAACTGTACAACCCAATGTAGATTAATATAATTGACCGCAATTGTACAGTAAAATAAGTACTTGTTTGTTTATTAATACACAGTGACTTGCTTCCTGTTTTAGCACTGGAGGAATTACTGAGTGGATGTTCTGGCAAGTATTGTGTTGGTGATGAAGTGACCCTGGCTGACTGCTGCCTTGTGCCTCAGGTGTACAATGCTAACAGGTGAGTGGCTGAATCTGGAGAAACTGATTCCTCAAAACTATTCCAAGCAACAACAGGCCACCATTATTTTTGTGTTCAGCTAATCCTGTTTTCTAGTTTACTTTGGAGGAGTCAAGGTACTCCATTGTACCAAAAGTGTATTACAGTACCTCAATTAAAACAATTAGAATATACATACAGGCTAACCCTCTGTGTTGGTGGATTCATGGGCTGTATGCAAGAATATCTGTGGTACCACACCATTGTCAACACCAGAAAGGATTTATTGGTCATTCATTACAACAACTGCATTAAAATACAAAAAATATATGTATAAATTTATTGTTAAGAGCCAGTCATGAGACCCACCTTTGGTAATAAATTTAGTACAGTAATGCCTTGTTTTGCACTGGTGTTGTTATGGGTGTGTATTGTATGTTTGTAATGAATTTGTGTTCAATATACCCTCTTTATCCATTAATCACCCATAAACCCAGTGATGGATAATGAAGGTTTATTGTACATGGATTCATAGATAACGGTATAATACACACCCATGATAACACCAGTTCAAAACAAGGAATTACTGTATGAATTTTACAGCTGTCGTCATAGGGTTGTAAAAAGAAAATGTAGGGGTGATGTGTTGGTGATTAATGAAAACCATTAAGTTCCTAGTGGTGTTGTGATGGTAAACTTTGTTTACAATACTGTATATCTGTAGTGCTTTTTTTAAGTTTCTATAGAACTTACTCAACAGATTTCATTTTGTGTGTGTGTATGTGTTAGAATGGCATAGGGAAATGGTGGCCCCATCGCCCACTACAGTAGGCCTTTGATATAAGATGATTAAAGATATTACATATATCCTTTTAACACAGGGTCAGTAAATCACTTAGTTAGTCTGTATGGTACTGAATAACAGAAGCCTGGGAAGCATTTGGTGGTGCAATGAGGGACTGAGTGTAAAATGAAGTATTTTTCATTGTATATCCAGGATCTATAGTATTTATTCATTGTATATCAAGGGTGTACTGTATAGGTGAGTGTTGTGTTTTTGTTTTCAGGTTCAAAGTGGACCTGAGTCAGTTTCCCGTTATCAGTGGAATCCATCAAGCTTTATCTGGCATAAACTCAGTCGCTGCCTCTCATCCCAGCGCTCAGCCAGACTGCCCACCGGACCTTAAATAAATAAATAAATAAATACATTCTGAACTACAGTAAGCCCCTGTTCACACGAGGCAGTTTGAACATGTGTTTAACATTGTACTGTACACATGAAGCTTTTTCAACGGTGCTATAACCGCATGTGTAATGTCATTACTCCATGTGGAGTTCCCCAGGAGTTGTCATGGTGACACAAAGTGTCTCTCCTCATTGGTTAGTGTCAGCCAATGAGGCAAGACACTGCCTTCAAAACATAGCAGTAATTGCTGTGTGTGTAAACTGATATGATTTTATATACAGTATATCTTACAAACGCACGGTTGTGAGGGGGATCTTGGTACTCACGCGTTTTGGGAATCACAACATATACAGATGAACCACTCCATAGATCAGGGGCAGGCAACCTCCGTGGCCCACGAAAATCTATTGTCTGGCCCTCAATGCAAAACATGATATGCTATTTTTGGAAAGGGAATAAAAATATATATATTGCATATTGAGCATTTCACTTGACCTGTGGCCCGCGGCCTTATCGTAATGATATCATCCGGGCCGAGGCATCAAAAGGTTGCCCAACCCTGCCATAGATTGACATTGACTTTGGAAAAGCACGTTCAAAACTGCCTCGGTGTGAACAGGACCTAAGGGTTGTTGGCAAGAACATTGGTGGTGTTGACGATGGTGTGGCACCGGTTCGATGCCACTGTAGTGTGCCTATGGAGCACTCACCTCGACTGCCCATCAGACCTTTAATAAATATACACTTTTTTATTTGTACTTTGAACCTTCTCTGCTATTAACTGGGGAATTCACAATTGGTACATTAATGTGCCTTGATTCCTCCAAATTATTCCAAGCAACAGCAAGCCACCATTATTGTTATTTTTCTGGTACTGTTTCCTGGCAAAATTTGGGGGAATCAAGACACTAATGTACCAAAAGTGTATTACCTACTTAAAATGGATCAAATATTATTCACAATGTACAGTTGTTGACATATAAGTTTCAATACACAAACTCCAAGCAAATTGCTGACTACTGTTTTCACATTCTCATGTGATGTATTTTTTGTTTTGAGTAGTGAGTGAGTAGCTGCTTGGAGTAATTTAAAAGATGTGTGTGTGTGGTGGTTGTAAATCAGATGGTGGTGGAAGAAAAATATATTATAGTATGTTTGAATAAGATTGTTGGAGGTGGTGGTGGTGGTAGAAAAATGTATTCTGCATCAATAAGATTGGTGGTGGTGGTGGTGGTGGTAGAAAGGTCCATGTGTAAGAATATTCGTGGTGTTGACGATGGCGTGGTACTGGTACAATGACCATGTTTGTCTATGAAGTGGTCGTACCGGTACCACACCATCGTATACACCAGGAATGTTCTTGAATACGACTCAAAGATATATTATGTAGAAAAATAAAATGTATGAATTGGTGGTGGTGGTAAAAGTATTATGTATTAAAATACTGTATGGGTAAATTTTCCGAGTTACACGTGCGAGATTTTCAGACAAAACATAGTTTTTCCTATAGCAGACTACAAGAAGTTGCACAAAGTAAGACCTATATCAAACTTACGGAAATTTGACCATAAGAACGTATATCATAGTGAAAATTATATATCTCATACATGTGTAATATGGAAATAATTCCAAAATTTGTTAGTACAGTATGTATAAGTGTGTTAAATTGCTGAATAATAAAGAAAAGTATCTTTTATACTTTTATATGATATTTTCTTAAGGCTTGCATTTGACCAAATATACCTTATGGGTGGTATTATTAAACTACTACTTTGAGGGAAAGGCTCTTCGAAGCTCATTTCTTATTGCAAATGAAGGTACAGTATGTGTGTTCTTACCAATTTGATTTTTAAACCTCAACCTCGGGACTGTAGACTGTCAGTACCCCGTGACTCTTGCGAGGCTCCGAGATTATTGGGTGTCGCATTAGCCAAAACACTGGAGCTTCATGCTGTTGGTTGCTTCTCTTCTGCCCCACTAGATGACCACACCCTATTTATACATGTCACTATCAAGTGAGGGCAGCTACACCGTCACTCACAGCATCTTGGAATATGGTCGGACATCTTCTATGTTGTGAGTTGACGACGATGTAGGGGGTATTTTATTGACGTGTCGGCATAGCCAGGATACTTAATGAACAGCTTGGACCCATCAGATCACCTCTGAAAAAAACAGATGTTTTCTCGTGGACTCGAACTAGGGCCCATTCCATTCGCAGTCCGTCACTGTATCCACTCTACCACCACCTCCCCCTTTACAGGATTGAGTCAAGCTCGTAATGTCCTGTTTGTTTTAAACCCATTATTATATTTTTCTTTAGATTTAGATATGTTTTTGGCACATACCACTTCTTCCGTTAATGCATTCCTTGGATCTATTACAGTACTGTACTCTATTTGGAAAGCTACATTTCTGTACATCTTTGTTTCCTCTTCTCTTAATTAATTCCTTAATGTGACCTCTCATTGTAGGTATTCCTTGTTGACACAAGTTTTCTATATCTATCTTTTTCTTTTTCTGTGACACATTCTTAAACCATAATCATATCTCCTCTCTTTCGTCTTTCTTCCAGTTTAGGTAACTTTAGTTTCTCCGGTCTTTCTTCTCATAGCTCAATATCAATGTCATTACCACCAATATAATTACTATAGAAAGGATAAGGTATCATCTTCTGACACCAGTTAATATCAATGTCATTACCACCAATATAAAAACTAAATAACTATCACAATAAGTCATCTGTACTTCATGGTTTCCTAAAGGATAAAGTATTACCATCTATTATAACACCAGTTAATATCAAATTAATACTGTATAAGTATCACAATCAGTCACTTCTATAATCTGTAGCTTACTAAGTTATGTAAAAACTTGCGTTTCAGTATCTTTTGAAAATCGGAAAATTTATAGGACCTTATTCCACTTAGAGTTCATGGAACAGTTTATTGTTCAGCACCCAGTAATCCCCATTTCAGTCATAAAATCAACTTCAGCAAACCGAAATAATGAAAAAATCGCCAACCGCTCCTGTGTAAGTCAAGGCGCCAGCTGTTCGTGATTCCTGTTAGCTGCTTGGTGGCTCTGCAGTAACGCCACGACCTAAACTCCCATGAGAGTGTCCTATCCAGCTATCCTTCTCCCAGTACTAGAATTCGGTAAAGGTACAGAAGTGGACCTTACTGTATAATAGATATTTTACTGTCATTACCCACTATTTCGGACCATTCTAAGACACTTTTCTTCTATGGTTTTTCTTCCTCAAATGCCCCGTTTCCAAGATAGGGCATATTCAAATGGGGCATTTTGAAATTAGCCTGACCTTACCTGACCTGACCTAACCTAACCTAACCTAACCTAACCTGGGCAAACTACCGGGACCTAACCTGGTCAAACTACCGGGAAATAATCGTGATAAAGTACAATAAATGACGGGGGTAAAATACTAGGACCCAGCCGGATCTGGCAACACTGCTGAATTCAGGTCCACTTCTGTACTAATACCTAGAATTCATGGTAAAACCATGATGGAGTCTGCTGCACAGAGCTATACACAAAGAGCGATCGACCCTGTGTTATTAGATAGGGGAGGACTCAGAGGAGTGTCGCTCGGCGGCCATCTTGGAATGCCCTTTGGCGCGCGCTTTGAACTCCCGTACATAATGGAATATGTTTCTATCCAGTTATTGACATTTCCCTGATTTGTAAAGCATTGTATCTTGTTATCTAATTATGCAAGTTTTGTTAAATCAATTAACAAGGCTGAGATAATGTCCATACGGAAAATTATGCAAAGAAATTAAACTTAAACTGGTTTATTAAACATGACAAATATATATAACTGTAATCTGTCTCCCTCTCCCTCCACTTACTTTACATACATACATACATATTACTCTAGTGTGACATTCATACATACATACATATTACTCTAGTGTGACATACATACATATTACTCTAGTGTGACATACATACATATTACTCTAGTGTGACATACATACATATTACTCTAGTGTGACATACATACATATTATTCTAGTGTGACATACATACATATTATTCTAGTGTGACATATATACATACATACATATTACTCTAGTGTGACATACATACATACTACTCTAGTGTGACATACATACATATTATTCTAGTGTGACATACATACATATTATTCTAGTGTGACATATATACATACATACATATTACTCTAGTGTGACATACATACATACATACTACTCTAGTGTGACATACATACATATTACTATAGTGTGACATACATACATATTACTATAGTGTGACATACATACATATTACTCTAGTGTGACATACATACATACATACATACTATTCTAGTGTGACATACATACATATTATTCTAGTGTGACATACATACAGACATATTATTCTAGTGTGACATATATACATACATACATATTACTCTAGTGTGACATACATACATACATACTGAACAATGTGAACATAAAATACTTATCATAATAGAGATTAATTACGTTGTATATATATATATTATAAGAAGGTGACTGTGGATGAGTGCCAACGATAGTTTTGTTTATCTAACTCATTTCACCTTTTAACCGAAATGTATTTATATTTAATCAGCCATTCACTGATGTATCGGTTAAAGAAATATTTATTCATATATTGTGTCACTATAATGTAATTAATATACCATATCATTAATAAAAGACCGAATAAATGAAATAATATCTTACTCTGGCATATAAGCTGACAGGCTGGCGGGTTAAGGGAAAGGGCAACCTATCATGGCCGCCAACCCACTTCCGGTGGCGACACTCCGTGGGGGGACACAGAGCTAAAAACCTAGAGCGCTTCACCCTGTGTTATTAGATAGGGGAGGAGTGTCACAAGTCGGCGGCCATTTTGAATAGCCCATTTTTATATTTAATTTATATTTAATCAGCCATTTACTGATATATCGGTTAAAGAAATACTTATTCATATATTGTGAGTCACTATAATGTAGCTAATATACCATATCATCAATAAAAGACCGAATAAATTAAATAATATATTTCATTTATTCGGTCTTTTATTGATGATATGGTATATTAACTACATTATAGTGACTCACAATATATGAATAAGTATTTCTTTAACCGATATATCAGTGAATGGCTGATTAAATATAAATACATTTCGGTTAATAGGTGAAATTAGTTAGATAAACAAAACTATCGTTGGCTCTCATCCACAGTCACCTTCTTATAATATATATATACAACGTACTTAATCTCTATTATGATAAGTATTTTATGTTCACATTGTTCAGTATGTATGTATGTATGTATGTCACACTAGAGTAATATGTGTGTATGTATGCATGTCACACTAGAATATGTGTGTATGTATGTATGTCACACTAGAGTAATATGTATGAATGTATGTATGTATTTCACACTAGAGTAATATGTATGTATGTATGTATGTTACACTAGAATAATTAATATGTATGTATATATGTCATACTAGAATAATATGTATGTATATGTCACACTAGAGTAATATGTATGTTTGTCACACTAGAGTAATATGTATGTATGTATGTAAAGTAAGTGGAGGGAGAGGGAGACAGATTACAGTTATATATATTTGTCTTGTTTAATAAACCAGTTTAAGTTTAATTTCTTTGCATAATTTTCCGTATGGACATTATCTGAGCCTTGTTAATTGATTTAACAAAACCTGCATAATTAGATAACAAGATACAATGCTTTACAAATCAGCGAAATGTCAATAACTGTGGACAGAAACAAACTATACAAGTACGTACGGGAGTTCAAAGCGCGCGCCAATGGGCTATTCAAAATGGCCGCCGACTTGTGACACTCCTCCCCTATCTAATAACACAGGGTTAAGCGCTCTAGGTTTTTAGCTCTGTGCTTGTGACACGCCAGGGGGGGGGGGGGTGGCGAGCTCTAGGTTTGTAGCTCTGTGGGGGGGGGGGGAGTTGCGCGCTCTATGTGTATAGCTCTGTGGTCTGCTGGTATCACACGTCTGGTCTATTTTCCTTCCTTTGTACTGTAAACTCACACATATGCTCTTATTAATTTCCCACCTTGAATCTGATAACTTTTTTTTAAATAGAATTCTTAAAGTGTTGTGGTTAACTAAAAAGGTAATAACCCATGTGGTGGTTGCCGCCGCTGGCCGCTTGAGGTCTCTACCAGGTAGTAAACAAACAACAATAGTAGTGGACAGCATGGGAGAAATGGATAAATGGTAAGTCATACACTGGGCCATAAAATTAAGAACATTCGTGGTTCATACGATGATGTGGTACCGGTACGATGGCTCCATAGAAATACAATATAATCGTCATACCGTTACCACGCCATCGTATACACCACGAATGATGTTCTTGAATATGAGCCAGTGACTTTTTCCTCGTCTGTTTCTCACATTTATGATTATATTATGTTTGTGTGTTGTTTGGAATGTAATCTGTTGAAGGCTAATTGGTCCTTTAAGGGGAGATTCTTTTGCTGATAAATTGGAAGGCTAACGTTACTCATTCCTCCTATCTATGGTAGAAAACAGATGTCCTCATTGGTGCTAATAGGGGATCTGTTTCGTGGCATATTTAGGAGGAATCATAGACCTTCCAATTCACCAAGAAGAGGATCTCCCCTTAATTAAATTATAACAATTTTGTTGTATTTTCAGATACCAGTAATAATGGCTAAGAAGAAAGCATCACAGTTTAAGAGTAAGGCTGCTCAAAGTGCTGGTAAGAAAAATGAAAAAAAGCACAATCCCTTTGAAGTGCATATAAACAGAGTGAAGCACGATGTTATTGGCCGTAAGAATAAGAATGATATCGGTCTACCTGGCATCTCCAGAGCTAAAGCTGTTAAGAAGGTACTGTATACAAAAAAATCAGTAAATATTGAAAGAATTACCTTTATTGCGTACGGTTTTTCTACCTTCATTACCCACTTATTTAGACCATTCTAAGACTATTTTCTTTTATGGCATTTCCTCCGCAAATGACCCATTTCCAAGATAGTGCATATTCAAATAGGGCATTTTGAAATTAGCCTGACCTGACCTAGACCTCATCAGACTACCAGGACCTAACCTGGGCAAACTACCGGGAAATGACCGGGGCAAAATACTGGGACCTAGCTGGATCTGGCAACACTGCTACAAAACAGTAATTCTTTCAATAAATACCAAAAAATCTTTAATGAATATTCATGATATAATTTATATTTATTATACTATTTTTGTGACGATATTGTTATAGTATTTTATTTATACTCATTATACCGTACTATATATTGTGATGGGATTGTTTTAGTATTTCATTTATACTCTGAATGCGATATAATATTGTAATAGTATTGCTATAGTATTTCATTTTAGATATTGTGTTGTGTCAAATCCTCTTTATATATATATTCATTACACATAATTTATTATTAATCCAGTTGATATTTTTTTTATATTCTACATTATTAGGATTGTACTTACTAACAAGTCTGTTACCTATATTATAGGCAATCTGTTATGTGGCACAGAATTGGAGCTTTTGTAGCCTCTAATTACCAAACAAAACTTAAGGCCTTGTATTATATATAGGCATTTATATTTTATTATTTTTAGAGAGAACATTGCTTCAAGAATATAAACATTGCTACAAGACTGTATACTGTATGTTTATTACTTTCAGAGAGAGAGAACATTGCTTCAAGAATATAAACACAGCTACAAGAGCAATGTGTTTGTTGATCGTCGAATTGGTGAACACAATCCTCGTATGGACCCAGAGAAGAAGATTGCTCTCCGCATTGCTGCCGAGAAGAAGAGGCAGTTTAGTAAGGTAATTAATATAACTTGTAAGATGATTAAATTTATCACTATCCTTTTTACACAGGTCCAGTAAATAACTTAGTCTGTATGGTAATGAATAACAGAAGCCTGGGAAAACACACACATACACACTATCCTTTTAACCCAGGCTCAGATAGTAACTTAATGTGTATGGTAATGAATAACGAAACCCTGAGAAAACATATATTGGTCTTCAGTGACAGACTGAGTGTAAAATTTGTGAATCTGTTCTTGGTTCCTGGTATATATACTTCGGAGGAATCAAGGCACTCTAGTTTATGAAAAGTGTATTACTTCTTTATTGGGTCATAGACTCTTGATACATTAGAGATCCTTGATTCCTCAAAAATATACCAGGAAACAGGAACAGATTAAAAAAAATAATTAGGTCCAGTTGCTTGGAATGGTTTGGGGGAATCGGTTGCTCCTGATTTAGAAACACTATACTGTATTATACTGTATTACTCCCTTAATTAACTGGTATTGTTCCTGGACAGAAATCACTCTTCAACCTGAATGATGATGAGGAGCTGACCCATGGTGGCCTGGTACTGAATGACACCAACATTAATGACAGAATACAGAACAGTGATGATGAAGATGACAACATGTTGGATGGTAATGTATATTATTATAATCCCTTAATTAATTAGTGTTTATAACATTTTACACCCTCAATGATAGAATACAGAACAGGGATGATGAAGATGACAACATGTTGGATGGTAGTGTAATATATAGTATTTTTCACCCTTAGTTAGTGTGTGCTATATTTTACACCCTTGGATTAGTTAGTTGGGTCCAAGTTAGTTAGTTAGTGTGTATAATATTTAACACCTGTAGCTCCAGGTTTACCACTAACAAGACTGTGTTATCCCCTTAATTAAAATAGTCATACAGTGTTGGTAAATATGAAGCAACAGATTCCATTAAAGCATACTAAGCAACAGGCCACCATTTTATTGTTCATCTAGTCCTGTTTCCTGGCATACTTTGGAGGACACTCAAGGTCCTCCAAAGTACCAAGAGTATACTTATCCTCCCCTTAAAAAAATACAACTAAGGCCAATTTTTTCTTTATCATTGGCAGCCAAGTTTGTAAAGGAACAACATTTTGGTGGTGGACTCTTCACCAAACATGGAGCCTCCGAAGACACCGACAAACCCAAGAGCAAAAAGGAATGGATTGATGATATGATTGCCGAATCCAAGAAGAAGAAAGCAGAGTCCAGGAAAGAGAAGGATGATCAATACGAAGCAGTGGCCAAACTGGACTCAGAACTCCAGACCTTCATGAAGCTGATGGCAAACCAAACACTGACTGACGATGACAAGGATAAGGTTAGTATAGCAATTATTAACATTACAGCATTCCATAGATAATATAATGATGATTTATGTACAAGACAAGGATAAGGTTGGTCCAGTAATTGTAAACACTACAGTATTCCATAGATAATATAATGATGATGGTAAGGATAAGGTTGGTCCAGTAATTGTAAACACTACAGTATTCCATAGATAATATAATGATGATGGTAAGGATAAGGTTGGTACAGTAATTGTAAACACTACAGTATTCCATTGATAATATTAAGATGATGATGACAAGGATAAGATAATTACTGTATAAACACTACAGTATTCCATAGATAACCAAACAAAATACATTAAGGAGAGATTCTCTTGTTAGTAAATTGGAAGGCTACTGATTCCTCCTAGCTACTGTATACCAGAAAACAGACACCCTCAATGGTACAAATAGAGAATCTGTATCAAGGCATAGTTTGGAGGAATCAGTAGCCTTCCAATTTACCAAAAAGAGAATCTACCCTTAATCAATACTCTTGCAGGCTAAAAAATCGGGTGAGTTCCGTGACTACGACAGCTTAGTCCGAGAACTGGAATTTGACCGCTCTGGTAAAGCCAGAGCCGTTGAAAAACTCAAAACTCCAGAGCAACTCATAAAGGAAGAAAGAGATCGCCTGCTGTCACTCGAAGCAGAGAGAGTCAGACGCATGAAAGGAGAAAAAGTTAAGGAAAACACCAAATCATACAGTGCAGATGATTTGGATGATGGGTAAGTTATGTCTAGTGTTTCAGTTGCCTGTACAGTACTATACTCCTTTTACGCTAACTTGGCCTAGTAGCCACGCCCCCTTCATAGGCCTTGATATCTGATTGGTTGATTTATAACTGTTCGTGTCGCTTCCCTTACATTGACATTGAATATGTTTACATCCTTTTCCTTTCTCTAATATTGATGGAATTTAGGAACATTAAAATATAAACGATTTTTAAGCATCAGTTGCTATGCAGTTCTACAGAAAGGATGGTAAGCTGGTAAAATTCCTAAATATATATCTTCCGAAGTCGTAGCTAACATCATCACATACACGTTCGGACATAGCCTACTCAATATATCTTTGTTTTGTAGTCAATATAAACTATTGAGAAGCTGATGGAACAACAAATAGCAAACAATATCTAGTAAACTACACCATACACACTCTACTTATAGTCCAAGTCCTTATATAACTGAAAAAACTCGAAAAATAGATGGGGTATAGTGGGGAGGTTGTAATGCCAGCGGAACAGCTGTCCTGCCCAGGCGGGAAAATCAAGCACAGCTCGCTCCACCATCTGTTATTATTTTGGTTACGATTATGTTCCCGTAATGAAATGATATATTAGATATTTATAAGCAATATATTGTAATTAAGTTGCTATCGAGTGTGACAGATGGAAATCCGCGACAGGTGGAGCGAGCAGTGCTTGATTTTCCCGCTTGGGCAGGACAGCTGTTCCGCTGGCATTACAACCTCCCCACTATACCCCATCTATTTTTCGAGTTTTTTCAGTTGTATAAGGACTTGGACTATAAGTAGAGTGTGTATGGTGTAGTTTACTAGATATTGTTTGCTATTTGTTGTTCCATCAGCTTCTCAATAGTTTATATTGACTACAAAACAAAGATATATTGAGTAGGCTATGCCCGAACGTGTATGTGATGATGTTAGCTACGACTTCGGAAGATATATATTTAGGAATTTTACCAGCTTACCATCCTTTCTGTAGAACTGCATAGCAACTGATGCTTAAAAATCGTTTATATTTTAATGTTCCTAAATTCCATCAATATTAGAGAAAGGAAAAGGATGTAAACATATTCAATGTCAATGTTAGGGAAGCGACACGAACAGTTATAAATCAACCAATCAGATATCAAGGCCTATGAAGGGGGCGTGGCTACTAGGCCAAGTTAGCGTAAAAGGAGTATAGTAATGCCTTGTTTTATGCTGTTGTTATTATGGGTGTGTATTGTACTGTTTGTAATGAATGTGTGTACTGTACAGTGAACCCTCATCATACATTACACACCCATAAACCGAATGGTGGATGTTGAGGGTTTACTATACAGTCACAGCACATAGTCCCTTACCAGATTGCCCCTTACACCCTGGTCAAGGACTATGTGCTGCGACTGTACACAGATTCATAGCAAATGGTATAATACAAATCCCATAACAACAGTACATAAAGTGGTATTACTATAATGCTTTTCTTTCCGTGCACAAGTCTGGAAATTTAATAATGAATCCCGATAAATGAGTCATATTAGTAGGTTTAGAAGTGAGGGATTAAGGGGATAGAACAGTGTTGGTACCTCAGAGCACCTTGATTCCTCCAAACTATGCTCGAAAACAGGACCAGGTTAACAATAATAATGGTGTCCTGTTGCTTGGAATAGTTTTGAGGAATCAGATGCTCCAGATTTACCAATGCTGTTCTATCTATCCCCTTAATGTCTCAATATACAAAAAGTTTATGACCATCAGAATTCTAATCTTTATGTAACCATTCCTATTATCTGTATATAAGTCAAATACAATAGACCCTTGATATAAGATAATTAAAAAGGGGTTACTGTAACATGCCATGTGTATTTTATAATTAATTGAGTGATGCTTATGATGGTGTATTTTGAAATAACTTAAGGGGAGGACTCTCTTATTGGTGAATTGGAGGGCTACTGATCCCTCCAAACTATGCCAGGAAACAATGTTACTAATAGGGAATTTATTGTTCTATGACACAGTTTGAAGGATACAATAACATAATATTAACTTTATTTCAGATTCATGATAGAAGGTGATGATAATTATCACGTCAGCTACAAGGATGGCAAAATATTGACTACTGCATCACAAGAAGAGATGGATCAAGGTACCAATAATGATATAAACTACTCTATTAATAATAAATCTATCAAATATGTAGCCTAATCATTCTTCAAAAATGTCCCAAGAAATAATAACTCTGTTTAAATTGTTTGATACAGTTGACCCTCGGTATTCATGAATAAATAATTGTATCCACCACATCATTTTACACTCAGCCCTTCACTGAGGACTACCAAATGTTTTCACAGGCTTTTGTAATACATCTAATTACCTAAAGAAATATCTAAATAAGCTTTATTATCACAGGTGAAGGAGATGAGGAGGAAGGAGAAGAAGAAGAAGAAGACGAAGACATAGAGAACATGGGAGAAAAAGATGACGATGAAGGAGAGGGTGGCAATGATGATGATGATAAAAATGACGACGATGATGATGATGATGGTGATGATGATGATGAAAGTGACAAATATTCCGACATTCTGGAGGACAGTGCAAGTGAAGAGGAAGATAATGACATCCAGACAGTAAAGAATAAGACTAGTAAAAGTATGAATGACCCTCAGAAGAAAGAAATAATGGAAGCAGCAAAGAATGAAATACCATATACATTTGAAGGTAAAAAAAAAATGCATTCGTGAATACAATCGTCCTCAGGAATTGGTTAGAAGAGATCATCTTTATTCTGCATATACTGTAGGCGTTGGCCCGTATGAAAAAACATCTGTGGTATTTACGATGGCATGGTATCAGACCTCTGACTCTATTGTTTTTCTATGGAGCCATTGTACTGGTACAACACCATCATATGTACCATAAATGTTCCTGAATACAGCCCATCATTACTAGGAAAGTTTTAGTGTTTGGAAATAATTGTATTAAAGGTTGTACTTGTTACAAGCCCTTAATGTACATCAAGGGCTGCACCACACCATCATCATGAACACTACGGATATTTCAAGAGTGATATATGTATAATAAAGAGTTTTTTCTTTGTTTCAGTTCCTCAGGATTACGATGCATTCTGGTGTTTACTTGAGAATCGTTCCCCCAGTGAAGTCAACATAATCTTGGACCGAATGATCACCTGTAATCATACCACCTTGGGAGCAACTAATAAGGACAAATGTGATGATATATTTGCCTATCTTTTACAGGTAAGGTGATTTAGTTGTCATTAATAAATAAGTAAATAGATGGCTCCATTATTTGATTGCTTGATATTATTTTTATTATTATTATTATTGTTATTATTATGATTATTATTATTATAATTATTGATGTTATTATTACAGTATTTTTATTATTATTATCATTTGTTACAGTAGTAGTATTGTTAATATTAGTATTGTTACAGTATTATAAGTATAATAATTATATAATAATTATTATTGGTTGTACTGATATTGATGTACTTTCTTTGTCAGACATTACATATGCTGACTGATGTGGACAGTGACTCTCCTATAACAAGTATATCAGGGATGGAATATGTTGATGCTATTATACCTCACCTCTATACACTCACACACCTATCACAAGCCAACTCAGCTAAGTCGTTCCTCCAGGTAAGTTGCTCACTCTAGCTGTGTGTGTGTGTTTTTTTTTTTTTTTTTTTTTTTTTTTTTTTTTTTTTTTTTAAGCAGCTTTAATCATTGTTTTTTTCAACTTTCAGGTTCTTGATGAGAAGTATGCAGACTGTAGTAACATGAAATTCAAAAGATATCCCTTGGCTAATACAGTGAGTATATTATGTTTTAATTTTGTTGCAAGCAGTTGTTTGACATGGTATAAGGACTGTACTGTAGACACTTGCTATATAATGAATAATAACTTATGTCCACCATTTTATTTTTAGATTCAGCAATATTCTTTTAAAACAGACTCAGAAAATTACTTAGTCAGTATGGTAATGAATAACAGAAGCCGGGAAAAATAGTTGATGATCTTCAGTGAGTTTAAAATGAAGTAGTGAATACAAGTATATATTCATTGTATAAAAGTCTACTGTAATAATGTCAGTTACTTTTTATAAATGAATTAGGGGGTGTGCCACAAGCTGGTAGAAAGCCAACTCAAAATAATATTTTTTTCAGTTTGTATTCTTGAAGGTTGGTGGGATGCTGTTTCCACCATCAGATTTCATCCACCCTGTGATGACCCCAGTGTTGACATTCCTCACACATCTGTTGGGTCAGGCCAGAGTTACCACCAAGAGGGAGGTCACTGCAGCATTGTTTACAGCACATCTTCTTCTGGAGGTAAAGTTTACTCTACTTTCATAAAAGTACTGCAATAGTGTGAACACCGTGGATATTCTTGCATACGGCCCTATGTGTAATACCAGATTAAAGCTAGCAAAAATATTTGTACAGTAGGCCTCTCAATATGAGAAGAATAAGTTTAGCACATAAATCCATTTTACACAGGCTCAGTAAATCACTTAATCTGTATGGTTGTGAATAACAGAAGCCTGGGAAAACATTTGGTGGTCTTCAATGTGTGAGAGACTGAGTGTGAAATGAAGTGGTGGATATCCAGGGTCAACTGTAGTATAATGACTATATATTTTCTTACAGTATTTATCCGCTTCCAAGAGATTCGTACCAGAGCTGATGAACCTGTTTAATGGTCTGCTCTACATGGCCATACCAGATCAAAACAAGGCCCATCTTCCACTCAGTCCACCTTTCAAACGTTCCTCACCGGCTGCCATGTTACTGGTTCTGGAAAGTGAAGTGGCTGAGTAAGTTTAATTTTCAGTCGTCCCTTGTTTTGTACTGTTGTTGTTGTTCATTATGTGGTTTTTTTATTTTTTTTTATGGATCCGTGTACATTAAACCCTCAATTTCCACTAATGTTATGAGTGTGCATTATGTGTTTTTTTTTTAATCTGTGTACTGTAAACCCTCATTATCTACAGTAGTTATGTGTATGTAATGTACGGTTGGCCACAGGAATTCTTACACAGGCTATATGGAAAGAGAGGTCATTATTCTGGAAGTACTGCAATGAATGGATTACCAAGTGACTCGCTGATTGCAAAACAACAAACCTAATAATAACGATGTATTGCAGTTACGTAGTCTTACATTATCTGTAAGTTTTAAACCCTTAAAAATAACACCATGCGTATGAATTCTTGTGTCCAGTAGTACAAAGAGGGTTTACTATACACAGATTCATTACAAAACTGTGTCCATTACTGTGTCATAATTAATGAAATTGCATTAATTTCAGATATACAGAATCCAAGTTGCCATTTAGAAGTCTCAACAGTGATGAAGATGACTTGGATGATGAGTTTAAGATAAACATAATATATAAAGTTATAAGATCCATTAAACATTTATGTTGTTGCTGGAGTGAAGTGCCATCTGTCCACTCCATATTAACACCAACTTATCAACTACTGAAACATTTCCATCTGGAACTTTACCCAACTTGTGTGAGAGAAAGTGTGCAAAAACTGTTGGCTTCTATAGAACATTTACAAACTCAAGGTCTTGTTCCACTTGTTAAGGAAGAGAAAAAACCAGTGACCATAGCCATGATGGAGCCAGCTATTGAAAAGATGTAAGTTGCATTTTGACTTTTTTTAATGTGCTTTAATAGACTACAGAACAATACCTCCTCTTGGTACAATAGGAGCTCTAGCCTTAAGGACTGACTGACTGACTGATTTACCTGATTTTCCAGGGAATGAGTTAAGGGAAGATTCTTTTGTTGGTGAAATGGAAGGTCTCTGATTCCTCCAGAGTCAGTTCAGACTATGCCATGAAACGGATCCCCTGTTAGTACTATTGAGGGCATCTGTTTTCTGGTATATTTTGGATGAATCAGTAGCCTTCCAATTTGCCAACAAGAGAATCTCACCTAAAAAAACCACAATTTAAGATTTACTAAAACAGTTTGAACTATAATATGCAGATCTTAGCACTTAGTGTTGCTATGCTTAGTTGGACCAATGTATTCTGGTAAAAGGCAGCAAATACTGACCAAATGTAATTCTCTTTTAATTAATATTTTTTTGCCCTTCCAACTTCTGCATAATTCTGACTAATAGAGATCAGACCAATGTGGGTTTTATAATTGTATTATAATTAATTAATTAATTAACTTAATTTTTATTCTTTTATTTTATTTTAAGCAAATATTTTACTATACTACATTATCGTCTTCCAGCATTGGACATAATTACTGTGTATGACATATTCTATGCAAATATTTCTCCCACAGAATTGACGGTAAACTGAAGCGCCACGGAACTAAGGAATACCTTGAAAAACAGAAGCTGCTCCACAAGCTGAAACGGGAGAGAAAAGGAGCAAGAAGGGAAATACAACAAGACAATGTATTCATGGCCAGGCAGAAGTTGGCTGAAACACTGCAGAGGTTTGTTTTTTTCATTACTGTACATTTTAATTATGACTTAACAGGTACGGTAGTGAGATAGAAAAGAGTGGTATGAGCTGACAATTGTTTGTCGCTACCCAGGTTATGTTTATTGCGTCAGGCAATTTATGGCATAGGGAAGTAGCGTCCCCATCACCCACCATTCTTGTAATGGTGCTGTCGGCCTAACAATGACCCCACTAAAGGTTCAAATAGCCTCAGAACTGGACCTCTTGCCTGTTGAGTGTCCTACACTGGGACTAGAACCTCTCCATCCCTTGAAAGAAGGGAAATGGGGTATTGATGATGTAATTCTAGAAAGGGAGAGTGTTTGGAACTTGTTAAACCATAAAGATAGCAGAACTAGGCTATGTTACTATTTACTCATGCATTATCATTTTATTACAGAGACGCTGAGCGTGCAAAGAAGATGCGGCAGATCATGAGTGAACTGCAGCTACAGGAGGGAGAAGTAAAAAAGATGAAGAAAAAGAAATAAAAAAAAGTAATGAGTACCTGTTGTGTTGTAATATAGGATAAATGCATTCCTCAGAGACAAACTCCAACCAAGATCTTTAAGAGGAGATTATCTTGACAGTAAATTGGAGGGCTACTGACTCCTCAAAATTAGGCCAGGAAACAGATCACCTCAATGTTAGTAATGGGGTATCTGTTGTTTCGTAACATAGTTTGGAGGATTCGGTCTCCCTCCAATTTACTGTCTGAACAAATCTCCCCCGAAGGGTTGAACAATCATAATACAAAAAGTAAATTGATACACTATTGTGTCATGGAAAATTACCTGTATAAGTGTATTACCAATCATACAATTTGGAACAGTTTGTACTTTCAAACACTAAATGCATTTCCAGGCTTTGCAGCTTTTCATTAAAAATTGCTATACAATACGAATTGAGCGATGAAAAGCCTTTTCCTCAAAGTTTAATGATACAATAGACCCTTGATATAAGACGAATAAATTTAGCACTATCCTTTCATTGCAGGCTCAGTAAATCACCTACTTTATATGGTAAGGAATAACAAAAGCCTAAGAAAGTATTTGGTGGTCTTCAATGAGTGACTGAGGGTAAGATAAAGTGGTGGATACAAGTATTTAATTCATTATATATCAAGGGTCTAATGCTGTGAATTAGTGGTGGAAGAGAGACAGTTTGGAATGCATAAATAGTATGTCATATTGATTGCAGGCTTCAATCACTGGACTGTCATTGGTCAATCCGGCAGGACTCCAGATGTACTCAACACCACTCGGAAAAAAAAGTAATAATTAAATGAATAAATAGAAAATCACAAATGGTCTCAAAATTATATAAAACTATATGGAGCAATCCCTAGCTTTCTACTGTTACTATTATACCGTTTTCTTTCTATGAATCCGTTTAGAGCAACCCCTCATTTACCACTCTTGTTATGGGTGTGTATGATACCATTTTTTTCTTTATATGAATCGGTGTACAGTAAACCTTCATTATCTACCATTGAGTTCATTGGTGTGTAATGTACAAAGATGGTTTACTGTACACACATTCATTACAAACAGTACGATACACACCCATAACACCAACAATTCTGCCCAGGGGGGCTGACTTTATTCTTTGTGTACATTAGTTATCCCCCACAGGGCTAGAATAAAGATTGTTGTAGGATCTGGTCACTTTCTAGTGGATTTGACGAGATCTGCCCACATGGATTAAAAATCCACGTGAGGTGTACTGCAGCCTCTCCTTTATTTTATTTTGTTTTTTCACTGCAACCGGAGCGTACCGGGGGTCTGTGGGGCAGGAGGCCATTCTGTCCCGGGAGAACATCAACAACAACACAACAGTGCAAACAAGGCATTACTGTACAGTATGTTGTTTTGGATACGAGATGGGGAATGTGAAGAATGGAGGAGAAATATAAGATGATTAAATTTACCACATATGTCATTTTAACACAGGCTCAGTTGATCACTTAGTCTGTATGGTCATACATAACAGAAGCCTAGGAAAACATTTGGTGGTCGGTATTCAATGATTGTCTGAGTGTAAAATGAAGTGGTGGATACAAGTATTTACTCTTTGTATATTACTTCTATTACCATGTAAAATGTTTCTATCTTTCTGTTTGTCCATGTATCCCCACTGCACATCACTATTTCCCCTACTTCACATATCTTCAATACCCCCTACACATCACCAAAACCCCTTTCCACCACTTTTATAGGTGACCTGGAGTTACCCTCGCCCACCCTCACTTATGTACAGTATTAATTATTTTATTTGGTAAGCTGGAAATACTCTCACCCATCCAAACATATGTACACTCACACACATAGTACGCCATATCTGAGTGGTGGGTAGTTAAGATGTGACCAAAATATGTCGTGTACGTGCCCTTTTGTGTGCTGTTTTTAGTTATGCTGTGCGACGTTTATTTTTTGCTTGTTGCACATACAAACAAACGTACATACAACTCTACTTTACGAGTATATATAAATATATATATATATATATATATATAAATTAGGTTTGACAGTATGGCATATCGTAGCTTGCACCAACTTTAGTCATCCCCTTCCTTTCTTTTGCTGAAGTTGTAAGGCTGCAGACAATACTGAATGATTAATGGGTTATTATACTTTTGGTACATACACCTTGATTCCTCCAAAATAGCCTATGTCAGGAAACAGGACAATGAATAAATATAATGGTATCCTGTTGCTTGGAATAATTTGGAGGAATCAGTTGCTCCATTTTTACCACCAACAGTCTTGTACTATATTATACTGTACCCCCTTATATATCAGATTCCTCCAAATAATTCCAGACAATAGGCCACCATAAACGGAGAGGAAGTGGATAATTAATTATATTCTACAAAACGTCTTTCAGTCTTTAGTTGTCATCTTGCAGCTCGATATAGAATGTGCGTACCTCAGCGTGGATGGAGGTGGTTGCTGTTGCAGGGAGGGGTGGGCCGCTTTAGGGTGCTATTTTTTTAGGCTTTTAAAGAGAAGCTGCAGTTTGGCCACGCAGATTCCCTCACACACATACAGTACACTCTCGCACACATTCTGGCCCATACACTTCCTAATACCCGTCATACACTTCCTACCCGTCATACACTTCCTACCACCTGCCATACACTTCCTACTCCCCGTCATATACTTCCTCCTGCTCGTCATACACATCCTACTATCCGTCATACACTTCCTACCACAAGTCATACACTTCCTCCTCCTCATCATACACCACCTCCTGCTCATCATACCGTGCATATATTCTCGACTTAGGATCACCGAAGGAATGAGGTGGTGACAACTTGTGGCCATGATGTATATTACAATACATGTGTTGTCCCCCCCCCCCTCCTACTCCTACACCTACACCCTTCACGAGATAAAGAGGCCTACTATAGGCTGTGATGCTGTGGACTTAATGGAGTTAAGTAATTGCTCCATACTATGCTACAAAACAGCACCGTTATATTGGGGGATTCGGAGAGACTAGGAGACTACTATACATGTAAATAATAGTTCGATGCCGCACTGGAGATTACACTGATCTGGCTTAAACAATTACGTAGCCTAATTGTTAAAGGATAATCGGTTTTCAAGAAGACTTTGCTAACTCTATCTCGGATTTCTTGACGCAGTAATGATCGAGGATTTTGGTAACAATTATCACAGTACGTGGTCTTTCACTCTCCAAAGCACCTTCTGAGCGATCATAGTGTTGTACTTATATTTCTATTGTTGTATTTAAGTATATACGATAATAATAGATATATAATTGCAGTTTGTGGGAATCATTTACATATCTAAATTTTGTATACTAATCTGAGTGATATTATAGAGGGCTTAAGATATTTTCAGACCTGAGGACAATAGTAGGCCTATACGCTATAAGTTGTTCACATCCAAACTAAAATACAGTTATCCCTGTATGCATGTATTACGATGAAGGGCATGGAGGCTTCCTGGGAAAATGATATTGTAATCGTTTGAGCTGAAGAAACAGTAGCTAAAAGTTATCATTGAAAGCTTCTCATACGTACAGTGTTGTTCTTAACTAGTCTTTCAAGTTGGTGATGGGGCTTCAATATTATTATTATTATGGACCGAGATATCTAGATCAATAATAGATATTTTATGTTGTGGATAAAAGAATGAAGTAATTGGTGTGCAGAGCGGTTTAGTGTCGTCAGTAGTGCCTCAAACAATAAAGAGTAAATTTGTGAATAATCAGGATTAAAGGGGTATTTTTAGCAGGTGAAATGGAGGGCACCTGATTCCTCCAAACTAAGTCAGGAAACAGACCAGTAGTACCTTAATATTACAGATTGGGGAACTGTTTCTTGGCATAGTCAGGAGAAATTAGTAGCCCTCCAATTCACGTATAAAAGAAGGACCTCGGGCAGGAAGGGAGAATCATCAGAAGGGCAAGAGAAGTGTAGTTAGTTATTTTGTCAGCGGATAGATGGCAGTGTAGTGGGAGTGTGACGTCACGGCCAGCCATCGATTTTGTAAACAAGTGCAGTCGTGGTATCATGCCAGTACCGACTAGACAGCCGTGTGGTGAGGATATCGTCTCCGCCCCGGCATCCCTGTGTTGGCTTTTAATTCCCACGTTGGTTCAACCATGACGTGATGTGAAGCATAAAAAGGAAATTTATTTTAACCCACCCTTTTTGCATTGATGGTAGCCTTTTAGACAACGACAACAACCACTAGGAAGAAGAGAGAGCAACGAGGGAGAGCAAGTCTGCCATGAAACAAGGCGAGGAAGGGAGCGGTGTGGGGGACCTCCTCTCACTGCTACTCTCTCTCTCTCCCCTAGACCTGTCTTCCAAGTGAGAGCGTGGCAGAAGGAGAGTGCTATACATATAATATTATACTTGTAATAAATATTATAACGGCCCAGTACTCCTTACAATTTTAGATTTTATAGTGTGCCGTTGCCAGAAGTGAGAAAAAGGATTCGTCTTTCAGCCAACAACAATAACGATTCCCAAACACCAAACACGCATGTTACCAAATATTACTTGTTTGCTCGTGTGATACATCATTGTGCACTTGATGTCAAACGTACACTTCAACATTGTACTGTACTCGGTCACGTCGCCTTTCCCACGCAAGTGTCATTTTGTGTCAGTGTATAAAGGCCTTAATTAATTATTGAAGAAAAGTTGTAACCCTACCCAAGTGCCATATATTCTTGTACCATATATATAGTCACCTCCATGGGCGTACGTTGTATGATAAAGATCGAATAAACGAGAAACCCATAACGTTAAATGATAAGGAATATATATACCCATTAAAAATATTTCTTCAAGTTTTGCATTTGCATGTCAAATGGTTGCATAAGAAACTGTGATCTGTAAAAGTATAGATCTAAACGTACCGATACATGAGAATATCCATACAGAGATGATCACTAGCTATACCGTATTGAGTTATTAAGAAGTGCGTACCGGTATTAAGGGTATGTAAATAATCCTGAAGGAATACTTGGTGAAACAGGATATTCGCATCACACCACTGTCAACTTAGAGCACATCAGTTGATCAGTTACAGCACGTCAAGGAGATGGGGATCCAAGTGTTGGTGTTGTGGGCTGCAGCTGTGTCTGTGGCCCTTCTCTCTGTAGCAACACGCGCAGCATGGCACGACAGCATCATGCCCAAGAGATACGTCAAACTAGGTAAAAATTAATGTAAACAAGTTGATTGGTAGAGAATAGAAGAATCTTAATCGGCTTTACCAAGGTAGATCCTCTGTTGTTGGTAATTAGTAACAACAACAGTTTATAAATCTGACGTGTACTTATCCTTCCTAAGATGTGGGGTGGGTCTCCTAGCTGAGGTTCTTGTAAATGATGCTTTTGTCAGGACTATTTTATTTTTATGTGACTTGATACTTTTAATAACCGTACATTCATATAAACACCCAATAACATGTGAATTGAATCTCTATGAGTGTCCCCACTCTCAATAATGGATATCATAACCCACGTTACTGGAAAAAGAATTAGATGCGACCTACATTCCACACAGTAGAGATAAAATCCTGTGTAGTAGCAGATGTGACTCCAGGGTTCCGAGGTCATCAGGTGTGATAGCGGAGATCTCTATTCCCTTATTAGTAGTGGTGTGGTACTGAGATTAACCCTGCATTGTATTGGCCTTACATACCGGTACTCAAGTTGCAGCTATGTTAATGTTAGTTACATCGGCCTTATTATGGTGTGTGTGTGTCACACAGGTTATAAAAACTGATGCATGTGTATGCTACAAAAATTTTATTTTTCAAGATTTTCTGGACATGTTTTATTGTTTAGAACTTTAGATCTAGGCACACAGCCAGCCACTGCACACACCAGTGGGCCTGTATTGTTTATAGTCAGTAGGGTACCAGCTGTAATAGATCCCAAGATGAAACATTGGTTCGACACAACTCATTAAGGCAGTCATTAATTAAGGGACACCATAAATCTGTTCCGATAGTTGCAAAAACATTCCTGTAACTTTGGTGCTGAAGTCACCCCTGTGGTTACCCGTATTGTAATTATGGAAAATGTCTGATAACAAGTCAGAATTACAAAATACCGGTAGAGGCCTGTAGCTTCGCCTAGACTAGCCTATGGCCCTATAGTGTGTGCTACTTTCAACAGGTCATGGACTGGGATTAGCTTATATTTTCCTTTATAACGGAGTATTGGAAATATCATAGCCTTTCAACTTTAAGCCCATTATAGGGTATTTCTCACTCTTAACCCTCTCGTCCATGGAAGACTCTGGTGTATCATTTCATTTATCCTTGCATACAATCGAAGAAGGTGCTCATTATCCTCAATGCTTTAACATAATGTGTGGGCATCGCATCGATTCACTTTCAGGTTGTATGTAATCCTGTCACTGGTGGTACTGTTTCCTATCCTGTTTCTGTACCCCTTTCCCCTCCCATTGTGCTATTGTTGCCCACTCAACCGGTACTCTCGGTTTACCCATTGTATCTGGATCCTGCCAACTCTCCACTTTCCTGACCTCTCCTCTCCATTCCTCCCTTTCCACTCCCTTCCTTCTTTCTATGAGTTCTTATTTCTATTATGGTATATAACTAGCTCCTCACTTCAACGGTTATCCACTAGTCTCTCTTTTCACTTTTCTTACAGATAAGGTTTCATGCAGAAGTAGCCCAAGTTTGTGTGCGTGTGTGTGTTCCTCTTTTCTTCCCCTCGCCCACACACTGTCTATTATTGTTTTCTCTCACCACCCATGAACTTACTATAGTTTCCCTCCACCTAGACTCCGCCCCCACCCCACCCCCATCCCTCACTTTTACCCCTCCCCCTTGGAACTACACCCCAAGATTACCATTATCGCTACCCCAGAAGATACCTTACTGGGACGTGTTCGGGGGAAGAGGTATGGAGGGCATTAGAGAAGGAAGAAGCGAATAGGGCAATGTAAAACCTAGTGGACAGGCCTCCATATTCTGATAAGCCTTATATATATATATTACTGATCGGTGAATCATTAAAAACCAGGAAAGATTATGGTGAAGATGGAAAGTGCACGGTATGGAAGCGATTGGTGACGAGAGAAAGAAGCTGGAGATAGAAAAGACAAGGTAGTAGTTGGTGGAGAAAGAGTGTGTGGGTGTGTGGCAATGAAGGTAGGTACGGTAAGTGATTGAGGAGGGTGAGTGTGTGGTGGGTGTTGAGGAGGGGAAGGCAGTCAGGCAGGAATGTGCAGAAGGGCAGAGTTGCGTCACGGGCCAGAGAAACAAATGAGGTACTGTACTGTGTATGCTACAGTTTAAGGGACCCTGTGATGTAGGCAGAAAATTGGAGATAAATGAGTCCTTCAAATATTGCCACGAAACACCACCAAAAGGGAAGGAGCTTGTTTCGTGGCATGGTCAGGAGGAATCAGAAGCCTCCAATTCTCGTACATGATCACAGGGTCCTTAATGTATTCGGGAGAGGTGACGGAGAGGGTGAAGAAGAACGAATGGCAATAGGCTATGAAGGATATTGAGAACGAGAGAGTTTTTAGAATAATAATGTTTTCGTGTTTTAGTATCAGATCTATTAGCCTTAGCCAATAGATATACGGTATCTTCTCTAATGATTCTTACGTCCTTGAGGAAGCCATTACAAGGAAGCATATATACGATCCCCCAGTCGTCATTCTGCTATATTATTCTTACAAACCCAGACTCACCTCATAAAAGCAATAATGATGAGAGTAAAACACTGAAATATTTTTAAAACAGAGCTAAGAAAACAGGTAAAACACTCTTAACCGCATTAGGCTAAAGGTCTCCACTACACCGACCGTCAAATTCAGAAAAAAAAACGAAAAAATAACGTATTGTGTGTATCCTGTTTTTTAAAGCTTCCTGACTTGTATTTTTCTTAGCAGGCCTCATTAGCAAGGCCCCTGGAGGAACTTGCATAGAAAACAGAGGTAGCTAATATTTAAACTGGAGCTGTGAGAAGGAAGGTTTGGGAAAGACGGGGCAGTGTTATTTTGTTATTTTTCTTGCCTTATTATTGTTACCGTACAAGTGTGTGGCAATGTAGGTGAAGGAAATAGGCGGAGAGAGGCGATGGTATATGTATAGTAAATATCAGGAGGTGAAGGTAGGGAGAGAAATAGATCGATGGTGCAGGCAAAAGAAAGTTGCAGAGAACGAGATGAGGGTATGAGGTAGAGAAACAGAGGAAGGGAGGGAGAAATGAAAGGTGGGCGGAGAGAGAGATGTACGAGAAGTGCCGCAGGGAGCTGGAAATTATGATTAAAAAGTGGGATGTGATGTGGAGCTGAGAGAGAGAGAGAGATGAACGAACACAAGGAAAAAATGCAAGGTAGCCTCCCTTAGTGTGTAAGAGGTGCTTTGTATATGCTAGGCTGGCATGTAGGCTAAGCTCAAACCAACTGAGTACACACACACACACACAGGGCTGTCAGGTTGGAGAAGAAAGGGGATTGGAAAGATCAGTGAAGAAGGAGATAAAACAAGAAAGGAAATCGGATTATATAAGTGGTATAGATTGGGTAAAGGTGAGCGAAGGGTGCCGTAGTGCTAATATTATGGTGTCTATTGTTGATATGAAAGGAGGAAATAGAAGGTGGAGAAGAATAGTAGAACGTGTGGTGGAGAAAGAGAGAGGGCGAGAGGAGAAAGAGCGAGTGTGATTGTGTGCAAGAGGAAAAGTATGTACACCAGTGGATAAGAAAGAAGTGGAAAGATGGATAAACTGAGTATGGAAAAAAGAAGAGATGAAAACTAGTTAGATGCGAGAACGGGCAAATCATAACACTGAGTGAAAGGGAAAATATATATAAAGAAGGAAAGAGAAAGATGGGATGGTGAAGGATGGGTGGCTGAGATACCCTCCCCATCTGACATTCAAGACAAAATATAACTGTATTTATTTATTTTATACAGGCCTACTTGTGTATATTCAGTTATATTCGCATAACTCTTACCTTATTTAGATCTGGCTGACATAAGTACCATTATAAGATAGAAAGGGTGTAGGGTTTGCTATTACTCCTATGAGGAAGAGTTGGGTGTTGGGATGACGGAGAAGGGTGAGGAGGAGAGGGAGAGGGTGGTGGGCTAGGGGGAGGGACTAACCTAGTCCCTGCCCTAAGGCTACAAACCTTGTCCCTTCCCTCTTCCTTAACATCGCCCTTCTAGTTAGCATCCTCACACCATACTCTCCTTACCTCATTCAAACACTGTAAAATACATTACCATCTGCTGTTAATAAAGTTGGCAGTACTACCAACAGGATAATTAGGCCTACCGATACTGTATTGTATTATAAAGTAATTTAAACTAATTTTCCTACTGAATAGTTGAAAGAGTGTGTGTGTGTGTGCATCCGTTTACAAGTACCAAATAGACTATATCCGTGCTAACACCATTAATCTCTGACCTCTGGTGACGATAAACGTCCCCATCAAAGTGAGGTACAGTACATGTAAAACATTCATCGTAATAATTATGCTTTGGTAAAATGAAGCTGGTTGTAATAATTTGTTCCGAAGGCAATACTAGGAATAATAAAATGTTCTTGACACTAGTGAGTTCTGGCAACTTTACCCAGCAGCCAGCGTTCCTTTACTGATCAAATGATTATACAAAATAGCAGAACGCTTAGTGGTCAGCGAGGCCTAAACAAGTAGGCCTACCATTATCGTACTTTATTATGTATATTTTATGATATCCTAAAAACATTGAGCAGTAGGCTATACAGCGCTAATCAGCGTGTCTAAAAAATGCACGACAGAGTACATGAATTGAATCTGCGTTTTTTTGCGAGTTGACTTGTGCTGTCCTACCTGAATCAAATATAGAATTCATTTGACTTTATTGAAACCGTATGCAAATATGACAGAGCATGTTTGTGGATGGAGTAGCCTAGTGCTGCCGTGGTCACTGTCCACACGGCCTCATCCTGTATGTGTGTGTTGTAGTCATATAATAGTGCTTCATGGATACTCATATATATCAGTGGAACCATCCTAATTTTTGGATGAGTTTTAGAGTATATATATATATATATAGCGTTATATGCCAGTCGAACCATCCAAGACTAGTTAGGGTACTGTGGTGTAAGGCCAAGTTATGCAATCCCTGTTAGAGCAGTGTGTCGCATGCAGGAGAATATTGGTGAGGAGGTAGGCTACTGCTGGTTAGGGCGAGGTACACAGACCCTTGCCGAGGACCCACAACCTTAAACGGAAGATTTATACGGACAGCGCCGGGAGGGAGAGCAAGGAGGTGTGGGGGGACAGGGAGGGAGTGGGTAACTGAGAGACAGGAGGGGGGAAAGGGTAACGAAGAGACAGGAGGAGGGAAACTGTAATGGAGAGACAGGAGGAGGGAGAGGGTAACGGAGAGACAGGGGTTGGGGAGTGAGGTAAGCTATAGGGATGGAGACTAAAGTGATTACGATCAGGAGGGTCAATGGAGAGCTGGGGACTGAAAATATAGTATTCAGTTGAAAATGTAAGACGATGTATAAATGAACCGAGTGAAAAAGAACGCTTATATTTTTGGTACTGGTAGCCTAGTCTCGTGCACAGAAGGTCGGTTCGGTCACCTCTACGAATAGCCTAGTCTCTCTAGCCTATACTTGGAAACAACAATAAATTTGGTGACTACAAAAAACAGACATGAAGGGGAGATTCTCTTGTTGGTGAATTGGAGGGCTACTGATTTCTCCAAACTATGCGACGAAATAGATCAAGGCCTTGAATAGATCCCCCCTACTAGCCTAGTATCAGTGTGGTTGTATGTTTTCTTGGCACTAGTTTGGAGGAATGAGTAGCCCTCCAATTTACCAGCCAGATCATCTCCCCTTAAGGTTTGTTTATTCAGAAAATGTCATCAGTGTCTGTTGCATTGGATCCCCAGATTCATTATCAATTTTATCATGGGTCCATGCATTATAGAGAGAGAAATAGTACATTATAGGCAACTGAACTTGTGTGTAGGATACTGTACGAGTGTATCCACCATGGTATAACGGAGACTTGACACTATATACTGTACATGGTTGGCTAGGGCTAACTGACAAGTTAAGGGACCTTGTGATGTATAAGTATACCTCCTTGTGGAGGTATAGGAGTCTTTCAAATATTGCCACGAAAAAAACAACAACTATATTTCATGGCATAATCAGGAGGAATCAGAAGCCTCCAATTCCCATACACGATCACAGGGTCCTTAATTAAGGAAAGGTAATTGTGGTAGAGCACCTTGAACTGAACGAATATTATAGTAACAGTTGCCTAGGCTATATGGTGAAAAATTGAGTGGAGGAATGGAAAGCAAACTATGATGGAGAAACACTCGTCATTGTTAATGAGTGTTGTAGAACGGAAAGGTGAATGAATATGAACACGATACACCACGGAAATTATTGCAAGAAAACCGTGTTCAAATATGATATTATTCTTGTCGGGGGGAAATTGAATTGCGCTTAATGATGTGAAAAGGTGGAAGGCACAGTACAGCACTTTGGTATTAATATTATATAAACCTTCCTGGTGTGTTGTGTTGTCTTCATTATCAGGTCAGTGACTTGAGCCAATGCAGTGTATCACAACCTTCCAATCCTTAATTACATTTTGGCTTCTATATATTTTTTATTTTAGTGGGAGGTGTTAGGCTACAGTCGTGGTTTAAAATTATGTCACTCTTTCGCCTTTGATATACAGTACCGATATAGGCTATATATAATAGTGAACTTTGAGAAATTGTTTATAGTACCGTACCGTAAATGTGACGTGAATGTTTCTTCTGTTCGTTATTTTTCGTATTTATAGTCAGATAGATGAACTAAGCACATCACATTCAAGAAGACATTATTTTCAAACCTCACCATTATGCTATATCTTAGGGACGACAGAATTTAGACATAAACTGTACAAAACTATGGATGGAGTCTGTACAGTAAAGGAAACATATGGCAGGCAGTCAGTCAGTCAGTCAATATTAACTATTAGAAGATAAGAGGATTTGGGGATTGGAAATATTCACTCAAGAGCTCTTCCCAATAGCCGATCGAATATGCGCTTGGGGTGAATCTATTTTGGGTACCGATATATTATTTCGTGTATGGGTATATTTCTTTTTCACCCAACTTTTGTGACTACCTGAAGAGAGTCACAGGCCCAAACGTTGAACATCTCCTTTAAAACAAAACACTTGTTTGAAGTCATTTATTTTCTTCTCATTCTTCTACATTCACGAGGTTGTGAACCTATAGCCTATTTTATCAATGGTAGAGACTTTAGTTAGTAAATATATAGTATATGTTCATTTTGTCTTGGATTGCATTATGCTGACTCTAAAAACAAAATATTTAATGGGTGAATCAGTACATTTTCACCAGTTAAAAATAAAAAGAAAGTTTAGTTGATTTCAGTGGAAGTCACTGAACTCTGTCTGTCTGGAAACATCATGTCATTCTCAATTTAATGAGCTTGAGTTGGCCTATCTAGTGTGGAAGTAGGCCTGAACTATTCTGTGTAGGCCTACAGTTGTTGATGGACTGAATCGTGTAGAAAATGTTATCAAGGAGAGGGCGAGACATACAGACAGAAAGGGAGGTAGACAGATACTTACAAGTTTATGTGTTTATTGTATTGTAATGGTTTAACAGATTATTGCAATCAACACTAATATCATTTTATGTGTTTATTGTAATGTTTTAACATATTATTGCAATAAACAATAATATTTTATGTGTTTTTTGTATTGCAATGATTTAACATAGTGCAAACACACTAATATCATTGCTTTCATAAATGTTAATTCTGTGTTTGAGGACGTTTGTGCCGTCAATGGTTACAAATCCCTTTATTATGTTAACTAAACGGGTTTTGATATATCCATGCAAGCTGGGTGTTGGTGACCTCGACCATATAGGCCTATTATATTATAAAGCAGTGAACCTACAGTGTGAGAACAAACAAGTAATTCAGAACCAGATGTGTGAGAGAGAGAGAGAGAGAGAGAGAGAGAGAGAGAGAGAGAGAGAGAAGCATCAACAGCGAATAGGCTTAGGCTATACCGGTACCATAAGAATTCAGGGGCTAAACTTACGATAGTATCACAGACAAAAAGACAAAAACAGAATATATCAAAATGAGTCTGTGACCTACACTAACTTACAATGATATCACAGACAGACAGACAAACAGACAGAAACAGAATATATCAAAATGAGTCTGTGACCTACACTAACTTACAATTATATCACAGACAGAAACAGAATATGTTAAAACGAGTCTGTGACCTACCGAAACTTACAATGATATCACAGACAGACAGACGGTGCTGCTCGGTCAGACAGCTTGAGGAACAACAAACAGACAGACAGGCAGACTGGCAAAAACAGAGAATATATCAAAATGAGTCTGTGACCAACACTAACTTACAATGATATCACAGACAGACAGACAGACAGAGCAACCCCAGTACGGTATGTAACACACAGCGTCCCTTGAATAATGGAATTGTGCCTGTTGTTTTGGAGCTCATCGGTGTCCCATTTGCAGAGTTTGAATATTGTTGCTGGTGCTGGTGGTGGATGTAGGCTAGGCTATAGCTTGGACAGACATGAGAGGAGGAGGAGGGTGACTGTTGGGGATGTACAGGGTGGTCCCAAAGTCTTGTCACCCCCTACCATAAACTTGCAATTGGTGGGGGGGGGGGATCCATGGTTGAGGGAAGGTAGGGGGAACTGTTCATCTGTGTTGTATTTGTAGATTATTATTGATTTTCTCCAGAGCAGGGTGAAGTTAATCGAAAAGAGGAAGAACAGGGATAAGGGAAGGGAGAGGAGGGAGGAATAGAGGCAAGGATAGGGGAAGGGAGAGAAGGGAGGAGAGAGGAATAGAGGCAGGGACATGGGAAGGGAAAAGAGGGAGGAATAGAGGCAGGGGGAAGAGAGAAGAATGGGATAGGGGAAGGGAAGAGAGAGAGGAATAGAGGCAGGTTGAGGGGGGTGGGGGGACCTACCAGGATACATAATATGACACCGACAAACGAGTAGAGAGAGAGAGAGAGAGAGAGAGAGAGAGAGAGAGAGAGAGTGGTGGAGGGAAGGGGATAAGGGTGATGATGTTGAGGAAGAGGGAAGAGCGAGAAAGAATTAACGGGAGATTGATTATCTTGTTGGTAAATTTGAATAGGGCCTACTACTGATTCCTCCTAACTATACCAGAAAATACACGCCATCAGTGGTAATAGCCTAAGAGGGGATCTGTTGTTTCGTGGCACAGTTTGGAGGAATCACAGACCTTCCAGTTCACCAACAAGAGAATCTCCCCTTCCTTAATTAAGTAAGTGTGGAGGAAATAGAGTTGCAACTTAAAAGAGGATATGGAGCAACCGATTCCTTCAAACTATTCCAAGCAACAGGACACCATTATTTTTGTTCATCTGGTCCGGTACTTTGGAGGAATTAAGGCACTCTGATGTACCCCCTTATTATTAGTACAATGAAATGCTTGTCAAACGTGTATTTATGGTCATATTATTTTGAAGAGATTCGGTGCATTTTCGCCAGGATTAATGAGTATATATACATAGATAAAAGGATAAAGCACTCTACCATTGACAGTCCTGGGGTCCGAATCGACGCCAGACTGAGTAAGGTATATATTTTGAATGTTATATTGTACAGTAGGCTGTTCCCTTAAACCTTACTTACTGAACATTACCAAGTGAAGAGGAAAGTGAGAGATAAGTCAAAGTTATGAATAAGGAAGGAGAAGATGTCATCGAGGGGAGAAGAGATTACTCTCTCTCTCTCTCTCTCTCTCTCTCTCTCTCTCTCTCTCTCTCTCTCATACGCACACACACACAAAATAGCTGTCCACATTCTTTTCCAGTAGGGGTATGAGTAAGGCAAGGCTTACGAGACACTACCCCAACAAAAACGCCCAGGCCTTAAAAAAAAAAAAAAAAAAAAAAAAAAAACACACACACACAAGAGAATCCTGCAGACAGGGTTCTAATTCTAAGGTTTAATGTGTTTATCTAGTATAAATCTAAACCTAATTCGTTCATCAATTGTTGAATAAATAAATGAATGCATGAATGAGAAGGGTACCTAAGAAAGTTTAATGTGTTTATCTAGTATAAAACTAAACTGAATTCGTTCATCAATGTTGAATAAATAGATAAATGAATGAATGGATGAAAAATTTAAGAAAGAAGACCGTCCTTGGCCAGAAAGACCTCAAACCACAAAGGAGAAGGAAGGAGGCATCCATAATTCCCCGACCTTCCATTTCAGCTCACCCTTCTTTCCTTTTCACATACAGTTTATATATACTACGGTACTCTTTTCATTCTCTTTTCATTCTTTTCACCTTGTTTCTTCTCTACACCCATCTTTTCTTTCACACAAATACAGTTTATACTAGGCTTTTCATTCTCTTTCCATTCTTTCACTTCGTTTCTTCTCTACACCCATCTTTTCTTTCACACAAATACAGTTTATACTAGGCTTTTCATTCTCTTTTCATTCTTTTCACCTTGTTTCTTCTCTACACCCTTCTTTTCTTTCACACAAATACAAATACAGTTTATACTAGGCTTTTCATTCTTTTTCCATTCCTTCACCTCGTTTCTTCTCTACTACAGCCTCCCTTTTCCCTTCCCTAGAACCTCACTCACACCTTCCAATATCACGACACAGCGCTCAACAATGGCTGAAGCAGAGGCATAGGGGCGGAGTGGGAGAGGGGAAGAGAGGGGGAAAGGAAAAGGAAAAGAGAGGAACTGGTAGGGGAAGGGTATGGAGGAAATAGGTGATAGAGGAAAAGGTAGGGGAATGGAAGAGGAAAGGAGAGGCAGATGTGTGTGTGTGTAGTTTAAACACCAGTAGCTGCAGCAGACCTTGACTCACGGTTCACTGATAACATTTGGTCACCAGACGAACGAAGTCACCCTCAAACAAATCACTCCTCTGTAACCCTCAACCTCTCTCTCTCTCTCTCTCTATCTCTCTTCAAACAAATCACTCCTCAACCTTCCTCCTCTCTCTCTCTCTCTCTCTCTCTCTCATCCATCCACCCTTCCTCCCATCCATCCTTCCCTCAAACAAATCACTCCCCTCTCTCATCCATCCTCCTTCCCATCAATCTATCCTCTTTCAACCAACCACCCTTCCCCCATCCATCCACCCTCCCTCCCTATTTCCCTCCCTTGTTTTTCCATTCTCTTCTACCGTCGAACTATAAGCATCTGTGATTATTGTACTGTACCGACCACCATTATAAAGGCCTGTATTGTGGGTATTTATTGTACTGTTCCAATCATCGTTATGTGTTGTGGGTATTTGTTTATATTGTGGGTATTTGAGATAATTACTAGCATCTGTGATTGTTGTCTTGTTCCGTCCACCATTAGGCCTATGTGTTGTGGGTGATTATAGTTTTGTTGTTGTGGGTATTTGTTGTAGGCTACTGTTTTGAACACCGTTATGTATGTATGTATTATGGGTGATTGTAGTTCTGTTTCGATCACTGTTATGTGTTGTTGTGGGTTTTCTTTATATTGTGTTTAGGCTACGTGAAATAATACTGAAGGTTTGTGAAATTACTGATGTTGTTTGAGAATGATAGTGCCAATGGTAGTAGTGGTGGCTGAATCAGTACAATAATAATAATAATAATGAATGGAGTAAGAGTTACGAATGGAGTAAGAGTTACGAATGGAGTAAGAGTTTCGAATGGAGTAAGAGTTACGAATGGAGTAAGAGTTTCGAATGGAGTAAGAGTTACGAATGGAGTAAGAGTTATGAATGGAGTAAGAGTTTCGAATGGAGTAAGAGTTTCGAATGGAGTAACAGTTTCGAATGGAGTAAGAGTTACAAATGGAGTAAGAGTTCTGAATGGAGTACGAGTGGAGTAAGAGTTACGAATGGAGTACGAGTTATGAATGGAGTATGTGGTGGTAGCAGCTGGTAGTGGGGGTGGGGTGGGGGGTGGGGGGAGATGGTATAAGGGGTAAGGGTGGGGAGGGAGGTGATCACATCTGGCCCTCACAACTCCTCACACTCATGACTGCTAACCAGGGCATCCGGTGGTCCATGTCGGGGGGGGGGGGGGGTGAGGGGAGAGGGAAGGAAGGAGCGTCAAGGAGGAGGAGGAGGAGAAGGGATGAGGGAAGGAGGGTGGAGAAGGAGGAGGAGGAGGGGTGAGGGAAGGAGAGTCAAGAAGGAGGAGGAGGAGGAGGAGGAGGAGGTGTGAGGGAAGGAGGTCAAGGAGGAGAAGGAGGTGTAAGGCCAGAAAAGATACGACCTCAATATAACTATAATAGTGGATCTGTTTGTTGACATATATATATATATATATAGTTTGTAGAAATCAGTAGGCTACTCTAGCCATCCAATTAATATACCATAATGAGAGCATATAGGATAATTGTGAAGGAGAGAATGTTTGGGAATTGTAGGATGGGAATTGTTCTAGCCTGTGCAAAAAACCCGACTACAAAGTGCTGTAACACCACCTTAAGGGGATGATAGTACAGTGTTGGTAAATCTGCAACAACTGATTCCTCCAAACTACAGGCCACCATTATTTTTGTTAATCTGGTCCTGTTTCCTGACGTAGCCTACTATGGAGGAATCAATTCACTCTTTAAAAGTACCAATATTTTTATACCCCCTTAATTATTGTGTACTATCAGAGACAAATGTCGTGTCGTTAAATTTGGTGGAAACATATGGTAAAGAGCAAACAATACTGGGCATGGACGAAGTGGTGGTAGGGCTTTCATTATGTTTCACGAGTAGGCTAGACAAATATTAAATCATCGGACAAGACAGCGACACGACTTTTGTCTTTGATAGTACGTGTTCAGTGGAATATTTTGGAGAGATTGTAGCACTAACTCGGTGAATGGTAGGGCTACTGATTTCTCCAAACTATACAACAAAAAAGATCTCCACTTTTTTTTTACTGAGGGACTGAGTCTGTTGTTTCCTATGGTAGCCTACCTTTCAGGAATCAGTAACCCTCCAACTCGCCCTCAAGTGACGATTCCCTTAAAGGACCCTGTGATGTAGTCAGAAAATTGAAGATACATAATGAGTCCTTCAAATGTTGCCACGAAACACCACCTATATGGAATGAGCTAGTTTGTTTTTTTCGTGGTGGCATGGTCAGGAGGAATCAGAAGCCTCCACCGCTTTTCATACACGATCACAGGGTCCTTAAGGGGGGAGGAGTATACTTATGGTACATTAGAGCCCCTTGATTCCTCCAAAGTATGCCAGGAAACAGGACCAGATGAACGAAAATAATGGTGGCCTGTTGGTGGGCATAGTTTGGAGGAATCATTATCTCCCAAAATAACAAAACTATATATACCCCCTCCTTAACAACACAGTGTCGGCTGGACGAATATATTGGTGAATGAGCGAACGAATGAAACAGGGAAAGAAATAATGGTGGTGAGAAAACTAGACAATGGCAAGTTGGATAGAATGAGAAAATGAATGACAATAGAATGGGCATAGCCTAGTCAGATGAGAAAACATTGATAGTCGGGGGGAAAGATTGAGCTGAGGAAGTTTTGTGTGTGTGTGTGTGTGTGTGTGTGTTGGGCTGAGGTAGTTTAGTTGTGTGTGTGTGTGTATGTGTTAGGCTGATGAAGTTTAGGTGTGTGTTGGGGAGAGGAAGTTTAGGTGTGTGTGTGTGTGTGTGTGTGTTGGGCTGAGGAAGTTTAGGTGTGTGTTGGGCTGAGGAAGTTTAGTTTGTGTGTGTGTGTGTGTGTTTTAAAGAGAGGGTCAACATATACTAAGAAGAGACTTGTGCAGAGGAGCAAGCAAAAACGAGTAGGCTATCCAAGTGTTGGCTAAATCACACAAGCATTATATATCCCCTACCTACCACTACCCCCCCCCCCACCCCCCACAGTCACGTAACCCCCAACTTTAACCCCAGCCCGGCGTCCCTGCCTCACTCGACCCTCCAAACCCCCCCCCACACACACACCAATCCACACTACACCACCCCACTTCACCCTTTTCCACACCACACCCAACCCCACCCCACCCCACCACACCCAACTACACCTCACCCCACCACACCCAACTACACCTCACCCCACTACACTCCACCCAACTACACCTCACCCCACTACACTCCACCCCATAACAACAACTACACCCCACCCCATCCTACCATACCACCCCACCCCACCCTACCACACCCAACTACAGGCCACCCCACAACACCGCATTCTACTACACCCCACCCCACCCTACCCCACCCCAAACGTTCCCGCCAACTTGGTCTCCTCCCGCCATACCATCCACCCCACCCCATCCCATCCCACTCTTTTTTTCTGCGGTGAATTACTCTCATGAGCCGCAGGAGACGCAATAAGAGATTGTGTTAGTATTTACCACTATCAGGACAGCTGCTTTACTTACACACACAGAGAGAGAGAGAGAGAGAGAGAGAGAGAGAGAGAGAGAGAGAGAGAGAGAATTGGGCCTATAAGTATAATGTTGTGTGTGTGTTTACCTTTGCATATTTTTTGTTGTGTTATTATTGTACCGTGTGTGTTTTACCGTAACATATCATATTTCTGTTTAATTGGAGTGTAGAACTAGTATATTTTAGAATGTTGGAGTGTAGGAAAAGCCTTAGTGTATAAATATTAGCTTGTATAGTAAGTTCAGATAAAACCTTAGTGTAGTCAATGTCAGCTTGTATAATATATGCAGATAAAACCTTAGTGTTGGCAATGTCAGCTTGTACCGGTAGTAGGAGTGAAGGAAGGGTAAATAGTTGTGGTTCCCGGAGCGATAACACGAGTGGAATATGTTACTTCCGCCCGGGAGAAAATTACACCCAAAACTGTTTCTTTGTGGCTCCCCCCTGCCTTGAGGCCACTGATCCTCATTCCACCCCCCCTCCCTGCCTCCCTCAGTAGTCCCCCATTTCTCTCCCTGCCGTCTCCTGCCTCCTGCAGTAGTACCACCACGCCTTCCCTGCTGCCTCACTGTCTACTTCAGTCTGTAGTCCCACCACGCCCTCCCTGTCTCCCTCTTTCATTCCTCATATCCCTCCATTCCTCCTTGTCTCCCTCCCTACCTCCTTCAGTACTCATACCACGCCCTCCCTTCCTCCTTCAATAAATTCACTCCACCTCTCCCTGCCTCTCCTTCCCTCCTTCCCTCACACCTTCACCTTTCTCCTTCCTTCTCTCGATCCCTCAATCCTCACCACCACACCCTCTCCCTCCTCACGCCACGTCACGCCACGCCCTCCCTCTTACTTCACAGCCTACTGCGCAGTCCTATCCTTAAGGCTGAGGGAGCACACACACACACACACACATTTCTCAACCCATGTAAGGCCATCAAAATAGCAGCTCGTGCCTGCCTTATCAATCATCCTGGTGAAATGGCTCTTGCTACACTGTAAGCTGGGTCTGTGCTTTTCACTCTTACTTTGGTCTGTGCTTTTCACTCCTATTTGCACCTGTACTCTGCTGTTAATTAGGATACTGCTCCATTATTGCGCTATAATATTGTTCCACTCACGGTTAGAATTACGCTTCACTTTCGGTCTTACTGTATACAGTATTAAAAAGTGTTATTATATTCACCCTTGCATGGCTTAGTTTCCAAGAGCAATTGTCAGTTATTATCACAAACTTGGTAATGCTCCTGATACCCTTTACTTTCCCTTTGCTTCGGGTGTGTATGTGCTCTTTACATGGTAGGTTTTGTGAGACTTGGGGATCGGACGGAAACTTGAAACCTTTATAACCAAAGTCCCAGCGGTGCTCAGGATGGGTGGGAGAGAACAATGCTGGTCTGGATACAGACTATATAGCTTATGACTTTTATAGATAAGAAAGTCTCACGATCAAGGAACGAAAGGATGGTAAGGATATTCTGGCTATAAATTAACAACCTCGATAGTATCACTTAACGGATTGAGATTCTCTTGTTGGTGTTGTCTGCGGCTAGTCCTGTTATACTGACACATACAGTATGTTCAGTGTGTTCACTTACCGGCGAGTTGGGTAAGGAAATGAGTGTATAATCTGTGACCGGTCCTGTTATACTGACACATACAGTACGTTCCTCAGTTGTTGTTTTGATGGTACACATTGTGGCCACTGACACACACTGCTGCTGGGTAACTGAGGGACAGGTATATTCAAAGTCCCTTGGGAGGTTAAATTGATAACCAGCCAATGAGCCTAGTTCAACACACAAATGATCCTTGACTTTAAATAAAGATCCTAAACATTGTCAGTCTTTCTCAATCTGTTTATTTCCACATTGTATGTAATATGAACACTGAGGTCTGTGAAAGTTCACTTTGTAAGGATAAATTTATCTATATCACATTACCCTTGGTAGGAACTGTCAACAAACAGTGTAAAATTACAAAGTTTATAATGTGAAATATATATATATATATATATATATGACATCGTCACAGATTAATAAATATGACTAACTTGGAGGGACAAACCTCTGGTAAACTATGAGGTCTGATGATAAGGTAGTATATTATAACAACACACACCCATCACTCCCTCTCATTACTCGTACTGGAATGTGTTTAGGAAAGGCTATGTGATACGCGAGTCCAAACTGTGTGGTTCACACCTAGTGAGATACACCATACACACAATGACAACGTTGAGTGATGAATGTAGAAGTGGAGTAGAAGTGGAGGTGACTGTACCATTGAGAAATATATATAAATATACTGGTAGCCCATAGCAGAAGGAAATATTGCAGTAAAATTGACAATGATTCCGGGAAAATTAATGTGTGTGTGTGTTCCGAAATACTTGTTGTTCTGACCATTGTGATATATATATATATATATAATATATATATATATATATATATATATATATATATATATATATATATATATAATATAATATGTGTATTGCTGTGGGTTGGAATTTCTGCGTTGACAATGAATAAATCTTTTATAATGTCTGCATGTGATATTTGCTTTACTTTCTATTTAAATATTTGTGTTTTCGTGTAAGCCGATGTGAATATGTAATAACTTATTGGAGAGAGAGGAGAGAGAGAGAGAGAGAGAGAGAGAGAGAGAGAGATAACTGAATGGGAATTATGTACACACACCCATATACACACACTAGGCTATTATTCTCTTTATTTATGACTTGGGAAGTCTCTGATTCCTCCAAATTATGCCACGAAACACACATATCCCCTATTAGTGCCATTGAGGGCGTCTGTTTTTTTACATAGTTTGGAGGAATCAGAGATCTTCCAATTCACCAACCAAAGTATCTGCTGCCCTCAAGGAAAGAACGTGTATGGATGTTTCAGAGCCTCACATCTTTAGTTCAGCTTTTAAGGGGGAAGTACAGTTTGGAGGAATTACAGGCTCCTTCCAATTCACCAACATGAGAATCACTCCTTAAGGGGTTGTACAGTGTTGGTAAATCTGGAGTAGGCTAAATGATTCATCCAAACTATTCGAAGCAACAGACCACCATTATTTTTTCTTAATCTGATCCTGTTTCCTGACATACTTTGGAGGAATCAAGGTAGTCCAGTATATCAAAAGTGTACTGTCCCCCTTAAGGACCTTGTGATGTAGTCAGAAAAATGGAGGTAAATGAGTCCTTCAAACACTGCCACGAAACACCATCTATAGGGAAGGAGCTTGTTTCCTGCATAGTCAGGAGGAATCAGAAGCCTCTAATATTCATATACATGATCACAGGGTCCTTAAAGGTTGTGAGAGAGAGAGAGAGAGAGAGAGAGATGAGAGAGAGAGAGAGAGAGAGAGAGAGAGAGAGATTAACCCAGTAAGCCGCATCTTCGATAACCCCCTTCACTGCTTGGTATGATGGCAGTAAACCCACCTGGCTTCGAATCTCGTATTTTATCAACTAACATTTTATCACTAAGATGACGAGGGCACTGAAGTTCGTCATAAGCTTATATTTTTTTCTCCCTGAGCAAATATACGCAGACATAACATTACACACACACACACACACACTCACACTCACACACACACACTCTCTCTCTCTCTCTCTCCTCTCTCTCTCTCTCTCTCTCTCTCTCTCTCTCTCTCTCTCTCTCTCTCTCTGTTCACAATCCCTCCACTCCTTTCACACAATCCCTCACGCACTTGATCTCCCAAGCGAGGCTTCATGGCTTACAGATCAGAGAGAGAGAGGAGAGAGAGAGAGAGAGAGAGAGAGAGAGAGAGAGAGAGAATGCTTCAGTCATCATTTTGTTTACATTATTATTCCTTGACACAGTACAAAAACATTGCCATAGGCCTACTGGTGTATATAATGCTAGGGTAGGGTAGATTAGATTAGGTTAGGTTAGGTTAGATTAGGGTTAGGTTATAATAATATTGTGAGGTATGTGTAGTTTGTTTCCTGGTGCAGTCTGGAGGAATTCACAACAAACCTTTCAATTTTCCCACTAATAAAGTTGTTTATGTTATATTTACACTTACACTTGAATCACACACTTTACAACTTGACCCTTACCTACTACTGACACCATCCTATGCATACCGTATACTTGTACAGATCCACATGCTCTTTCATCCATGCTCTCTCCCGACACATTCACACTCACTCACTCACTCAACTCAGCCAGCTCCCCAGACTTGACTTGACCTTCCCTCTCTCCCTCCTCATCCCTCGTCCCTTCACTCGGTTGATGCTCTTGACCTCTATCCCTCCCTCCCTCATTCCTCACTCATACCAGACCTCCCTTGTAGACTAATAATAATGCCTCGCCTCTTCTCTACTATCTACTCTCTCTCTCTCGTGGTTTGTGAGTTTGTTTAGTGCAAGCTCTTCACTCAAAATATCCACATCCCATTACTCATTTCCCTCACCCCTTGTTTAATGTTATGTACTCTCTCTCTCTCTCTCTCTCTCTCTCTCTCTCTCTCTCTCTCTCTCTCTCTCTCTCTCTCTACTCTCTCTCTCATCTCTCTCTCTCTCTCTCTCTCTCTCTCTCTCTCTCTTGTTTGTGAGTTTGTTTAGTGCAAGCTCTTCACTCAAAATTTTACATCCCAGTAGTCATTTCCCTCACCCCTTGTTTTAATATGTAGTAGCCTACCCTACATCTCCCCCCCCCCCTCCTCACTACCCACTATCACTCCCCCCCCACCCCATAGCCTCCATACCCCTGCCTTGCCTCCCCCTTCTCTAAGCTACTAATCAAAAACATTACCATTCACCCTTCCCTCGTCTCTACTTCTCCACCCACTGCTTCTCTTCTTCATATACACGTGGCCTTACACAACGCTTTAATGTTTATAATAATTGACATGTAGCCGAATAGAAAGAAAGAATTCAACTTTTTACATGGATGGATGGATAGAAACGAATCTGTACGCCCGTAATTACAAGCACATGTCTCTCTCTCTCTCTCTCTCTCTCTCTCTCTCTCTTTATTTAACACATCCCCCTCACCTCTAACTCATCCCCTTCTCCTCCTCCAACTCGTCCCCTTCTCCTCCAACTCGTCCCCTTCTCCTCCTCCAACTCGTCCCCTTCTCCTCCTCCAACTCGTCCCCTTCTCCTCCTCCAACTCGTCCCCTTCTCCTCCTCCAACTCGTCCCTTCTCCTCCTCCAACTCGTCCCCTTCTCCTCCAACTCGTCCCCTTCTCCTCCTCCAACTCGTCCCCTTCTCCTCCTCCAACTCATCCCCTTCTCCTCCTCCAACTCGTCCCCTTCTCCTCCAACTCGTCCCCTTCTCCTCCTCCAACTCGTCCCCTTCTCCTCCTCCAACTCGTCCCCTACTCATCCTCCACGTGGCTGGTTGTGTCTCGTGATGACTCAAGGATTGTGCCACTCTCTCACTCCTTCCCTCCTCCTCCGTCCCTTCCCAGACCGTTGGCGTGGGAGAGTTGCCTCAACCGGCTGCTGTTGCTCCTTTTCTCACGCATCTTCCATCTCCCTCTTCCTTCTTCATTCCTCTAC
>JAWQEG010002240.1:77500-139199 GCA_033782935.1 Petrolisthes cinctipes | reverse complement strand
ACTCTTTATATTAAAAGCGCCATTTTCTCTTCTATCTATCTATCTATAGCTCCGACGCCTCGTTCCCTCCGGGAACTCCCCTCAAGGGGGTGGCCACGGCAGAAGTGTCTCCAGTTCTCCCTGTTCCAACACTCCCTCCTTACTTGTTCAAGCCCTCCTCTGCCCCTCATGTTTCTCTCCTTTACATACTCTTCCACTCTGTTCTGCCATCTAACCGGTGGTCTGCCTCTCACACCAGGTCCTACAACTTCACTTCCATACACCTTCTTTACAAATTCCTCGCCTTGCATTCTCTCCACATGTCCATACCATCTCAATGTATTACGTTTCACTCTCTCAACCACTCCACACTCAATACCAATTGCCTTCTCACTCATACCACATCTCTCATATACACTCTCATTACTTTCTCCATCCCATCTAGTAAGTCCACATGCTCCTCTCAAGTAACTCATTTCCACAGCACCTATTCTAGACTGATGCGCCCTATTCCATGTCCATGTCTCCGACGCATATGTCAGTGTTGGCAGGATTATACTATTTCGTAGTCCCCTTTTCACTTCCATACTCACACTTCTACCCTTCATAATCCTCCCCAGTGATCCTATGACCTGTCTACCCTTCACTGCTCTCTCCCTAATTTCTCCTTCCATACTTCCATGTTTACACATAACTGTACCCAGGTACTTAAACTCCTTCACTTCCTCCATCCTCTCACCCCTCAGAGTTATCTCACATTTCGTCCCAGTTGGTACAGCCACTCTGTAAGGTGTAGCAAAGTCAATCACTTCAGTTTCTGCTCTTTCAAATACCATCACTTTACTTTTACCCACATTCACCTTCAATTTCCTTCGTTTACACACAGACTGAAATTCGTCCACCACTCTCTGTAAATTCCTTTCACTCTCAGCCATCAGCACAGTGTCATCCGCAAACAAACTTGCCACCAGGGACCAATTTGCTTCATTCAACCTCAACTTCACCCCCAGACCATTCACTTTGGCTTTCACCTCTCTCATACAACCATCCATATATATATTGAACAGCCATGGTGACATAACACACCCCTGTCTCAGCCCTACACTAATATTAAAACTCTCACTTAGATCACCCTCTACCCGTACACATGCTTTTGCATCTGCATAAAAAGCCTCAATGCCTTTCAGTAAAGGCCCCCCAACTCCATAAATTCTCAACACCTCTGTCATAGCTTTCCTATCAACTCTATCATATGCCTTCTCCAAGTCCATGAAGGCAGCATACAACTTCCTACCCTTCCCAATATACTTCTCCACTATTGATTTTAATGCAAATATTTGGTCCACACATCCTCTACCCTTTCTGAACCCTCCCTGCTCCTCACTAACTTTATTCCCTGTTACTTCCATCAGTCTCTCAGTCAGAACCTTCCCGTAAACCTTCCCCGGTACACTAAGAAGGCTTATTCCCCTATAGCTACCACACTCATCCTTACTTCCCTTCCCCTTATACAAAGGTACAATTATGGCTCTCCTCCAATCCTCTGGCACCTCTCCCTGCCTCCAGGCCAATGTACATATAAGCAACATCCACTCCACCACTACCTCCCCCCCACACTTTAACATTTCAGCAGTTATCCCATCCACCCCCGGTGCCTTTCCCATCTTCAACTTTCCTATTGCTTTCCTAACCTCTTCCCTTCCTAAATCTCCCTGTACACCCTGTCGTCTACCACCTGCCTCCATCCCCATGCATGTCACCACCGCCTCCCCTCCCGTCCCCCCATTCATCAGACCATCAAAATGCCTCTTCCACACTTCTTTCACTTCCTCACTTCTACTCACAGTAACTCCATCCTCTCTCTTCATTCTCACACTACCAGACTTTCCTTCTCCTTTTTCTCTTTTAACCTCCTTCCAGAATAATTTCTTGTTCTCTTTAAACTTTTCACTCAGCTTCATACCAAACTCCTCATCCACTCTCCTTTTACTCTCACTCACCATCATTTTCACTTGTCTCTTACACACATTATATTCTCTTTTCCATCTCTCTCTCACTTCTTCCGGCACATTCCTCTGTAGTGTTCTCCGATATGCCTTCCTCTTATCCTCTACAGCATCTTTCACTTCTTCTGTCCACCAAGCACTCCCTTTCTTGCCCCTCTTCTGTGACTTATATCCTACTACCTCTGCTGCTGTCCTTAATACTCTCATCTTAAACATTTCATACACCGCATTCACTCCCACTCCCTCACCTATCCCCATCCTTACATCCCCCAGCGCCTCACCCACCCTCCTCTTATATTCCTCCCTATACTCTTCTACATCTAATTTCCCACTAGCCACCACCCTCTTATTCCTCACCCCTTCATCCCTCCTACTATACTCCCACTTAACCCTAACCTTCATCCTCACCAACACCGCAAAATGGTCGGAGCAATGGACCATTCCTCTCACTACTTTTGCGTCATACACATCCTTCCTCAACCTTTCATCCACTGCCACATAATCAATCAAACTCTTCTGCTCTCCTCTCTCATCCCTTCTCTTCCATGTATACCTGTGGATCATCTTGTGCTGAAAGAAGGTGTTCGCCAAGAACAACCCCCTCTCAGCACAGACATCCACCAGATATTCACCATTCTCATTTGTTCCTTCTACACCCCATTTACCCACAATATTCCCCACTTCCTCACCTCCCACCTTTCCATTCATGTCTCCCATCATCACTATTCTCCTTCCATTATCAATTCCTCTCAGACATGCATTCAGCTCTTCCCAAAACACTCTCATCTTCTCTCTCCCTGTCTTACTCTTTTCATTCACTGGTGCATAAGCACACACCCAAGCATACTTCACCAAGCCAATCTTTCCAGTCATCCATACAATCCTCGATCCATTCCACCCATGTCCATCCACTCCCTTCCACACCCACGGAGACACCAACAGCGCACACCCTTCCTTCCCTCTTCCTTTACTCTTTTCATTCATGCCCGTCCATACTACTCCTCCCTCCATTCCCTCCCACAGTCCACTCTCCCTTCCTTCCTGACACTCAACCACTCCACATCCTTTCACGTGTGTCTCCGTCACTCCCATCACATCCACTCTTCCTTTCTTAAAACATTCTACAATCTCTCGCCTCTTGGTCCCATCCGTCATTCCATTCACATTCATAGCTACCACTCTCATACAATCCCTCTTCCCTACTCCCTCTACAGGGCAACCCGGAGACCCTCCCCCGCCAGTAGCCATATCTGTCCACTCCCCCATTGGGGGGCCACTGATGGCTGGCAAGGCCAATGCAGTGCTCATTCCCGGAGGGACACGGGCCGTCGGCATTGTCAAAAGCTAAAAACAAGGTCATAAATTTAAAAGAAATTATCACAAAATATAAAAACATGCAGTCATAGAAATTAAAATCTTAAAAACACTAAAATACAATAAAAATACAATAAAAACCTTAAAACCTATATGTGGGGGAAGCTAGGTCTCACCCCCACACCGCCTTCCCCTTTGGCTCCACCTCCTGAATGGATAAAAACTAGATAAAAAAAGGAGGTGTACCCCCGAGGTCACCGCTTGGAGGCGGGGTAAGGCTTACCTACCCTTCCTGGGGAGGGGTAGGTCACCGAGGTTCTTGCTTTTCCCAATACTGACAGCAGTTAAGCACAGTAGCAATCCTCGACCTCATTGGTTACGATATTGCCACTGCGCAAATATATATAATATATTTATTAGTGAGGATTTATTGTATTAATAATTGTCTTCAGATAACATGTATCAGTATAATACTAATTTGTATAATTCATCATACCATAGTACCCATAGTATTGAATTAACATGTAACAGTGTATTTATAACCTCACTCCCTCCAAGGTGGTGGCCACGGCAGAAGTGTGTCCAGTTGTCCCTGTTCCAACACTCCCTCCTTACTTGGTCCATCCCTACTATCCCTCATGTTACTCTCCTTTACATACTCTGTATACAGTACATTAATAATTTATATATGGAGTCCTACATTATACTGGTACCTTACCATCATTAATACCATCAATGTTCTTGTATATTACCCATAGTATTGAGTTAACATGTAACACTGCACTACTAATCTATATATGTTTTTTCAGGATGTATGTATGGTGACACAATACATTGGATTTTCACAGCTTTATCAGTTTTGAATAGAGGATGACACCCATTACCTTCACAATAATACCAACTACCTCATAATACAATAATGGTAAGTGTATGAAGTGAAGGGAGAGTTTACCCTGTAGTGAAGTGGTAGGGATAAACCAGTTTTTGTTATCAAGCCTTACTATGGATGTAAACATGACTGTAACCCTTTGTTGGGTTTGGGTTGTCCAAGCAACACCAAGCTCACTTGGTTTTCACCAAGCGAGCCTGCCCTGTACTGTTTTTGTGGGTCGCTTGGATACGAAGCCGTGCCAAGCGGTAGCCGTTAAAACCAAGCCGTCTTTGTATCCAAAGCAACCCCTGCTTGGTAACAGTGTTGGTGCTGCTTGGTAGTCACCTGACAACAACAATATGGACCACAGATAATTGATATTGGCTTAATTAGTACATGTAACTTGCAATCAGTGCCAAATAAACAAAAATAATTATGTAATAAGATGTTGTAGTATTATTTAAGGAGGTATAGGCTGCTTGGATAATTTTTGTACATATTATTATGGAAGACAAAATTTAAAGTATTATTTATAAGTAATCAAACTTGCAATTTTTTACTAGGAGCCTACTTACAATTTTCTACCAGTACTTACACTGCTGCAGAAGTCTTAATGTAAATAATATTTATTATTAAAGAAAAATGTGGTTACTCAGCTAATTGATTCTTTACCTAAACATATACCTAATCATGAATTAAATTTCAACATGTGAGGATTGGTATAATGGCCATCAAGTTTTCATTAATAATTAAGTGTCCAATTTTTGTTGTTTTTTCCCCTCCACCTAAACTGTAGATATGAGGCTGTTGGGTACCTATATTATAATTGTAATGATTTTATTTGGAGATGAGTTGGCCTTCTCTGTGGTTATTTTAAATGTTACCAAAGTGTATTCCTAATATTAACCCTTTTATTGCTTTCCTATGATATCACCATTCCGTCAAATGATAATTTTTGGGCTATTATTTTGGTTGGGCACCTTGGGCAAGACAATTGTTGGGCTCCACGTATCTGGTCTGTTTTTGTTGTCAGATAGTGCTGTGCTTCAAGCCCACTTGGACAATAATAAAACGACACTTGTAGTGCCACAAGGAGATGTGGGGGGCTGCTCCCTCCTCCAACAGGGATTGGGGGGGTTGTGATGTGGTGGGGGCGGGGGGGATCTACGGTTTGGCATTTTGTTTGGGAGGGTGTGTGAGGAAGGCCTCGTATATGTATGTATGTGTGTGTTTTCATCTTGGCAACAACAGTCAAACAGTGTGTGTGATTTCAGTACAAGAATATTATTATGGTAATGGTGTATGTGTGTGTTCAAAGGATAGTGATAAATGTATTTTCATCTTATATAGAGAGCCTCCTAGAGAGAGTAAGTAAGTAAGTAAGTAAATGTTTATTGGTTATTTCATACCAAGGTATATTAATATTAAATCTATCTTCAAGACAGGAAAATATGAGTAATGGTAGATGGTTTTTACTCTCATCATTTTCACTCAATAAATTCTGCTGGCATTAAATATTGCAAGATATCAATTTTGGCCCCAACTTTATTCCATATCAATGATCTTGTGTCTATGTACAGTCACGGACAATAATAATCATCCACCTATAGGTAACTCAAACAAATTGCTATTGAATATTTTCATGTTTTGTTATTATGTTGTTGTTGTTGTTGTTGTTGTTGTTTTGACTAGTCAGTAATTACTGCTTTTAGTGAAATAGAAGATGATAATTAATCTATTTATTAGAAATAGATAGATAGATAGTGAGTTAGATAGAGATAGTGAGAGAGAGAGAAAGAAAGAGAGGGAGGAAGAAAGAAAACATTTATGTGATAATTGCTACCGAATATTTTCATGTTTTGTTATTATGTATGTGTTGTTTTGACTAGTCAGTAATTATTGGTTGTAGTGAAATAGAAGATGGTAATTAACCTATTTATTAGAACCAGAGGGAAGCTGTCAAACATTTACATGAGTCACCCCAATGTGGATGAATATTATTGTCTGTGACTGTACAACACAATATGTGTTAGGGGGGTGCGGGAGTAGGGGGACAGGCTTTGGGGGTGTGTGGGAGTGGGAGGACAGGCTTGGGGGGGGGTTAAGGGGGTGCGGGAATAGGGGACAGGCTTTATACCCACCCGAACCCTGTCCCCCTACTCCCGCACCCCCTTAGTGGTGTTGACAACATAGCCAGCAGTGTATCAATGGGATAGCTGTCCCCCTAACCCCCCCCCCCAAACCTGTCCCCTACTCCTGCACCCCCCTAACACATATTGGTACCACACTATCATCAACACCATCAATATTCTTCACTTTACAGTTAAGTTTACACAGACAGTCTCTTTGTAATTGTAATAGACAAGTTTAACATTTTTTCATTACTTTAATATCGGGGGGTTGAGATGTAGTACATGTGTGTGTATGTATGTATATTATTATGTGTTTGGGAGGGTGTGTGATGTGACGAGGCTACCTCCAGTGTGGAGATGAAGGCCTCGTATATGTATGTATGTACAGTCGTGGTCAATAATAATCATCCACATATGGGAATCTCAAACAATTTACTGTCTAATGTTTTCACGTTCACATATATGATTTTATTATTTTAAATAGTGTGTGTGTGTGTTATTGTTATAAGTAGTGTGTAACTGCTTGTATTAAATTAAAAGATGGTAGTTAACCTATTTATTGGAAAGTTTATCATCTAAGGAACAGAGGGAAGCTGTCAAACTCTTATATATGGTGCTCCTATATGGATCATTATATTTGACACCAACTGTATGTATGTTTTTTACCAATATCTTTTGTTTTGGGTAACATTTCAATAATATTATCTGGGATGCCTGTATATATATAGGGTCCATTCCACAGTGGTTGGTATTGGTTTGTAAGCACACAAACAAAAGAATTTTAGCCGTGTAAATGACTTCTGGGTGAATTATTTAATGAATTTTGTGATTAAACTATACAGTGATTATTATTATTATTATTATTATTATTGTTATTATTATTATTATTATTATTATTATTGTTATTATTATTATTATTATTATTATTGTTATTATTATTACTATTATTATTATTACTGGTATTATTATTTTTATTATTATTATTATTATTAAATGACTTGTGGGTGAATTATTTAATGAATTTGGTGAGTAAACTATACAGTGATTATTATTATCTAACTGTTGGATAGATTTTGTGAATACGGATACTCACCTTTTGGAAAATAATGAAGCCTTACAAGTGTGGTTGGTTGGTTGGGAAGCTAACAAACCAATACCACTGTGGAATCAACCCATGTACAGTTGGCCACAGAAATTCTTACACAGGTTACATGGAAAGAGAAGTTATTAATTGATTATTGTGAATGTACTGTAATGAATAGTTTACCAAGTGACTCTTATCATTACAAAACAACAAACCTAATAATAATAATAATAATAATCACTGTATAGTTTACTCACCAAATTCATTAAATAATTCACCCAGAAGTCATTTAATGATAATAATAATAATAATAATAATAATAATCACTGTATAGTTTACTCACCAAATTCATTAAATAATTCACCCACAAGTCATTTAATAATAATAATAATAATAATAATCACTGTATAGTTTACTCACCAAATTCATTAGATAATTCACCCACAAGTCATTTAATAATAATAATAATAATAATGTTGTATTGCAGTTACATATATAATCTTAACCTTTTATCTTTCTCTATGCATCTTCTTTCACACTTTCTATGTAATGTTAGACAGCTGTTTCTCTCTATTTCACACACACTGTCTGTCTGTCTGTCTGTCTCCTTTCCTGTGCCTTCTTTGATATTATTATTATTATCAATATTATTATTATTATTAATATTATTATTGTTAATATTATTATTGTTAATGTTATTATTATTATTTTTATTATTATTATTTTTATTATTATTATTATTATTATTTTTATCATTATTATTTTTATTATTAATATTATAAGTTGGCTTCATATCCACCTGTGTATGTATAAGGTTTTATAATTATTAGGTTTTGTAAAAATTATAAATTGTATAATTATTAGATTTAGTAAGAATTATAAACTAATTTGGTTATATATTTGTTACAGAGTTTTGGAATTAACTGGAGTTTTGGAATTAACTGGAGTTTTGGAATTAACTGGAGTTTTGGAATTAACTGGAATTGTACAAGTATGAGACCTCCTTCCATCTATAACAACAACAACAACAACAACAACACATTATTATAGATTACTGTAAGTATTTGTATTCATGGTATATACAGTACTATGGTTCTGTTGTCTTTATATGGAGACATTGTATGTACCATGGATGTGTGTGTGTGTGTGTGTTTAGAGGCTTCTGATTCCTCCTGACTATGCCATGAAACAAGCTCCTTCCATATATGTGTGTGTGTTAGAGAGAGAGAGAATGTGTGTGTGTGTGTGTTAGAGAGAGAATGTGTGTGTATGTGTGTTAGAGAGAGAATGTGTGTGTGTGTGTGGAGGCTTCTGATTCCTCCTAACCATGCCATGAAACAAGCTCCATCCATATAGGTGTGTGTGTGTGTGTGTGTTAGAGAGGAGAGAGAGAGAATAGCTGTGTGTGTGTGTGTGTGTTTGGAGGCTTCTGATTCCTCCAAACTATGCCACCAAACCAACTCCTTCCATATACTGTAGGTGTGTGTGTTTCATGTTAATATTTAGAGGAATTATTTGCTCCAAGTTTACCACCAACAGACAAGCCTTCTACCCACCCCAAGCCTGTCCCCCTATTCCCGCACCCCCAACCCCCCCCCCCCCAAGCCTTGTCCCCTACTCCCGCACCCCCTTAGGCTGCGTTTACACCAAGCGAGTTAAGTCAAGGCGAGTCAAAATGAGTGATACGGGAGGTCCCATTTTTTCCTGAGTCACGGCAAGTTACCCCTATATGGATCATTATATTTGACACCAACTGTATGTATGTATGTACAGTCTAATTTATATAATAATATACAGTTTGTATGTATGTGTATGTAGGTTGGATTTAGAAATATGTTTATTACTAATTAATTTATCTACTTTACAGGTGTGTAGTGAAAAGAGAAGAAGAGAGGAGGAGGAGGAGAGGAGAGAAGGAGAACACAAGAGAAGAGAGAGAAGGAGAACACAAGAGAGAAAGTGAACACAATGATTACTGAGGTCCTGATATGTTTATGTATGTGTGTGTATGTGTGTGTATGTACGTGTGTGTGTGTGTGTGTGTCTTTATGTATGTGTGTGTGTGTGTATGTATGTGTGTTTATGTATGTGTGTGTGTGTGTATGTATGTGTGTTTATGTGTGTGTGTGTGTGTACATGTGTGTCTGTGTGTGTGTGTCTGTGTGTGTGTATGTATGTGTGTGTGTGTGACATAATGATAGGTTTATATTCTCCTATATTAACCTTTTATCAAACCTTTCCTTTACACACTTTATCAACATGTTCTTTCTTCCTTCTTTATTTTCTTTCCTCTCTCCTCTCTTTATTCTGCCTTTTTTCTTATGCCTCTCTTTATTTTTCCTCTTTCTCCTCTCCTTTTATCCATCTTCTCTTATTTCCCCTCTGTCTCTTCCTCTCTCTTTATTCTTGCTTTCTCCTTTCCTCTCTCTTTATTCGTTCTACTATTTCCTTCTTCTATATCTTCTCTTTATCTCCTTGCTTTCTTTTTTCCTTCATAGATATTTATTCTCTTATTTTCTCTTATTCCTCCTTCTATATTATTTACTTATTTCTTTTTCTCTCTTATTCCTTCTTTGTCTCTTATCTCTCTTATTCCTTCTGGTACCAGATGAACAAAAGGACCACATGAACAAAAATAAAAATAATAATAATAAAAACAATAATAATAATAATAAAAATAGAAATAATAATAATAAAAACAATAATAATAATAATGGTGTTCTTTTGCTTAAAAAAATAGTTTGGAGGAATAATTTACTCTAGATGTACCAACACTACTTCCAACTTAAGGTGATATTATTTTGTTGGTGAATTGGAAGGTGTGTGATTATTATTATTATTATTATCATAATAATAATTATTATTATTATTATTATCATAATAATAATTATTATTATTATTATTATAACTATTATTATTATTATCATAACTATTATTATTATTACTATCATTATTATTATTATCATTATTATTATTATCATTATTATTATTACTATTATTATCGTTATTATTATTATTATTATTATTATTATTGTTATTATTATTATTATTATTATTATTATTATTATTATTATTATTATTATTATTGAGTGCTACTGATTCCTCCAAACTATGCCACCAAACAGATCCCTTAATTATTAGTACCATTGAGAGTGTGTTTTCTGGTAGAGTTAGGAGGAATCAGTAGCACTCAATAATAATAATAATAATAATAATAGTAATAATAATAATAATAGTAATAATAATAATAATAATAGTAATAATAATAATGATAGTAATAGTAATAATAATAATAATAATAATAGTAATAATAATAATAATAATAATGATAGTAATAGTAATAATAATAATAATAGTAATAATAATAGTAATAATAATAATAATAGTAATAATAATAATAATAGTAATAATAATAGTAATAATAATAATAATAATAGTAATAATAATAATCAGTAGCCTTCCAATTAACCAACAAGAGAATCTCTCTTGAAATGGTTTTCCTTCCTCCCTGCCTTTTTTGTATACAACACTTTACGTTAACTCAACCCCCTCAATTATTATTATGAGGTGGTGCAAAATCATACACGTGTTGTTCTTTATTACCAAGATTATTATTATTATTATTATTATTATTATTATTATTATGAGGTGTTGTTAAATCATACACGTGTTGTTCTTTATTACCAAGATTATTATTATTATTATTATTATTATTATGAGGTGTTGTTAAATCATACATGTGTTGTTCTTTATTACCAAGATTATTATTATTATTATTATTATTATTATTATTATTATTATTATTATTATGAGGTGTTGTTAAATCATACACGTGTTGTTCTTTATTACCAAGATGATGATTATTATTATTATTATTATTATTATGAGGTGTTGTTAAATCATACATGTGTTGTTCTTTATTACCAAGATGATTATTATTATTATTATTATTATTATTATTATTATTATTATTATTATTATTATTATTATTAGGTGTTGTTAAATCATACACGTGTTGTTCTTTATTACCAAGATGATTATTACTCATGGAAGGAAAGTGTTGGTGGATATTTTACTGTGACTGTACTTAAGGGGGTGCAGAAGTAGGGGACAGGCTTCGGGGGGAACTAGGGAGGTGCGGGAATAGGGGGACAGGCTTGGGGTGGGTAGAAAGCCTGTCCCCTATTCCCGCACCCCCCTAACCCCCCCCCCCAGCCTGTCCCCCTACTCCCGCACCCCCCCAGTTCCCCCCGAAGCCTGTCCCCTACTCCTGCACCCCCTTAAGTACAGTCACAATCAAATATCCACCAACAAATTTAATAATACTTCTTGGTTAAGCCAGAAATAATATTCTGTGTTATTATTATATAGTTGAATAATTTCCTTTAAATTTATTAGGTTGTATTTTGTTACAGATTTGTGGAGTGTAGTTGTACAAGAGACTTAACAACTATAACTACCACCACTACTACCACTACTACCACCACCACTACTACCACCACCACTACTACCACCACCACTACTACCACCACCACCACTACTACTACTACAACTACCACCACTACTACTACTACTACCTCACAAGAATCACTAGTTAATGTGAGTGTTTTATGAAGTTACTGTGTGTGTGTGTGTGTGTGTGATGTTTCTCTCTCCACTAACACACACACACACACACAGGTATTATAACAACAGTAACATATTGTGTGTGTGTGTGTGTGTGTGTGATGTTTCTCTCTCCACTAACACACACACACACAGGTATTATAACAACAGTAACATATTGTGTGTGTGTGTGTGTGTGTGATGTTTCTCTCTCCACTAACACACACACACACACACAGGTATTATAACAACAGTAACATATTGTGTGTGTGTGTGTGTGTGTGATGTTTCTCTCTCCACTAACACACACACACAGGTATTATAACAACAGTAACATATTGTGTGTGTGTGTGTGTGTGTGTGTGATGTTTCTCTCTCCACTAACACACACACACACACACAGGTATTATAACAACAGTAACATATTGTGTGTGTGTGTGTGTGTGATGTTTCTCTCTCCACTAACACACACACACACACACACACACACAGGTATTATAATAACAGTAACATATTGTGTGTGTGTGTGTGTGTGATATTTCTCTCTGCACACACACACACACACACACACACACACAGGTATTATAATAACAGTAACATATTGTGTGTGTGTGTGTGTGTGATATTTCTCTCTGCACACACACACACACACACACACAAAATGTTAATGTCGTTATCAAAACTGTGTGTATTTGTCACACACACAATGTTATATTGTTGTTATAATATCTGTGTGTGTGTGTGTGTGTATTTGTCACACACACACAGTATTATAATAACACTAAGGAGATAATACACTGTTGGTAGATTGGAGCATCTTGATTCCTCCAAAGTATGTCAGAAAACAGAACCACATGAACAAAAATAATGGTGTTTGTTTTGTTGTTTGGAATAGTTTGGAGGAATTAATTGCTCCAGATTTATATTGGAGTGTCTTGATTCCTCCAAAGTATGTCAGGAAACAACTTCAACATTTTGACAATTGTGTTCTGTTGTTGCTTGGAATAGTTTGGAGGAATCAGTTGCTCCAGAATTACATTGGAGCATCTTGATTCCTCCAAAGTATGCCAGGAAACATGACAATGGTGTTCTGTTGTTGGTTGGAATAGTTTGGAGGAATCAATTGCTCCACATTTACCACCAACACTGTACTATCCCCTAAAGTTATATTTGAACTCTTAAGCTCCTTCCACACGAGGCAAAAAAACTTCGGGCAGACACTGTTACCAATATCGTGGGTGTGGCACAAGTGGTAAATAGCTGCCAGAGACCGTTTGATCTGGTAACACTGGTAAAAAGCAAGAGAATTTCACTGGGTTGCTTCTTTTTGCCTTGTGTGGATGGGACTTTACAGGTATAAAATTATCACTGATGTTATTATAAAATTTGTCTGTGTGTGTGTGAGATATGTCTCTCACACACACAGACATACAGTATTATAATAACATCAATAATTTTTATTTGAACCTGATGTTATAATAATATTTGTCTGTCTGTGTGTGAGAGTGATCTCTCTCTCACACACACACAGTATTATAACATCATCAATAATTTTTACTTGAACTGTACATCGTTTTAGGTATGTAATTATCACTGATGGTTATAATATTTGTCTGTCTGTGTGTGGTATTTCTCTCACAGACAAATATTATAATAACATCAATAATTTTTAATTGAACCCTACACCCTTACAGGTATAAATTAATTAATTTATTCACCTGGTGGAATTATAATTATGTTAATACTATAGAGGTTTTTTAATAAATTATAATAATTAATAATGTATTTAATTTTTATTTCCTGTTATTATACACTGTATTATATTAGAGGTTTTGTTCTTGTGTGTTCTTCTGTCTTGTTGTTGTTCTCTTCTTGTGTTTGTTCTTATTCTTCTCCTCTCTCTCTCGTGTTGTTCTCTTCTCTCTCTCGTGTTGTTCTCTTCTCTCTCTCGTGTTGTTCTCTTCTCTCTCTCGTGTTGTTCTCCTCTTCTCTCTCGTGTTGTTCTCCTCTTCTCTCTCGTGTCGTTCTCCTCTTCCTCTTCTCTCTCTCTCTCCCACTACACACCTGTAAAATAAACAAATTAATTATTGTTAAGGTCATATATAAATAGAAAATATATAATAATAAATCTGGAGCAAATGATTGCTCCAAACTATTTTTTTTTTCCCAAGCAACATGCATACTTTGGAGGAATCAAGAAACTCCTAATGTAATTCTGGAGCAAATGATTCCTCCAAACTATTTTTTTTCCAAGCTACATACATACATACAAACTGTATATTATATAAATCATAGTGGGCAATTAGGTTATTATTACTATTACTATTATTATTATTTTTACTATTACTATTATTATTATTTTTATTATTACTATTATTATGATTTTTATTATTACTATTATTACTATTACTATTACTATTATTACTATTACTATTATTATTATTATTATTATTACTATTATTACTATTATTACTATTACTATTATTATTTTTATTATTACTATTATTATTATTATTGAATGTTACTGTACTTGAACATTTAATACAATCTTTGACAAAACACAAACAGCTGCTTACATTTCATAAGTTAACAGAAATAGATTGAGAAAACAAAATGTAAGAACAGTACTGTACAGTCGTAGTCAAAAATAATCATCCATAGAGGGGTAACTCACCTAAGAGTTTGACAGCTGTACAATGTTTTTTTTTTTAGCTTATAGGCTTTCCATTAAATAGGTTAGGTACCATCTTTTAATTTAATACAAGCAGCTACACACTACCTAAAAAAATAACATCATATGTGAACGTGAAAACATTACACAGTAAATCGTTTGAGGTACCCATATGTGGATGATTATTATTGACCACAACTGTACAACATAGCAGAAGAATCAGAAGGGACAGAACCAAAAGATAGAGAACATAAGGACATGATGAGATGTTGTGACCTGTTAGAGAATTCACTTAAGGTGACAGAATTTTGTTGGTAGTAAATCTGGACCAACTGAGAGAGAGAGAGAGAGAGAGAGAGAGAGAATGGAAGGAAGAAAGGAATGAATGAGAGAGAGAATGGAAGGAATGAGAGAGAGAGATTGGAAGGAAGAAAGGAATGAATGAGAGAGAGAGAGAATGGAAGGAAGAAAGGAATGAATGAGAGAGAAAATGGAAGAATGAAGGGAAGAGAGAGAGAATGGAAGAAAGGAATGAATGAATGAAGGAGAGAGAGAGAAATACAACAATGTAATTCCATACAAACTTACAGTTGTAGTAGTAGTAGTTGATGTTGTAGTAGTTGTTGTTGTTCCTCAAGGTCCTATAGTAAATGCTTGTACTGTTGTTGTTGTTGTTGATGGAAGGAAGAACACAGTGGACAACAAACAAACAATGAAGGTTCCTCAGTCTCTTGTACTACTCCACAACTCTGTAACAACAAATTACAACCTATTTAATTTATGGATGAGCAAAGATAAGTGAAGAAATGTATTAATGAAAAATGATTTGTGAGAAGAAATATAGAGAATAAAATTAGGTCTTATGAATGAAATACCAGAACAGAAAAATTTAAAAACTTGACTGTAAAGGGCATATGCAAGAATGTTGGTGGTGTGGTACAGTTGGCAGCATAATAATAATAATAATACACACACACAGAGGAATAATACACACACAGACAGACACAGGAATAACACACACACACACACAGGAATAATACACACACACACACAGAGGAATAATACACACACACACACACATCAATGTACTTTCTTGTCTAAGACTGTAAAACCTACAATGCCTCAAACTTCAAGGGGGAAGGATGGAGAAACAACTAAAGACTAAATAAGGTTTGTATGCAAAATAAATTAAATAAAAAAAAAAGGCAGGGAGGAAGGAAGGAAGGAAGGTTTAGCATTGACCATTTAAGGTGAGATTCTCTTGTTGGTTAATTGGAAGGTGTGTGATTATTATTATTATTATTATTATGGAGTGCTACTGATTCCTCCTAACTCTACCAGAAAACACACTCTCAATGGTACTAATAATTAAGGGATCTGTTTGGTGGCATAGTTTGGAGGAATCAGTAGCACTCAATAATAATAATAATAATAATAATAATAATAATAATAATGATAATGATAATAATAATAATAATAATAATAATAATATTGATAATAATAATAATAATATTGATGATGATAATAATAATAATAATAATAATAATAATAATAATAATAATAATAATAATAATAATAATAATAATCACACACCTTCCAATTCACCAACAAAATAATATCACCTTAAGTTGGAAGTAGTGTTGGTAATTCTGGAGTAAATTATTCCTCCAAACTATTTTTCCAAGCAACAGAACACCATTATTATTTTTGTTCATGTGGTCCTGTTTCCTAGCATACTTTGGAGGAATCAAGACACTCCAATGAACACAGGTATAGTGGTGGTAAAAGAACTGTCTGTCTGTGTGTCAAGTCTATATTAAGAGAGAGAGTAGTACAATGTTGGTGGTAAACTTGGAGTAAATAATTCCTCTAAATATTAACATGAAACACACACACCTATATGGAAGGAGCTTGTTTCATGGTATGGTTAGGAGGAATCAGAAGCCTCCAAACACACACACATTCTCTCTCTCTCTAACACACCTATATGGAAGGAGCTTGTTTCATGGCATGGTTAGGAGGAATCAGAAGCCTCCAAACACACACACACACACACACACATTCTCTCTCTCTCCCTCACACACACACACACCTATATGGAAGGAGCTAGTTTCGTTCCATGTTTAGGAGGAATCAGAAGCCTCCACACACACACACATTCTCTCTCTCTCTCTAACACACACACACACACCTATATGGAAGGAGCTTGTTTCGTTCCATGTTTAGGAGGAATCAGAAGCCTCCAAACACACACACACCTATATGGAAAGAGGTTGTTTTGTGGTATAGTTTGGAGGAATCAGAAGCCTCCAAGTCTCTCTCTCATACACACACACCCATATAGAAAGAGGTTGTTTCATGGTTAGGAGGAATCAGAAGCCTCCAAGTCTCTCTCATACACACACACACACACACTCTCTCTCTCTCTAACACACACACACACACACACACAAACATACAGAAACATACACATACACACAGACACAAACATAAATACATACACACACACAAATGGAATAAATTACCAGAGGAAGTGGTGTGTGTCAAAAACATACATAACTATAAAGAAAAATATGGTAATTGTGATTTAAAATACGGGACATTACGAACTTGACTCAATCCTGTAAAGATACAAATAGGTAAGAACACACACACACATAAACAAACACACACATACAACAACATCCGTAGTCAACAATGGTGTAATAATGGTCTGATGGTATTACTGTTTTTCTATGGAGCCTGTCAAGGATTACTAAGTGTACAGTTGCGGTCAAATATAATCATCCATATAGGGGTAACGCACGTAAGAGATTGACAGCTTCCCTCTGTTCCTTAGATGATAAACTTTCCAATAAATAGATTAACTACCATCTTTTAATTTAATACAAGCAGCTACACACTACTTAAAACAATAACACACACACAGACACACACGTTAACTACCATCTTTTAATTTAATACAAGCAGCTACGCACTACTTAAAACAATAACATCATATGTGAACGTGAAAACATTAGACAGTAAATTGTTTGAGATACCCATATGTGGATGATGATTATTGACACAGACTGTATGTATATATGTGTTTGAGATACCCATACGTGGATGATTGTTATTGACTGTGACTGTACATGGTTGGACTTACCGAGTGTGGACGGGGGGAGAGTGACAACTTCATTACGGTACTGATCTTGATCCCAGGGAAGGTGGCGTTCCTCATGTGTCCACCTTGATGCTGAGGTATACCATGGATTGGTTTAGTATTTATATTCTCGTACACACACACACATTTACTCTGTCTCTCTCTCTCTCTCTCACACACACACACAACATAAATTTAGATACTAATTTCCACATTCTCCAAAATCAATAAGTAACCTGAGGACTATTCCTAAAGTTTGTCCCATTGGATCACACTCCAAAAAGAAATAATATCAATATAATAGAAAAAAAAAAAAATTGTGTGTGGGAAGACAATACACATGTAGTTAGTTAGTGTAGTGTACAGTCATGAGCGCTAATAAGTATACAGCTTTAGTTGAAGTGTTAAACAGGTCCAATTTTAACCATGAACTAATTCCAATGGAGATGTTATTGTGCATTTATTTACTGTCTCTATAGGTATTCCAAGCACACCTGGATACTTATTAGTGCTGGTGACTGTACCTAATGAGTGTGTACAGAAAGACAATAGTGTAATTTGAGTAAGTTGTGTGTATACAGAAATAAAATAGTACTGTAGTGTGTGTACCTTGTGTGTGTGTGTGTGTGTGTGGGAAGACCCCTAACACATCCATCCACCACTTGGCCTCCTCCCTACACGTTCCCTTGATGAAGGTGACGTGGTCTGGAGAACTGGTCACCGGTCACCTCCTCTGTTTCTGTCACCTCCACCACGCCCTGGGGTATGGTGTCTGCCTGTAAGGATATCAGTGTAGGGTCAGTTGTGGCTGAGAAAATGTACAAAGTGAGGGAGAAAATACACAATACAAAGGAATAGTGTGAGAAAGAACCAGAGATATTATGGACACACACAAACAAAGGAAAGAATGAATACTGTACAGCCACAATCAAATATCCACCAACAATATATATCCTTCCATCGTAGTAAATATCTTGGTAATAAAGAACATGTGTATGATATTGCAGCACCTTATAATAATAATAATAATAATAATAATAATAATAATAATAATAATAATAATAATAATAATAATAATAAATATCTTGGTAATAAAGAACAACACGTGTATGATTTTGCACCACCTCATAATAATAATAATAATAATAAATATCTTGGTAATAAAGAACAACACGTGTATAATTTTGCACCACCTCATAATAATAATAATAATAATAAATATCTTGGTAATAAAGAACAACACGTGTATAATTTTGCACCACCTCATAATAATAATAATTGAGGGGGTTGAGTTGACGTAAAGTGTTGTTGTATGATTATATTTTGATATGATACCGATTTATTTGTACGATGGAAGGAAAGTGTTGGTGGATATTTGATTGTGGCTGTACATAGGAGTCAATAATAATTAATAATATATAGGAATGGTCAATGTTGTGTTAGTAATGATAATATAATGTTGACAGTGTAAGTACAGTACAGTATCTCTGTCACAATAAGCTTCAATACTAACCAAACTTATAATACATACAATACGACACAAGATATTATGAAAAAAAAAAATAAAAAAATAAATAAAAAAAAAATATATATATATAAAAACAATGGCCTGGGGAGTCTATTATAAAAAGGAAAAAAAAAATTACAAATATGAATTAAAAAAAAAAAAAAATGATAGTGTTTTAATGGTGTCAATATAAGTCCCGTACCCTTGTCATGAAAACTTCAATATGTACACTCGCGGTTTATATAAAAAAAATTTTATATAAAAATTTTTTTATATAAAATTTTTTTTATATAAAATTTTTTTTATATAAAATTTTTATTATATAAAAATTTTTGTATATAAAAATTTTTGTATATAAACATTTTTGTATATAAACATTTTTGTATATAAAAAATTTTTTATATAAAAATTTTTTTATATAAAAAATTTTTTTATATAAAATTTTTTTATATAAAATTTTTTTTATATAAAAAAATTTTTATATAAAAAAAATTTTATATAAAATTTTTTTATATAAAAATTTTTTTTATATAAAATTTTTTTATATAAAATTTTTTTATATAAAATTTTTTTTATATAAAATTTTTTTTTAATAAAAATTTTTTTATATAAATTTTTTTTATATAAAAAATTTTTTTATATAAAAAAAATTTTTATAAAAAAATTTTTATATAAAAAAATTTATATAAAAAAAAGTTTATATAAATTTTTTTTTTTAATTATAAAATATAAAATTATTTTTATATAAAATTATTATATAAAATTTTTTTTACATAAAAATTTTTTTATATAAATTTTTTATATAAAATTTATTTTTATATAAAAAAAATTTTATATAAAAATTTTTTTATATAAAATTTTTTTTATATAAAATTTTTTTTATATAAAATTTTTTTTATATAAAATTTTTTTTATATAAAAATTTTTGTATATAAAAATTTTTGTATAAAAATTTTTGTATATAAAAATTTTTGTATATAAAATTTTGTTTATATAAAAATAAATTTTATATTAAAAATTTATATAAAAAAATTTTTATATAAAAAATTTTTATAAAAATTTTTTTATATAAAAACATTTTTATATAAAAAAAAATTTATATAAAAAAATTTTATATAAAAAAAAATTTATATAAAAAAAAAATTTATATAAAACATTTTTATATAAAAAAATTTTTATATAAAAATTTTTTTATATAAAAATTTTTTTTATATAAAATTTTTTTATATAAAATTTTTTTTATATAAAATTTTTTTTATATAAAATTTTTTTTATATAAAATTTTTTGTATATAAAAATTTTTTATTTAAATTTTTTTTATTTAAATTTTTTTTATATAAAAATTTTTTTATATAAAATTTTTTTTATATAAAATTTTTTTTATATAAAATTTTTTTTTTAAGGTTTGAATAACTGTGCGTCTCCCTACAACACACATTTGTTCGAATCATCAAAGCTTGGCTAGTTGCGATTCATCGTGCCAAGGGATCAAGACACAATTTCTGACCGCGAGTGTACTAACAAAACATATCATACAAACAGAACACACATCCTTGCAACATCAGGAGTCAATGGAGGCTTTGTTTGGCAATTCTTCATACTCTATGTTTAGTATTCAACAACAACAACAACATAAGCCAAGTGTACAGTCATCCAAAGAAGATTATGATTATGGTCGGGTTTTCAAAGTGGTCTGTCTGGTCATTAGTATATTCTTGATCCATGCAAACTATTCCAAGCAAATGATTCCTCCATGCAAACTATTCCAAGCAAATGATTCCTCCATGTAAACTATTCCAAGCAAATGATTCCTCCATGCAAACTATTCCAAGCAAATGATTCCTCCATGTAAACTATTCCAAGCAAATGATTCCTCCATGCAAACTATTCCAAGCAAATGATTCCTCCATGCAAACTATTCCAAGCAAATGATTCCTCCATGTAAACTATTCCAAGCAAATGATTCCTCCATGCAAACTATTCCAAGCAAATGATTCCTCCATGTAAACTATTCCAAGCAAATGATTCCTCCATGCAAACTATTCCAAGCAAATGATTCCTCCATGCAAACTATCCCAAGCAAATGATTCCTCCATGTAAACTATTCCAAGCAAATGATTCCTCCATGCCAACTATTCCCAGCAAATGATTCCTCCATGTAAACTATTCCCAGCAACAGACCACCAAGTGCTACTTCTCCCCATATTCTTCCATACACTTTTGTACGTTTTTTTTTTTTTTTTTTTATTTATTCCTGCGGCACATATTCGTGTATCTTACACACACACACACACACACACACACACACACACACACACACACACACACACACACCTACACACACAACTGAACTGGGATATTGTGCTGAACGGACGTGCTTGAGACAGCTCCGGTGTTGAGTGCACTCTTTTGTCTGAGCCTCTACACACTGAACATATCTTGCATATAAGAGGGAAGTTTAGACACCTGGCAACATCAGTGGCTTATTGCTGGAGTGAAATGTGTATCTAGAGTGACTTTATTGAAGGTAACTCTTGAGAACATTATCTTATTAATTTGACTGTCGGTAGTAAACAAACAGCTGTGGCAACTCGAATACCTACCCACCAACTCGAGACCTTGAATCCAGAGATCATACAGACAGTATAATGGCACAGGAGCAAGGGTCAGGATTGGAGAATCTAGTGAAGACAAAGGTAGAAGAAGAACTTGCGAATATTACTAGTATTATTGAAGCGAAGGAAACCAGGAGTGTGAGCAAGACGGTCAAGGATGTGGCAGCCGTGATATTGCCTGGCCTGGCTAACATTATAGCAGTAGCTGTGGCCACGGCAGTATCCAGTGTCATCAAAGAATTTAATGATAGGCTGGAGAGTAAGGCAGCCGAAATGCAGCGGATATCCCTCCTTAACACATTTGAAAATGACAAGCTGGAGCAGTACAGTCGACGGGAAAACCTGCGTATTTCTGGGCTGGAGGAAGAGGATGATGAAACCGAGGAAGTGCTCGAAGCCAAAATCATTGAACTTGCTCAGGATATTGGAGTGAAGATCAAGTCGAATGACATATCGTTGGCTCACCGTATGGGGCGGAACAGAGAAGAAGGTAGGCCCGTGATTGTGAGACTTTGCCATAGGAAAAAAAAGAATGAAATAGTGATCAACAAGAAAAAGCTTAAAGAAAAACATAGAAAGGTGTATGTAAACGAGGATTTAACCTCGTTGAGGGCTAGAATGATAAGTGTAGTAAAGGAGCATGAAGCAGTGAAAAATGTGACCACAAGAGATGGGAGCATTTTAGCCTGGCTCAATAGTGGAGGCAGACCTGTGGTTGTAAATAATCCTTTTGATTTACATAAGGTGGGAATTGCCTCTCCCGACTGGAGGAAGCTTAATTTGGATCACTTAATCAAGTGCTAGGATAGTGCTGGTGCACAGCATAGACCTGGGCACAATGTTGCCCATGCTCCACTTCAAAGAAGACCTATACCGTGTGGTCCACACGAATTATATCTTGATGTGTTGTCTCTCAACGTTTGTGGCATTAGGTCTAAGTTTTTATCAGCTGAATTTGTAAGATATATCCAAAGTTATAGTATACTTTGCGTTTGTGAAACGAAATGTGATGATACTGATATGGTTAATGTGAAGGAGGAAATGGAAAATATTGGTTATGACATTGTATTTAAAAACAGACGTAAATTAAGCAGGTATAAATCTGGAGGTTTGCTTATTGCAGTCAGGAAGAATATGAACCTTAAGTGGAGGCAAATTAGCACCAAATATGAGTCCTTACTCACAATTAAAATTGATAAAGATAGTTTAGGCTCAGATACAGATTTGTTGGTAAGTTGTGTTTATATTCCACCTTCTCACTCAAGGTATGGCAAAGTGGAGCATTTTGACGAACTGGATAATTTTTTACTTTCTTTTACTAAGGATGACTACATGCATATACTTTGTGGGGACTTTAATGCCCATACTCTAACTATGCCCGATGTTGCTGTTGGTGACAGGGATAATGAGCATGTGTCTGTTGAGGTAGTACCTTATACAAATTTAATTGGCATAAGTGAGAAGAGGGCAAACCAGGATGTAACCCCGGATAGGAATTCTTATGGAAGAAAACTGGTGGACATATGTAGAAATCATCAAGTGTATATTTTTAACGGAAGAATGGGGAAGGACGACGGTGTTGGTAAACCTACAACCACACATGATACAACCATAGATTATTTTTTGGGTTCACCAACAATAATGCAGCGTATAGTGGATTTTATGGTACTTGATTATGATCAATTGTTATCTGATGTCCATTGTGGATTACATACTAAAATAAGGTTTATAGGGTCAAGTATGATCACCCAAGTACACACAAATGTCGGTGAAGCAGCCCAGGATAAGGTTAGGCCAGGAAAATGGAATCTGGAGAAGAAGATTGATTATGTGAGGAATATTGATGTAGGTAAGGTAAATGGGCTGATTGCAAGGATGAATAACCTTTCGGTGGAGTGTATTAACCAGGAGCTAACACGAATCTTGATTCAGCCTGCTTATTTAACTTTCGCACAATTTAAGAAAAGAACATATGTTAAAAAGACCAACAATGCTTCTTTAAAAGGTTATGATAGACAAAGCTGGAAATCTAGGAGAGATTACCACAGAGCCAGACATAAATATCACTTGCACAGGAACAGGGAAAATTTTAACAGCATGATTATGGAAAGTAAGAGATACAAAGGAAATTTAAAAAGAGTTAGGAATAAAGAGAGAGATAAATTGATTGAGGAACTCGGAAAATTTAGACACAGTGACCCTAAAGTATATTGGAAAATACTAAAGGGTCAGAAAAAAACGTGCAAGATCCCTATTGTGCTTAATGATTTTTATAGCCATTTTACACAGCTAGCCAGTGATGATAATAGTAATGATGTTGAGGCAGATGCTGTACGAGTGGAAAATAACGATCAAACTGACCCCTCCCCTATACTGAACGATCCTATAACCAAGGAAGAGGTAGAAAGAAATAGTAAGAAATTAAAAAACAACAAATCCCCGGCAACTGATTTGATATTAAATGAATATATAAAAAGTACCCAATATATTCTCTGTCCCTTGTATGTTAAGTTCTTTAACAAAATTCTTGATACTGGTGTCTGGCCATCTGAGTGGTTGGTTGGTACTATAGTACCCCTTTATAAAAATAAGGGGGACATAAAAGATACCAATAACTATCGCGGTATTACTTTACTTAGTTGTATGGGGAAACTGTTCACCTCAATACTCAATGAGAGACTTGGTCAATATGCTGATGTTATGAACACAATTAGTGAGGCACAAGCAGGATTTAGGCAAGGCTACTCCACATTGGATCATATTTTTGTGTTGAAATGTGTAATAGAATTGTTTCTTTGGAAAAAAAGGAAACTTTTCTGTTTGTTTGTGGACTACAAGAAGGCTTTTGATATGGTATGGCGGGAAGGGCTGTGGTTCAAGTTGGTGAAAGAAAAGGTTAATGGTAAAATACTTAACGTAATAAGAAATATGTATAATAACATAAAAAGTTGTGTAATGTTAAACCAACAAATTTCAGACACCTTTAAGTGTGATGTGGGAGTAAGGCAAGGTGAAAACCTATTGCCTATGCTTTTTGCCTATTATGTTAACGATATAGAGAGCAATTTAATTGAACAAGGATGCAACTATGTAAATTTTGGTGATGAATTCCTAAACTCATATCTAAAACTATTTGTTTTAATGTACGCAGATGATACTATTATTTTATGTGATAATGAAGAAAGAATGAATAAGGTATTGACTTCTCTGTATGATTATTGTAATGACTGGAAATTAAGGCTTAACTGTAATAAATCTAAAATAGTTGTGTTTAGCAGGGGGAGAACTCGCATAGATAATATTAATTTTCACTTTGGTTCCGAGAACATAGAGGTAGTTTATGATTATAAGTATCTTGGTGTATTGTTTAATTATAATGGTAGGTTTGGCAAAGGAGAGATGGAACTAACAGAACAGGCCACAAGAGCCATGTACTCAGTAGTAGGTAAGTGTAGAAAGTTTGATTTGCCAGTCGATTTACAAATTGATTTATTTAGTAAAATGGTATTACCAATACTGACGTATGCATGTGAAATTTGGGGTCATTATATTGTGAGAGAGAGTGAGTTACTGTATATGAAATATTTAAAACAGATACTGTGTGTTCATAAAAATACGTGTAATGACATACATGGTTTACGGTGAACTTGGAGTGTTTCCTCTTGACATTCACATAAAAAGCAGAATGGTTGGGTATTGGGCAAGAATAATCTTAGGTAAGGATACCAAATTGTGTCATGTAATGTATCAATGCTTATTGCAACTGGACAGGTCAGGGATTTACACCTCCCCATGGATACTATGTATTAAAAATATCCTTAATGAGTGTGGTATGTCAGGATTATGGTTGTCTCAACAGTTACCTAACACAATATGGATTAAAAAAGCTGTAGAATTAAGGTTGAAAGACCAATGGATTGCTAAGTGGAGGGCCAACATAACAACAAAATCGATATGCTGCAACTATAGGATATTTAAGTTTGATTATGGTATTGAACAGTACCTTGTTAAGCTGCAAAAGAGAAATCGAATTATCGTAACTAAACTTAGAACTTGCAATAATAGATTACCTGTGAATGTTGGCAGACAGGTTGGTGTAAATAGGGACGATGGTGTATGTAGTAAGTGTGATGCTGGTAACATTGCTGATGAATTTCATGTTCTATTTGTTTGTACTAATGAAGAAATAATGAGGTTACGTCAAAAATATATACCAAATTATTATATAAGAAGGCCTACGAATTTTAATTACATGTTGTTAATGCAAAATACAAATATAAATGTTCTGAAGAATTTTTCCATGTTTGTTAGATCAGTTCTGAGAATGTTGAGATGAGTCATGTCATATGCATAATTGTTATGGATTATATTGGTAGAGAAAAAATATTATTTTATATGTGGATGTTGCTGGATGTGTAGATAATAATGTATGTGTTGATAATATCGTATATTGTATGTGTGGATAATACTATCTGTGTGTAAAATATTGTATGGTGGATGTGTATACGGTGTTGTATATGAAGATAATATTGTGAGAGCAGACTGCATTGTATTCAATTGTACGTGTGGATAATATTGTGTGAGTAGATAATATTGTATGTGTGGAAAATATTGTATATGTATGTGAATGTGTACTTGATGATGTATGTGTAGATGGTATAGTGTGTGCAGATTGCATTACATATAGAGACAGTAGTATATATGTATATGTTACTGTATAATATGTTCATAAATTGCAAGTGGATACAGTAATACTGTACTGTAATTTTATAGTTAGGCCCAAATATGTATACTGGGGCTGTGCTCCATACTTTCCTGTGAAAGTCTGAGCGATTAAATAAATTCAATTCAATTCAATTCAAACACCTACACCTACACTCGCCCATAATACTCACCATCACCACTGTTATATTATTACTACACCTTCATACTCCTACCTTTCCTATAGTTACCACTGTATTACACCATAGACAACACTCTAGCCTTACAAACAATATCTTCCCCCCCCATCACTTAATTAAGGAGGAAATTCGGTGTTGGTAAATTTGGAGCAACTGAATCCTCCAAACTATTCCAAGCAACAACAGAACACCATTATTTTTGCACTTCTGGTCCTGTTTCCTGGCATACTTTGGAGGAATCAAGACACTCCAATGTAACAAAAGTGAATTACCCCCTTAATGCTGTCATTCCCTCACACCCACTACTTGCTCATTACATACCACCACCTCACAATCACCTTATGTCCCACCTTTCTCACTTAATGTACAGCCACCAGTATAAATTCAAGTCCAACTCGTGTACTTAATAATGTTAATATAACCAGATAGTTGCATTCTGTACCAGTTTTTATTCCAACAACATACGTAATTTACCATATGAGAACTATGTCTGGTATCTCTGTATTAAAATTGTATTACAACATTACTATAGCTAATACATACGCAGGTGGAAATGACGGGAACTTATACTGCCGACTGTACACTCTTGGTTCCGACCAGGGGTACAGTCGGCAGCATAAGTTCCCTTCATTTCCACCTGTGTATGTATTAGCTATAGTAATGTTGTTGTAATACAATTTTAATACAGAGATGACAGATATAGTTCTCATATGGTAAATTACGTATGTTGTTGGAATAAAAACTGGTACAGAATGCAACTACTTGGTCTAATTAGCAATATTAAGTACACGAGATGGACGTGAATAATATATGCTACCGACTGTACCTGAAGGCCTCCCAGAAGAAAAAACTCACATGGAACCCTGCAGCAGAGTCAGCCTTCAGTGAGGTGAAAAATAGGCTGTCTGACTACACCTTCTCTGTGTAACCCTACCTACTTACACACCTACATCCATATATAGGCTGTCTGACTACACCTTCTCTGTGTAACCCTACCTACTTACACACCTACATCCATATATAGGCTGTCTGACTACACCTTCTCTGTGTAACCCTACCTACTTACACACCTACATCCATATATAGACTGTCTGACTACACCTTCTCTGTGTAACCCTACCTACTTACACACCTACATCCATATATAGACTGTCTGACTACACCTTCTCTGTGTAACCCTACCTACTTACACACCTACATCCATATATAGGCTGACTGACTACACCTTCTCTGTGTAACCCTACCTACTTACACACCTACATCCATATATAGGCTGTCTGACTACACCTTCTCTGTGTAACCCTACCTACTTACACACCTACATCCATATATAGGCTGTCTGACTACACCTTCTCTGTGTAACCCTACCTACTTACACACCTACATCCATATATAGACTGTCTGACTACACCTTCTCTGTGTAACCCTACCTACTTACACACCTACATCCATATATAGGCTGTCTGACTACACCTTCTCTGTGTAACCCTACCTACTTACACACCTACATCCATATATACTAATGATGTATCCAATGACACCAACAGCAGGACCGTCTTCAATCCACTTTGTTGTACCAGGCTTCAAATTGACCCCCCCATCCTCGTCTCCCTCCATCTGAAAAACACATTTAATTAAGGGGATGCAGGAATAGGGGGGGTTTAGGGGGGTGCGGGAGTAGGGGGACAGGCTTGGGAGGGGGGGACAGGCTTGGGAGGGGGGTTAAGGGGGTACGGGAGTAGGGGGACAGGCTTGGGAGGGGGGTTAAGGGGGTACGGGAGTAGGGGGACAGGCTTGGGGGTACGGGAGTAGGGGGACAGGCTTGGGTGTGTGGGAATAGGTTACAGGCTTAGGGGGGTGCGGGAATAGGTGGAGAGGTTTGGGGGTGGGTTAGGGGGATGCGGGAATAGGGGGACAGGCTTTCTACCCCACCCCAAGCCTGTCCCCTTATTCCCGCACCCCCCAAGGCTATCCCCTACTCCCGCACCCCCTTAATTCATTCTACCTATGTATGTTATCATTTTGATATTCCTTATACATGTTGAGGGATGTATAATTTAAATCAATCAATCAATATATATATATATATATATATATATATATATATATATATATATATATATATATATATATATATATATATATATATATATATACAGTATATATATATACAGTATATATATATACAGTATATATATATATATATATATATAAATATATATATATATATATATACTTACATAAATCAGCTTCACACACCTTATACCAACTCTCTGTACAATTCATTCAGTAAATAAGGAAAGAATTATATACCGTTATTGTGTACGGTTTTTCTACCTTCATTACCCACTTACTTAGACCATTCTAAGACTATTTTATTCTATGGCATTTCCTCCACAAATTTCCAAGATATTCAAATGGGGCATTTTGAAATTTGCCTGACCTTACCTAACCTAACCTAGACCACATCAGACTACCGAGACCTAACCTGGGCAGACTACCGGGATATAACCGTGGTAAAGTACAGGAAATGACCGGGGCAAAATACTGGGACCTAGCCGGATCTGGCAACACTGCTACAAAACAGTAATTCTTTCAATAAATACCGATAATTCCTCCAAACTATTCCAAGCAACACAACACTATTATTTTTGTTCTTCTGGTCCTGTTTCCTGGCATACTTTGGAGGAATCAAGGCACTCCAATGTAACAAAAAAGAATTACCACCTTAATGGACCCTGTGTGTGATGTAGTAAGAAAATTGGAGATTAGTGAGGGTAAATATTGAATGAATTACCGTTATTGCGTACATTTGTTCTACCTGCATTACCCACTTATTTAGACCATTCTAAGACTATTTTCTTCTATGGCATTTCCTCCGCAAATGCCCCATTTCCAAGATAGGGCATATTCAAATGGGGCATTTTGAAATTAGCCTGACCTTACCTGACCTAACCTAACCTAACCTAGACTGCATCAGACTACCGGGACCTAACCTGGGCAAACTACTGGGACCTAACCTGGGCAAACTACCGGGAAATAATCGTGATAAAGTACAATAAATGACGGGGGTAAAATACTGAGACCCAGCCGGATCTGGCAACACTGCTGCAAAACGGTAATTCTTTCAATAAATACCTTAGTGAGTCCTTCAAACATTGCCACCAAACACACACACACACCTATATGCAAGGAGTTTGTTTTGTGGCATAGTTTGGAGGAATCAGAAGCCTCCAAACACACACACACACACACATTCTCCCTCTCTCTCCAACACACACACCTATATGGAAGGAGTTTGGGTATTTATTGAAAGAATTACCGTTTTGCAGCAGTGTTGCCAGATCCGGCTGGGTCCCAGTATTTTGTCCCAGTCATTTACTGTACTTTATCACGGTTATTTCCCGGTAGTTTGCCCAGGTTGGGTCCCGGTAGTCTGCCCAGGTTAGGTCCCAGTAGTCTGATGTGGTCTAGGTTAGGTTAGGTCAGGTCAGGTAAGGTCAGGCTAATTTCAAAATGCCCCATTTGAATATGCCCAATCTTGGAAATGGGGCATTTGCGGAGGAAATGCCATAGAAGAAAATAGTCTTAGAATGGTCTAAATAAGTGGGTAATGAAGGTAGAAAAAACGTACCCAATAACGGTAATTCTTTCAATATTTACCGGAGTTTGTTTTGAGGAATAGTTTGGAGGAATCAGAAGCCTCCAAACACACACACACACCTATATGGAAGGAGTTTGTTTTGAGGAATCAGAAGCCTCCAAACACACACACACACACACCTATATGGAAGGAGTTGCTGACACACTCCATTGGCGGCTGTTTGGCGGCTGTGTGTAAGTACTGGCGGCTGTTTGGCGGCTGTGTGTAGGTACTGGCGGCTGTTTGGCGGCTGTGTGTAGATGAATCAAGCCGCCACTTACATACATTCTGTAACAATACATTATTAAAAGGTTATTTGAATGACACCACTGCCTGTGTATTTTGGCCGCCACACAGCCATTGGCGGTGATGGCTGGGACGGTGAGCCAGCCAGCCAGCCAGCCAGCCGCCGCCATTAACACACAAATTAATCTATGTAATCAGAAACTATTATGGCGGTATTCAAGAACATCCGTGGTGTATACGATGGTGTGGTACTGTACGACGGCTCTGTTGTTTGTCCATAGACCCATCGTATCGGTACCATGCATAGTATACACCACCAACGTTCTTGAATAGCATATGAACAGACGACTTACCTCTGAGTCTCTATAGTAAATACTAAATACAATACCTTAGATTATCAAAACGTTTACCATAGATTTCCTTAAATTATCAAAAGTTTACATTAGATTTCCCCAGATTTAATGGGCTTATTTTCCTTAGATGGTCAGAATATTACCTTAAATAGCCCAAAATTACAATACTCTTGAGTAATTACCTTAAGAATGAGAACACTGATAATGGTCTAGGTTACACTGCCTACCTGCCCCCCCAAGGCTCCAAAGTATCGTACACTATTGCCTAAATTATCGTAGTTCAAGATTATTGTAAGCTGTATTAATCAATTATGGTATTATTATTGTACTACTACTATTACCAATATTACTACTACAACTACTACAACCAATATTACCACTACTACTACCACCAATATTACTACTACCAATATTACTACTACTATTACCATAACCACTACTACTACTACTACTACCAATATTACTACTACTACCACCAGCACCAATATTACCACTACTACCACCACCAATATTACTACTATTACTATTACCAATATTACAACTACTACTACTACCACCACCAATAGTACCAATACTACCACCACCGATATTACTACTACTACCAATACAACACTGAATTATCGTACGCATGGCAACTCTTCAACGTTTTCCGATTGAAATCAAATGACGACATTTATTTTATTATTATTTATCGAATTTATCATCTATATTATTATTCCCTCACTTCCCACAGTGTGATATACCGGTAGATATATTTATAAACTATATCTCATAGCCACATGGACTTACCTAAGCTTCCAATATTTAAATAATTACGATAATACGCAAGGTTCCCAGACACCGACGCCATATTTAAAACGAGCGGGCAAATGCTGTTTTTATATATTATTTTTCTCTTCTATTTCTTATCTATCACTCCTCACGGTGGGTCACGTGGCTAAATTAATCTATTATCTACACATAAAAATTAGAATGAACTTACCTAAGGCTGTAATTAATGATTACTGAGTCGATAATTGACAACCACTCACCTGCGTCAAACCGCGTTAAAATGGCGCCACACATGCGTAACCTTACGTAACGAATCTTCTAAGTTGCCAGATCCTGTTGGCAATGAACCCTATGATCTAACATCAGTTTTTCCCTTTTAATATAAAAACTACGATGTTAATTCGTCGGGTTTGTCTTAAATTAACGACTATTTACTAAAATACAATTTCTCAGATACTAAAAACTGCTGTTGATTGGTTATTTATTTAGATATTTACCATTCTAATTAGCCACATCACGTACTAATACATTTTGATTTTGAGTTGGTAATAATAAGTTAGGTTAGTTAGGTTTTGTCCGAATCATCTCCTACTGACCTTCGTATATACATTTATTTGAATTATTCACTAACCACTATTTGTACGCAAATCATTTTAATTTGATAACGTAGGTATATTTTTACGCAAGGCTGCTATAGTAAAAAAATAACGAATTCGTAATGTTTTAATGTCAAAATCTAAACCCACGTCAATCTAGTTAGCAGAATCGGACCGTGAGGTTTATTCTTTTTTCTAACATTTCTAACGCCTTCCCATTCTCTAATCAAAAACCTTCCCATTTTCTATGACTTTTAAGGACCGACTATTTTAAAATTAAATATATTTTTAATGATGGACTATTTTAAAACTCAATATATTTAAATCCTTCGTTTTCTGTTCAGTCAACCGCCGACTCGAGCCTCGTTATAATGTTTTACACCTTTTAAAATTAAGTTGGAGGACGGAGGAAGCCTTAAATTGACCACAGGATGAAGGAAAAAGGAATTGGAGGACGAAGCAAGCCTTAAATTGACCACAGGACGAAGGAAAAGGGAGACAGTGGCAATTTATAACGGGGTACTTGAGAGTCAGACACACACTCACTCTCTCTCTCTCTCTCTCTCTCTCTCTCTCACACACACGGACACTCATTCTCTCTCTCTCTCTCTCTCTCTCTCTCTCTCTCTCTCTCTATTCGTTGGCTCCGGCAAACAGTAATGCCAATTTGACCAATTTTCGGCTAGATCTAGCGGATTTGAAAATTATCTAGCTGGAAAAATATTGAAATTTTCAAGAGGATTTTACAAGAAGATTTTACAAGCGGATTTTAGAAGCGGATTTAACAAGAAGATTTTACAAGAAGATTTTACAAGCGGATTTAGCAAGAAGATTTTACAAGAGGATTTGAAAGGCCAATCTAGCGGAAAATTTTAAGAGCCTTTCCTATAATTAATTTAGCGGATTTTCTTGACTAGTCTAGCGGATTACAAAAATTTGAGTTTGCATCACTACAGTTAACAGTTAAGGGGGTGCGGGAGTAGGAAGACAGGCTTGAGGGGGGGTTTAAGGGGGTGCGGGAGTAGGGAACAGGCTTGGAGGGGTTTAAGGGGGTGCATGAATAGTGGGACAGGCTTGGGGTGGGTAGAAAGCCTGTCCCCTATTCATGCACCCCCCTAACCCCCCCCCCAACCTGTCCCCCTACTGCCGCACCCCCCTAACCCCCCCCCCAGCCTGTCCCCAACTGCCGTACCCCCCTAAACCCCCCCCCCTAGCCTGTCCCTCTACTCCCGCACCCCCCCCCCCTACCGTACACAGACACACACATACTCCTGCCAGGTCCAAGTGATCTCTCCAAAATTCGCTCTATTTTACTTACTCCCTACGTTTAAACTACAATGTCTAGAAACTTAAATTTAGTTTCGTTGTAAGCAGCAACTCTTCCTTTTTCGAATGAGACCAACCCCAGCTCTCTATGACTCCTGGGTATAAAGATATCATGTGAAGAACAGACATATGTAACTTTTTTTCGGACAGGGACGCAAAGATGTTGTGCGAGGATGAGACGTATGGGAGTGGAGTGTCACTATTTCATTTACTTTCTACGTCTAAACTATAATGTCTAAAAACTTAAATTTAGTTTTGTCCTAAGCAGCAACTCTTCCTCTTCCGAATGAGATCAACCCCAGCTCTCTATGACTCCTGGGTGTAAAGATATCATGTGAAGAACAGATATATGTAACTTTTTTTTGGCCAGAGAGCGGTGTGTGTCAGTCCTGGGTTGAGGCGGATGATGGCGGACAGTTATTATTAAATGTCCCCCTACTCCCGCACCCCGCCAAGCCTGTCCTCTACTCCCGCAACCCCCCCCTCCCTCAAGCCTGCCCCCTACTCCCGCACACATTAAAATCCCCCAAACCCTAAGCAAAGGTGCATCTAATGGAACGCCAGGACATATTTGCAACACTGTCAGCCATCACGCCAAACATTTACAACACTGACTGAGTACGGCTATCCCATTGCCACACTGCAGGCTATAGCCCAGTCCCAAAAAAATCCGCCAAAAGTGGCTATATATTCGCGGTATTGACATTTTGGTGAAGTGTGTAGCCTGGTATAGCCTATGTATGTACTGTATATGTATTTATGTATGTGCAGCCTGGTATATATATGTATGTATGTGCAGCCTGGTGTATATAATGTATATGTATGTACAACCTGGTATATGTATATGTATGTATGTACAGACTGCTGGCTACGTTGTCAACACTGCTTACTGCTGGGTGGTGGTGGTTGGAAGGACAATAACGCTTGGCTTATATCCATAAATCCAACCATGGGATAATCTTTGAAATAGTTTCATTCTCTTTCCCAACTCATTTTACCATGCACTGATTACTCAGAGCCATTCGTTGTGGTTTGTAAGCACGCAAACGAAAGAATGTTAGCCGTGTTAATGACTTCTGGGTGAATTCTTTAATGAATTTGGTGAGTAAACTATTCAGTGATCATTATAATCTAACTGTTCGACAGATTTTGCGAATACGGATACTCACCAAATTCATTAAATAATTCACACCCAGGAGTCATTAACACGGCTAATATTCTTTCGTTTGCGTGCTTACAAACCAATACCAACCACTGTGGAATGGACCCTATGTGTGTAAAGCAGTATATATATATATATATATATATATATATATATATATATATATATATATATATATATATATATATATATATATATATATATATATAATAATACTTACTTACCTTTGGCCAGCAACATCTTGACACGAGAGGCATACAAACCCACACCATCCACTACACTATGTGGTAAAACACCCACACATGGTAAAACACACACCCACACATGCCAAAACACACACCCACACACACATGCCAAAACACACACACACACACACACACATGCCAAAACACACACACCCACACACACAATTTAGAGACCAGAGGACGACACAGACCAAAACACACCCACACACATGCCAAAACAAACACCCACACACATGCCAAAACACACACCCACACATGCCAAGGAACATCCAACCCAAAACCCCCAGTACACAATACAACCAACCAGTTTACTTAGTACAAAGGCATATAATAATGATGATTCCTTTCTATAGTGGTAAATAAATAATATACAGAGTCCAATGAAATTCACCCATTTATTTATTATAAACATGAAGGTGATAATTCTTTTTTGTTACATTGGAGTGCCTTGATTCCTCCAGAGTATGCCAGGAGACAGGACCAGAAGAGCAAAAATAATGGTGTTCTGGAATAGTTTGGAGGATTCAGTTGCTCCAGATTTACCAACACAAAACTTCCCCCTTAAGATGATATTCTCTTGGTGGGAAATTGGAGGACCACCCACTCACTACACTACCCACTCACCACTCACTCCACTACCCACTCACTCACTACACTACCCACTCACTACACTACCCACTCACTACACTACCCACTCACCACCCACTCACTACACTACCCACTCCTCCAAACTATGTCAGGAAACAAACAAATCACATCAATATTACTATAGTCAAACCAGAATATACTGAGCCCTAGGGTGGGGTCCGGATTAAGAGTGGCATTGCCAAATCATCACCAAAACAAACCCATATCGTTAAAATTTTAATGCATAAGCCAATTTGTAGTAGCTGTAAGTATTCAATATATAATACAATGTTAAAAAGAAGTATTTATAATGATGAGTTAGGTTCATTGTAAGTATATTTACAACAACTCTATACAACATGTGACATGCTATTGTGTACATGTTGCCACATCTCCTGTGACAAAGGGTTAATGGTGGGTCAAGGATGTGTGTACTCATACATATCAGTCACCTGGTCATTCTCACACCAACCACTATGGACCACACATCTCCCAAGTGCGTCGGTGTTCTCCACAGCTAAGCCAAGGAAATTATTTATAATGTAAATAGATATTTCCTCCATGAGAAGGCCAATAGAGGACCCCTATTAGATCCCTCTCAGTCAGTTGCTGGTACAGCGAAGGCAACCCCATTAAATTTATCACAGAGAATGTTGGATACCATGTGGGTATGTTTTGGTGATGATTTGGCAACACTGCTCTTAATCCTCGACCCTACCCGAAGGCTCAGTATATTCTGGTTTGACTATAGTGTTGTGGTAAATAATATACAGAGTCCAATTATAATTATATAGACTAAGATGAGATTCTCTTGGTGGTAAATTGAAGGACTACCCACTCACTACACTACACACTACACTCACCACTCATCCACTACCCACTCACCACCCATCTACTACACACCCACTACCCACTCACTACACACCCACTACACTCACCACCCATCTACTACACACCCACTACCCACTCACCACACACTCTTCCAAACTATGTCAGGATGGTATTGCCTGGGTGACCGAAGCCGTTCCCAGGTTCTCGTGCCCCAAAATAGGGCGGGGGGATGTTGTGATGGTTTGGCCCCCATAGCTTCCTTCCTTGGGAGACATATAAGAAGAGGCTGGATGGAACCATTGTAGATACCTGTCCAGGATGTAACACAACACCTCATTCTATTAAACACATTATTGAAGACTGCAACGCACACAACCACACTTGCCAACAACACAACATACACTCTCTGAGGGCATTGTGGGAAAGCCCGGTTCAGGCCATGACCTTCCTCAGGAGCTCGGGGCTGCTCGGCCAGACACCTTGAGGAACTTCAACAACAACAACAATTACTGTACAAACTGACATTTCAAAATAACAAAACTAATAATAATAATAATAATGTTGTATTACAATTACTGTATATACTGACATTTCAAAATAACAAACCTGACAATAATAATAATAATAATATTGTATTACAATTACATAGTGTGACATTTCCTATATGTTGTAAATCCTTGAAAACCACAACAGTGTGTGTATGAATTATTGTGGCCGACAGTACAGTACTTATACTGGAAAAAAAAAACATTAAAATACAAAATATATATATAATATACTCACTTGACAGACATATATATATATATATATATATATATATATATATATATATATATATATATACCCTGCTTGGCCTTATAGCCGAGCCTTGGTGCCTTGTGTGGTGGTGTTGGGTGTAGGGTGTTGGTCTGGGGTGCTGGGGGGGGTTTGGGGGGTGCGGGAGTAGAGGAACAGGCTTGGGGGGGGGTTAGGGGGTGCGGGAATAGGGAGACAGGCTTGGGGGGGGTTTTGGGGGGTGCGGGAGTAGAGGAACAGGCTTGGGGGGGGGTTAGAGGGGTGCAGGAATAGGGGACAGTCTTTCCTAAACCCAACTAACCCCCCCTCTTAAGCCTGTCCCCTACTCCCGCACCCCCTTAAACCCCCCCCAAGCCTGTCCCCCCAAGCCTGTCCCCCTATTCCTGAACCCCACACCAAGTACTGCATCACATCACTTGTGTTTCTTACAGTAGATCTCTTGTAAATATTCATATGTCCTCCATCTTGGTGGTGTGACCTGTAAATACTGATTAATATTAGGCAACATAACAGCCAAGGTCATATGGCACCCGAGGAGGAAGAAGGAAGGTCATTGACAAGTGGGACAGTCAAGGGGGAAATTATTATGTGTTTTTGGTAAATCTGGAGCAACTGATTCCTCCAAACTATTTTTCCAAGCAACAACAGATTATTTTTGTTCTTCTGGTCCTGTTTCCTGGCATACATTGGAGGAATCAAGATGCGCCTAATGTAAATCTGGAGTAACTGAATCCTCCAAACTATTTCAAGCGACAGGACACCATTATTTTTGGTCTTCTGGTTCTGTTTCCCAACATACTTTGGAGGAATCAAGGCACTCCAATGTAACAAAAAAGAATAAATAAGAAATAACCTACTACAGTACAATAATATTTAATGTTAAGTAATGTAATATTTAATGTAATAAAAGTGAATTACCTCCTTAAGGAACCCTGTGATGTAGTCAGATAATTGAAGGTAAATGAGTCCTTCAAATATTGCCATGAAACTCCACCTATATGGAAGAAGCTTGTTTCGTGGCAGAGTCAGAAGGAATTAGAAGCCTCCAAACACACACACACATTCTCTCTCCGGTCACACACACATATTTAAAGAAACATATCACTAAATTAGAAAAAGTACAAAGAGCAGCAACAAGATGGCTTCCAAGTCTAAGATAAGAGAACTAAGCTATGAAGAAAGACTAAAAAAACTAAAATTACCTAAACTGGAAGAAAGACGAAAGAGAGGAGATATGATTATGGTTTACAAATGTGTCACAGAAAAAGAAAAGATAGATATAGAAAACTTGTGTCAACAAGTATATGTTTACTTCATCACCATCACCACCATAGTTAGTTACATCACCATCACCACTATCTATATGTTTACTTCATCACCATCACCACCATAGTTAGTTACATCACCATCACCACTATATATATGTTTACTTCATCACCATCACCACTATATATATGTTTACTTCATCACCATCACCACCATAGTTAGTTACATCACCATCACCACTATATATATGTTTACTTCATCACCATCACCACTATCTATATGTTTACTTCATCACCATCACCACCATAGTTAGTTACATCACCATCACCACTATATATATGTTTACTTCATCACCATCACCACTATATATATGTTTACTTCATCACCATCACCACCATAGTTAGTTACATCACCATCACCACTATATATATGTTTACTTCATCACCATCACCACTATCTATATGTTTACTTCATCACCATCACCACCATAGTTAGTTACATCACCATCACCACTATATATATGTTTACTTCATCACCATCACCACTATATATATGTTTACTTCATCACCATCACCACCATAGTTAGTTACATCACCATCACCACTATATATATGTTTACTTCATCACCATCACCACTATCTATATGTTTACTTCATCACCATCACCACCATAGTTAGTTACATCACCATCACCACTATCTATATGTTTACTTCATCACCATCACCACTATCTATATGTTTACTTCATCACCATCACCACCATAGTTAGTTACATCACCATCACCACTATCTATATGTTTACTTCATCACCATCACCACCATAGTTAGTTACATCACCATCACCACTATCTATATGTTTACTTCATCACCATCACCACTATATATATGTTTACTTCATCACCATCACCACCATAGTTAGTTACATCACCATCACCACTATATATATATTTACTTCATCACCATCACCACCATAGTTAGTTACATCACCATCACCACTATATATATGTTTACTTCATCACCATCACCACTATATATATGTTTACTTCATCACCATCACCACCATAGTTAGTTACATCACCATCACCACTATATATATGTTTACTTCATCACCATCACCACTATCTATATGTTTACTTCATCACCATCACCACCATAGTTAGTTACATCACCATCACCACTATATATATGTTTACTTCATCACCATCACCACTATATATATGTTTACTTCATCACCATCACCACCATAGTTAGTTACATCACCATCACCACTATATATATGTTTACTTCATCACCATCACCACTATCTATATGTTTACTTCATCACCATCACCACCATAGTTAGTTACATCACCATCACCACTATATATATGTTTACTTCATCACCATCACCACTAAATATATGTTTACTTCATCACCATCACCACCATAGTTAGTTACATCACCATCACCACTATATATATGTTTACTTCATCACCATCACCACTATCTATATGTTTACTTCATCACCATCACCACCATAGTTAGTTACATCACCATCACCACTATATATATGTTTACTTCATCACCATCACCACCATAGTTAGTTACATCACCATCACCACTATCTATATGTTTACTTCATCACCATCACCACTATATATATGTTTACTTCATCACCATCACCACCATAGTTAGTTACATCACCATCACCACTATATAAATATTTACTTCATCACCATCAACTCCATGCACCACCACAATCTCCATCACCACCAATCACCATCAACACAATCACCACCTCAATCACCACCATCACAAAATCACCACCATCACAAAATCACCACCATCAACTCTACAATCACCACCAACACAATTACCACCACCTCAATCACCAGCACACCTGATCAATATCACCACCACCTCAATCACCACCACACCAGCACACCTGATTGTAAATAGTACCCGCGTACAGTACATATGATCAAGATCTAGAATATTCTAGATAAAAAAAAAATTATAATTTTTTTTTTTTTACAAAAAAAATGTTTAATTTTTTTTTATAACAAAAAAATTATAAAAAAAATTTATAATTTTTTTTTATAAAAAAATATAAAAAAAATTATAAAAAAAAAAGTGTACCAACAAAATTTATATATTTTTTTCTAAAACTTTTTTTTTATAAAAAAAATTTACAATTTTTTTTTTTTTTTATAAATTTTTTTTATAAAAAAAATTTATAATTTTGTTTAATATTTTTTTTAATAAAACTTTTTTTTTATAAAAAAAAAATTTTATAACAATTTTTTTTTATAAAAAAAAACGATTGAACCATAAATTTGATACCGATAACATCTAACTAACATCTATAATTACCCATAGGAACAAAGATGAAGCTGAGGCTATGTTAAACAATAAGAAGCTGAGTAACAAATATGAGGCCATCAGAGAACTGCGGCGATCCAAGAGTGAGAACTTGGAAGATAATGGTCTTGCCTTCACTGGGCCAGCCTGATGTGACATTGGAAGATCAATGGGAACTTTTCACTACTCTTTGTCACATTTTGCATGAACAGAAGAGGTAGGTCCAATGAGTTTATGTACAGGTACTGTACAGCCACAATCAAATATCCACCCACACTTTCCTTCCATCGTGCAAATAAATCAGTATTATATCAAAACATAATCATACAACACCTTACGTCAACTCAACTCCCTCAATTATTATTATGAGGTGCGGCAAAATCATACACATGTTGTTCTTTATTACCAAGATATTTACTACGATGGAAGGAAAGTGTCGGTGGATATTTGATTGTGACTGTACATTGCTTCCTGTCTAGTTTCACCATCCATTTTATTTTTGTACAATACTTGTATACTCAAAAGTAAATCTCCCCATAACAACAGTAATATCAGTCTGCTGAAATATTTGAATTTGCTCTTTATCACTGTTTCAGGTTTGAAGAACTTGAGAGGATGACCTTCAGTGCCCTGGGTTCCAAGGAATTTATGAGAGATAAGGAGCGGGCACGAGAGATGGAGTTTATGTGTCTCTTAGCTTGCATATATAATGACAGCTCATACTTTGCCTACAACATCATGCGTGAGCTGGTTATAAAGAACCCTGAGAGTAATAGGTGCTGGAATTTATTAAATCTTATCATATCAAAGGCTGATGACTTCAGACATAATCGCTTTCTGCTTCGATTGACTCACAAACACCCAGACCTGGTTGCCTTAGGTTTACTTAATGGACACAATTGCTTAGTTGCTGGTACATACAAATACTCATTGGCTGAATACACACAAGTTTTCAAACAGGATAAGAGTAATCCCATCATTCCCCTTATGTTGGGCCTCACATTTACACACATGGCATGTCAGAAATTTAGTGGCAAAAAACATTCTTTGGTTGTCCAGGCATTAGCATTTCTTAACACTTATGTAGAAATGCGTGGGGAATGCCAAGAATCTATGTATAATTTGGGCCGAGCACATCACCAACTGAATCTTCTACCACAAGCTGTTCATTACTACAAATTGGCCTTAGAATGTCCACCGGCTGAAGAAACACCTGATGGCCCAAGACTGGATCTTTCACGGGAAATTGCCTTCAATCTTGCATTAATCTATCAGTGGAAGTCCAAATGTAGCCAGGATGTACACTCGCGGTCAGAAATTGTGTCTTGATCCCTTGGCACGATGAATCGCAACTAGCCAAGCTTTGATGATTCGAACAAATGTGTGTTGTAGGGAGACGCACAGTTATTCAAACCTTATAAAAAAAATTATATATAAAAAAAATTATATATAAAAAAAATGTTACATAAAAAAAATGTTATATAAAAAAAATGTTATAAAAAAAAATTTTATATAAAAAAATTTTATATAAAAAAATTTTATATAAAAAAAAATTTATATAAAAAAAATTTATAAAAAAAATTTAATATAAAAAAAATTTTATATAAAAAAATTTATATAAAAAAATTTTTATATAAAAAAAATTTTATATAAAAAAAATTTTATATAAAAAAAAAATTATATAAAAAAAATTTTATATAAAAAAAAATTTTATATAAAAAAAATTTTATATAAAAAAAAATTTATATAAAAAAAATTTTATATAAAAAAAATTTTATATAAAAAAATTTTATATGAAAAAAAAATTTATATGAAAAAAATTTTTATATAAAAAAAATTTTATGTAAAAAAAATTTTATATAAAAAAATTTTATATAAAAAAAATTTTATATAAAAAAAATTTTATATAAAAAAAATTTTATATAAAAAAAAATTAATTATATAAAAAAAAATTTATATAAAAAAAATTTTATATAAAAAAAAATTTATATAAAAAAAATTTTATATAAAAAAAATTTTATATAAAAAAAATTTTATATAAAAAAAATTTTATATAAAAAAAATTTTATATAAAAAAAATTTATATAAAAAATTTTTTATATAAAAAAAATTTTATATAAAAAAAAAATTTATATAAAAAAAATTTTATATATAAAAAATTTTATATAAAAAAAAATTTATATAAAAAAAATTTTATATAAAAAAAATTTTATATAAAAAAAATTTTATATAAAAAAAATTTTATATAAAATTTTTTTTATATTATATAAAAAAAATTTTATATAAAAAAAATTTTATATAAAAAAAATTTTATATAAAAAAAAATTTTATATAAAAAAATTTTATATAAACAAAATTTTATATATAAAAAATTTTATATAAAAAAAATTTTATATAAAAAAAAATTTATATAAAAAAAAATTTATATAAAAAAAATTTTATATAAAAAAATTTTATATAAAAAAAATTTTATATAAAAAAATTTTATATAAAAAAAAATTTATATAAAAAAAAATTTATATAAAAAAAATTTTATATAAAAAAATTTTATATAAAAAAAATTTTATATAAAAAAATTTTATATAAAAAAAATTTTATATAAAAAAAATTTTATATAAAAAAATTTTATATAAAAAAAATTTTATAAAAAAAATTTTATATAAAAAAATTTTATATAAAAAAAATTTTATATAAAAAAAAATTTATATAAAAAAATTTTATATAAAAAAATTTTATATAAAAAAATTTTTATATAAAAAAATTTTTATATAAAAAAAATTTTATATAAAAAAAATTTTATATAAAAAATTTTATATAAATTTTTTTTATATAAAATAAATTTTATATAAAAAAAAATTTATATAAAAAAAAAATTATATAAAAAATTTTTTATATAAAAATATTTTTATATAAAAAAAAATTTATATAAAAATTTTTTTATATAAACAAAATTTTATATATAAAAAATTTTATATAAAAAAAATTTTATATAAAAATTTTATATAAAAAAAAATTTATATAAAAAAATTTTATATAAAAAAAAATTTATATAAAAAAAATTTATATAAAAAAAAATTTATATAAAAAAAATTTTATATAAAAAAATTTTATATAAAAAAAATTTTATATAAAAAAATTTTTATATAAAATTTTTTTTATATAAAATAAATTTTATATAAAAAAAATTTATATAAAAAAAAAATTTATATAAAAAAAATTTTATATAAAAAAAATTTTATATAAAAAAAAATTTATATAAAAAAAATTTATAAAAAAAAAATTTTATATAAAAAAATTTATATAAAAAAAAAATTATATAAAAAAAAGTTTATATAAATTTTTGTTTTATAGTAACAATAATACTTAACCGAATTAATGCCAGTCTGATACAATTAGTCCAGTTACAGAAGGGAGAGAAATGGGCCTCACACAGAACAATTAAATTTGAGAAATGCTGGAAGAATGACATTGAGCACCGGCTTTTCTCGCTATATATACTCTTTGAGAAACCTACGTCAAAACCACAACACTCAAGGATTGGCTATCTTGTAAACTTGTAATGATCCTTGATTGGTACAGACGGCCCAATATGTTAAAGAGGGAATCTGGAGCTTCATAACACACTGTAACATATAAAAAAAAAAATTATATAAAAAAAATTATTTATATAATAAATTGTTTTTATATAAACAAAATTTTTGTCCTGATCCCTTGGCACGATGAATTGCAACCAGCCAAGCTTTGATTATTTGAACAAATGTGTGTTGTAGGGAGACGCACAGTTATTTTTCAAAGCTAGGCTGTTTGCGATTCATCTTGCCAGGGGATCGGGACACAATTTCTGACCGCGAGTGTACTTATATAAATATATTAGAATATAATCTGTACTGTAATTTCTTAAACACATCCCAGTGCTGGACAAGGGATGAGGGACACTCCACTTCTGGGTTATGGGGCTCAGTTGAGGACTGGGTGGACAAAGAGAGGCATGAAGCAAAGTTAAGAGAGAATAGACCAGAAAGATTAATTATGAGAGGGGTTGTGGGAGGCTAAAAATTGTTTCTTGACCTCTTCCATAGCTTTCCACCCTAACTACAGTGAGGGTGAGAAGGTTGCCCTAATGTAGGGTAGAGCTGCTGGCCATTATTATATGGACCATGCTACCCACTGACTAGGAAAGAGTGGGAGAATTTGATTCAAGCTAATTACCTACTTGTCCTGTCGCCATGTCAGTGACAATAATTTGAAGTAATACTAATACAAGGTTGTTTGTATACTATAATTATACTAATAGCAGTCTGTGCATAAGGTAGTACAAAAAACAAAGCTCTCGGCCTTAGTACCATTATCCTTATATATCCTTCACATTTAATTATTGTCTCCATCCTTATATGGTTATATCCTGTTGGTGGGTTGTATATACTTGTTACTTGTTACTTGTTGTTGGATATTCTATGCCCCGCTCCACCAGCAGATGGTGCTCCGCAGGGCCTCTCTCAATATTACTAAACACTATAATCACTTGTAATACTCATATCATCCGTGTCGTAACACTCAGCCAACAGATATTATGCTGAAAATGTAAAGCAGAAGTTAAGAAAAAGAGTGCAAAGGACTTGCAGTACCAGAGAGGATCTCTTCATTAATTTTAAGGTAATGTAAAAGTTGAGTAATGTGTATTCAGAGTGGTGTGTGTGTGTGTGATAGAATGTCTGAGTGATGTGTTACAACGGCCAGTGATACCATGGAGGTATAATTACATCTCCAGTTATTCATGTCTCAGTTCGTGGAAAGTGGATGGATGGCGATAAACAAGGCACTCACTACACACCCACTACACTCACCACTCACCACCCATCTACTACACACCCACTACCCACCCACTACACTCACCACTCATCCACTACCCACTCACCACCCATCTACTACACACCCACTACCCACTCACCACACACTCTTCCAAACTATGTCAGGATGGTATTGCCTGGGTGACCGAAGCCGTTCCCAGGTTCTCGTGCCCCAAAATAGGGCGGGGGGATGTTGTGATGGTTTGGCCCCCATAGCTTCCTTCCTTGGGAGACATATAAGAAGAGGCTGGATGGAATCATTGTAGATACCTGTCCAGGATGTAACACAACACCTCATTCTATTAAACACATTATTGAAGACTGTAATACACACAAACACACTCACCAACAACACAACATACACTCTGTGAATGTCTGTCTGTCCAGGATGTAACACAACACCTCATTCTATTAAACACATTATTGAAGACTGCAACGCACACAACCACACTTGCCAACAACACAACATACACTCTCTGAGGGCATTGTGGGAAAGCCCGGTTCAGGCCATGACCTTCCTCAGGAGCTCGGGGCTGCTCGGCCAGACACCTTGAGGAACTTCAACAACAACAACAATTACTGTACAAACTGACATTTCAAAATAACAAAACTAATAATAATAATAATGTTGTATTACAATTACTGTACAAACTGACATTTCAAAATAACAAAACTAATAATAATAATAATAATAATGTTGTATTACAATTACTGTACAAACTGACATTTTAAAATGACAAACCTAATATTAATAATAATATTGTATTACAATTACTGTATATTCCGACATTTCAAAATAACAAACCTAATAATAATAATAATAATGTTGTATTACAATTACTGTATATACTGACATTTCAAAATAACAAACCTGACAAAAATAATAATAATAATATTGTATTACAATTACATAGTGTGACATTTTCTACATGTTGTAAATCCTTGAAAACCACAACAGTGTGTGTATGAATTATTGTGGCCGACAGTACAGTACTTATACTGGAAAAAAAAAACATTAAAATACAAAATATATATATAATATACTCACTTGACAGACATATATATATATATATATATATATATATATATATATATATATATATATATACCCTGCTTGGCCTTATAGCCGAGCCTTGGTGCCTTGTGTGGTGGTGTTGGGTGTAGGGTGTTGGTCTGGGGTGCTGGGGGGGGTTTGGGGGGTGCGGGAGTAGAGGAACAGGCTTGGGGGGGGGGTTAGGGGGTGCGGGAATAGGGAGACAGGCTTGGGGGGGGTTTTGGGGGGTGCGGGAGTAGAGGAACAGGCTTGGGGGGGGGTTAGAGGGGTGCAGGAATAGGGGACAGTCTTTCCTAAACCCAACTAACCCCCCCTCTTAAGCCTGTCCCCTACTCCCGCACCCCCCCAAGCCTGTCCCCCCAAGCCTGTCCCCCTATTCCTGAACCCCACACCAAGTACTGCATCACATCACTTGTGTTTCTTACAGTAGATCTCTTGTAAATATTCATATGTCCTCCATCTTGGTGGTGTGACCTGTAAATACTGATTAATATTAGGCAACATAACAGCCAAGGTCATATGGCACCCGAGGAGGAAGAAGGAAGGTCATTGACAAGTGGGACAGTCAAGGGGGAAATTATTATGTGTTTTTGGTAAATCTGGAGCAACTGATTCCTCCAAACTATTTTTCCAAGCAACAACAGAACACCATTATTTTTGTTCTTCTGGTCCTGTTTCCTGGCATACATTGGAGGAATCAAGATGCTCCTAATGTAAATCTGGAGTAACTGAATCCTCCAAACTATTTCAAGCAACAGGACACCATTATATTGGTTCTTCTGGTTCCGTTTCCTGGCATACATTGGAGGAATCAAGGCACTCCAATGTAACAAAAAAGAATAAATAAGATATAACCTACTACAATCATATTTAATGTAATATAATGTAATATTTAATGTAATAAAAGTGAATTGCCTCCTTAAGGGACCCTGTGATGTAGTCAAATATTGCCATGAAACTCCACCTATATAGAAGGAGCTTGTTTCATGGCATGGTGTGGAGGAATTAGAAGCCTCCAAACACACACACACACACACATTCTCTCTCCCTAACATACACACACACACATATTTAAAGAAACATATCACTAAATTAGAAAAAGTACAAAGACCAGCAACAAGATGGCTTCCAAGTCTAAGAGAACTAAGCTATGAAGAAAGACTAAAAAAACTAAAATTACCTAAACTGGAAGAAAGACGAAAGAGAGGAGATATGATTATGGTTTACAAATGTGTCACAGAAAAAGAAAAGATAGATATAGATAACTTGCGTCAACAAGGAATACCTACAATAAGAAATTAATTAAAAGAAGAGGAGATAAAGATGTACAGAAATATAGTTTTCCAAATAGAGTAATAGACGAATAGAACAAATTACCAGAAGTGGTGTGTGTCAAAAACATACATAACTTTAAAGAAAAATATGATAATTGTGCTTTAAAATACGGGACATTACGAGCTGCACTCAATCCTGTAAAGATACAAATAGGTAAGAACACACACACACACCTATATGGAAGGAGTTTGTTTCATGACAAGGTCAGGAGGAATCAGAAGCCTCCATACACACACACACACACACCTATATGGAAGGAGCTTGTTTTGTGGCATGGTCTGAAGGAATCAGAAGCCTCCAAACACACACACTCACATTCTCTCCCTAACACACACACACATTCTCTCTCCCTAACACACACACACACACACACAATGTAATATCCACCAACACCTTCCCTTCCATCATGCAAATAAATCACTATCATATCAAACTATAATCTTCAAAATAACACCTAAAGTCAACTCAACCCCCTCAATTATTATTATTATTATTATTATTGAGGTGCTGTAAAATCATACACGTGTTGTTCTTTATTACCAATATTATTATTATATTTACTACGATGGAAGGAAATTCGGTAAATATTGAATGAATTACCGTTATTGGGTACGGTTTTTCTACCTTCATTACCCACTTATTTAGACCATTCTAAGACTATTTTCTTCTATGGCATTTTCTCCGCAAATGCCCCATTTCCAAGATAGGGCATTTTGAAATTAGCCTGACCTTACCTGACCTTACCTGATGATGATGATGACTGAGAGTCACCCGCGTTCGGGTGTAGCCTTTGCAACGGCGCTCTCTCACTGTCTTCCTCTGCAGACTCTGCAGAGAGAAAACAAAAAACAGCACCAAAGAATACATGTATACACATCATACTTTCATCCTTTATATCCTATACAACCTGCTCGTCCCTATATACTCATTTTCTCTTCAACCATACCCTTTCCAGAAATTCTTTCACACTCTCTATTATCACATGACTGTACAGCTCTCGTTCACTAAGACCTAGCAGCACTTTAGCTGCCACTGTCGCTTCCACCATCTCACTCCTAGTTCACTAATTACCACATTCAGCATGATAGCTCTCTCTCGTTCATACTTATCACATACCATCAACACATGTTCTACTGTCTCATCTTCCCTACTCTCACACATCCCACACACCTTACTACCTTCATTACTCCATCTATAAATTCTGTCATTCACCTCCAGTGACTTCGTTCTTGCCTTAAACATCAGCTCACTTCCCCAGCTACCATCATAGAACAATTCACTCCTTGGTATGTCCTTAGAGGAGTACCAATCTAGCGTGCTCTTCTGACTTATGCCTCTCATCCATTCATCTCTGCCTATTTCTTGTATTCGTCTCTTAATCTCATTCATCCATTTCTCATCACTCCATCTGCCCCTTTCATCTAGCACTGGGTACTGCATTCCACACTTTTCCATTCTCTTATCACACATCCTTCTCCACTTGGTGTACCGTCCTGTCCATTTATACACTCTTCGAGCCCATCTGTCTTCATTCATTCCCTCTAGTCTAACCTTATATCTCAACACTCCTTTGGCTATCCTCTCCTCAAACGTACTCCATCCAGCGTCACCTCTTATTGCTTCCACACCTACATACTTGTTTGCACCTAATGCTGTTCTTCCTATCCTATTCTGTACTACTTCCAGTCTGTTCAAGTCATTCACTGTCCATGTCATAGTCTCCAGTCCATACATGAGTCCAGGTACAGCCATACCTTTCCATACACCACGCACTACCTCATACTTATTGGCTCTACACCTTGCCACACTTCCTAGTCTTCCTACCCACTGGTTTGCTCTTGATAACCTATCAGTCATTGTCCTATCACACCCTTTCTCATCCACAATTATTCCTAAGTATCTATACTCTTGTGTCCTTTCAATCACATTTTCACCCAGTCTCCACGTTCTACCTATATCACGGTCATCCCCATTCACTACCAATACTTTGCTCTTATCACTCCCAAACTTGACATTAAAATCATTCCCATACTCTGTAACTACATCAAGTATTCTCTGCAGTGTCTCACCTGTCTCACTCAGAATCACCACATCATCTGCATACAACAAAATACTCAGTACATACTCCCCTACCTGAATCCCTAAACCTTCCTTCCTTACTCGTGCAGCTAGTTCCTCTGTATACAGACCAAACAACAATGGTGAAAGTACACATCCTTGCCTCACACCTCTCTTACTCTCCACCCACCCTGTCTCTAAATCGCCCATACTGTACACTGCCCTGGTTTCCTTATACATACTCATTATATTATTCATTACCTTGCTACTAACTCCCACTCTCTCCAACACCTTGCCTAGCTTATACCTGTTAACTCTGTCATACGCCTTCTCAATGTCTAGAAATGCTAAGTAAACTTTCCTGTTATCTTTCACCATTTTTTCAATAACTTCTCTCACTACGAACATATTATCCTCCCCTCTCCTATCTGTCCTAAAACCATTCTGTTCCTCTCCCATCACTTTGTACCTCTCCACATTCTCTTTCAACCTTTCATTCAGGTTCCCACAAAACACCTTTGATACTGTATCTGTTAGAGCTATAGGCCTATAGTTCCTAAGCTCCCTCTTACTCTTGTGTCCTCCCTTATGCAACACAGTCACTCTACTCTCATTCCACTTACTTGGCACTTTTCCCTCTACCCAGATTGCTCTGAATAGAGAGTAAAGGCCTTCTAATACTCCTTCCCCTCCCTCCTTGTAGAACTCATACGGAACCCCATCCCTGCCTGCTGCTTTACCTACTTTCAGTTTCCCTACATACTTCCTAATCTCAGCTCTACTTATTTCATCATTCATATCCTCCTCTATTCTTGTTTCCAATTCAAACCTCACATCACTCCTGTCTTCTGCCTCATTCACACCACCTATTTCCTCCCAGAATTCCTTTATAGCATTCACCTTGTCCCTTGTGTCCCTCACTATGTTTCCTCCAACCACTAATTCATCCACTCTGATTCTCTCCTTCTGCTTCTCACCCCTTAAGAAGTCATACCACTCTTTACCACCTTCCTCTCCCTTGGCACGCAAACTCTCTACCACTTTCTTGTCATCCACAACTCTGGCTTTCCTGATCAGTTTTTTTACCTCCTTCTGTCTACGTTCATACTCCTTCCATGCCTCCTCATATGCTATTCTATCTTCCTCACTATTGCCTACATTTTTCCTTAGTCTTCTACACTTCTTATTACTCTCCTTCCTCCTCTTCTTCGCATTCTCAATATCTTCATTCCACCAGCTCTTCATCAATCTTCTTTTTTTGCTATTCCTCACCCTTCCTATCCTTCTCTCACCCACCTCTGTCACTTTCCTAATCAGGGAATCATTCAGTTCAACCACTCCTCCATCCATAGTCCATTCCATGCTCCTCAAATCACACTTATACAAGTCCCATCTTGCTTCTCGTATTCTCCATTTCTGCCCTCCTTTTACTACATTCTTAGCTACCTTTCTCACACAGTCATATTCTAATACTATCATGTTATGGTCACTCATCAAATCTATCCTCCTCTCCTCATCAACCCACATATACTGTACCCTCCTCCTGGCCATTTCATTCACTAGCACATAATCAATCACAGATTCACTCCCTAACCTGGACCATGTCGCACGTCCCTCACCTATTGTCACATTCAAGTTCTCTAGACCATACTCTTCCGTGAAATTCAGTAGGCTAAAAGTTCCCCATTTCCATTCACTTCCTCTCCTAAAATTCCTATATGTCCATTCATATAGCCCATGACAATAGTCTCTCTTTGTCTATTTTCCGCAATCAACCGACCTATTATCATGTATTTTCTTTCATTATCTCGTCTCGCTCCTGGACCCTCTACAGTCATATAGCACACAATCCTAACCTAACCTAGACCGCATCAGACTACCGGGACCTAACCTGGGCAGACTACCGTGACCTAACCTGGGCAAACTACCGGGAAATAACCGTGGTAAAGTACAGAAAATGACCGGGCCAAAGTACTGGGACCTAGCCGGATCTGGCAACACTGCTACAAAACGGTAATTCTTTCAATAAATACCGGAAATTCTTTCAATTCTTTCAATATTTATCGGTCATTAACACGGCTATATAACATTCTTTCGTTTGCATGCTTACAAACCAATACCAACCACTGTGGAATCGACCCACGGTACCATATACATCTCTAACTAGATAAATACCAAAAATAAATAACGATAGAGAAAAAAAATAATAATAATGGCGACGAAGGAGATACAGAGTGAAGAAAGAAAAATATATATATCTTAAATGAGCCGTATTCAAGAACATCCGTGGTATATACGATGGTGTGGTACTGTACGACGACGGCTCTGTGGTGGTTTGTATATGTATCATCGTATCGGTACCACGCCATCGTATGCACTACGAACGTTATTGAATATGGACCATGTGTTGTTTACCTCTGTTTTTTTTTCTCTCCTACTTTTGTCGTCAGTGTTGCCAGATGGCTTTGTCGTCGTCAGTGTTGCCAGATGATACAGTTATCAGCGTTGCCAATAGTATGTTTATTATAGCCAAGTCGAGGTGAGCTGTAACGGCAGTAGCCCAAAATATAGCCAGTCCAATACCCCCCAATTATATCATGCTGTCCCCCCTATTCCCGCACCCCCCAAGCCTGTCCCACTATTCCCGCACCCCCCAAACGTGTGAGAGAGAGAGAGAGAGAGAGAGAGAGAGAGAGAGAGAGTTTATGAGTGCTGTCAATAAATAGAATAAAAAATAGTGATAATTATATAACTTATGTAAATTTAAGATAAAATAAAGTAAAAAAATAATAAAATTAAAGAAAGAGTCATGGAACTACAGCAAACAAAGGATAAAAATAATTAATATATGTGCCGATGAAAAGGTTACACACCCACAGTGGTTGGTATTGGTTTGTAAGCATGCAAACGAAAGAATGTTAGCCGTGTTAATGACTTATGGGTGAATTATTTAATGAATATGGTTTGTAAGCATGCAAACAAAAGAATGTTAGCCGTGTAAATTACTTATGGGTGAATTATTTAATGAATTTGGTTTGTAAGCATGCAAACGAAAGAATGTTAGCCGTGTTAATGATTTCTGGGTGAATTATTTAATGAATATGATGGTTTGTAAGCATGCAAACGAAAGAATGTTAGCCGTGTAAATTACTTATGAGTGAATTATTTAATGAATTTGGTTTGTAAGCATGGAAACGAGAGAATGTTAGCCGTGTAAATGACTTCTGGGTGAATTATTTAATGAATTTGTTGGTGAATAAACTCTATCCAAAGAAAACTTCTGCCTGTGATCTCTGAGGATAAAAGATATATTCATATTTGTTTCTTTTATTACTTTGATGACAGTGGAGTAAGTTTATTACATATATAAAATAATTTACAGCAATTTCTGACTTATGCTGTTATGGAAATCGGTCTTTAATTCGTGATATTATTACTAAGAGATGTAAATCATATATAAATAAGTCATCATTTGTAGACATTTTTAACCCCACGAACCTTAAACTATTCCAAAATAGCCCCAATTTTAATTAAACAAATCAAGGAGAATGATAGTGTGCGTCGCTGTGTTATGAGATAGGGAGGAGTGTCGCCAGCCAGCCTGTTCGGCGGCCATCTTGGAACTCCCGTACGTACTTGTATAGTGTGTTTCTATCCACAGTTATTGACATTTCCCTGATTTGTAAAGCATTGTATTTTGTTATCTAATTATCCAGGTTTGTTAAATCAATTAACATGGCTGAGATAATGTCTTCAATTATTTCAATTATTATAATGAGGGGAAGTGCAAGCAATCATGGCCGCCAACCCACTTCAGGTCACTAAGTAGCCAAATTGGGCTTTAAAACCGCGGATGTTGCAACACTGTTATAATTTTATATACACATTCGTATCGGCTCTATTTAATTAATAATGCAATTTACTGTCATATTTCACAGAAAAAACAATACCTAATAATTAATATATTTTTAGCTTTCATAATTTATTATAATATTACAAAAATAACTAAAAAAATTTGTATTTATATTTTGGTGCACAGAGCCGAAATGAACAAAAAGAACCGAATCATCCAAAAAATTCCCTAGATCCTGGGGTTTTCTTTAAGTAACTTTAACTTAATTACCAGGTATTTAATTAAAATACCTTGAATATTGGAAATTTCCTTAAAAAAATTGTTGAGCATTTTGTAAATACTGGGAAATATCCTGTATTTTCATTCAAAAACACAATAATTAACATCTCTTCTATATCTAACTATAATATAGATACAAATATCAGTTATAATAGAATTATTTGATTAATATGAAGGATTTGTTACTACTCGTGTGTGTGTGTGTGTGTGTGTAAGTATGTGTATGTGAAATGTGTGTATCTGTGTGTATATGGAGAAGTGTGTGTATGTGGGTGCATGTGGAGAAGTGTGTGTGTGTATATGTGAAGTGTGTGTATGTGTGTGTATGTGTATGTGGAGAAGTGTGTGTGTGTGTGTGTGTGTGTGTGGAGAAGTGTGTGTGTGCAGAGAAGTGTGTGTGTGTATGTGGATAAGTATGTGTGTGTGTATGTATATGTGAAGTGTGTGTATGCATGTGTGTGTATATAATATGTGAAGTGTGTGTGAAGTGTGTATCTGCATGTGTGTGTGTGTGTATATAATATGTGAAGTGTGTGTATATATGTGTGTGTGCATATGTGAAGTCTGTTCTTCTTTCTCTATTTTTCTGTTCTTCTGTGTTGTTCTCTGTTCTTCTTTCTTTATTTTTCTGTGTTCTTCTGTGTTCTTCTGTACCACTAAACACACACACACACACACACACACTCCCTCCCTCTCTCTCTCTCACACACACACACACACACACACACACTCTCCCTCTCTCTCCATCTACATTTCACACACACACACTCTCTCTCAATCACACACACACACACTCCCCTTCTCTCTCCATCTACATCTGACACACACATACACAAACTCACACACTCTCTCCCTCCCTCACACACACACACACACACACACACACACACACACACATTCCCCCTCTCTCTCCCTCTCTCACACACACACACAAACACACACACTCTCTCCCTCCCTCACACACACACACACACACACTCTCTCCATCACACACACACACACACACACACACACTCTCTCCATCACACACACACACACACACACTCTCTCCCTCCCTCACACACACACACACACACACACTCTCTCCATCACACACACACACACACACACACACACACACACATAAACTCACACACTCTCTCCCTCACACACACACACAAACTCACACACTCTCTCCATCACACACACACACACACAAACTCACACACTCTCTCCATCACACACACACACACAAACAAACTCACACACTCTCTCCATCACACACACACACGCACACAAACTCACACACTCCCTCCATCACACACACACACACACACAAACTCACACACTCTCTCCATCACACACACACACACACATTCCCCCTCTCTCTCCCTCCCTCACACACACACACACATAAACTCACACACTCTCTCCATCACACACACACACACACACACACTCACACACTCTCTCCCTCCCTCACACACACACACACACTCTCTCTCCCTCACACACACACACACAAACTCACGCACTCCATCACACACATACACACACACATTCCCCCTCTCTCTCCCTTCCTCACACACACACACACACACACACACACACACAAACTCACACACTCTCTCCATCACAAACACACACACACACACAAAAAAAAATTATAATTTTTTTTTTATAAAAAAAAAATTATAAATTTTTTGTTATAAAATATTTTTTTATAAAAAAAAATAAAAAAAAAATTATAAACAAAATTTTAATAAATTTTTTTTTATAGATTTTTTTTTTATAAATTTTTTTTTTATTATTATTTTTTTTTTTATAAGGTTTGAACAACTATGCGTCTCCCTACAACACACATTTGTTCGAATTATCAAAGCTTGGCTAGTTGCGATTCATCGTGCCAAGGGATCAAGACACAATTTCTGACCGCGAGTGTACGTACAGGGAGCAACCGTGCACGTACAGGGATCAACCGTGTACGTACAGGGAGCAACCGTGTACGTACAGGGAGCAACCGTGTACATACAGTGACGGAATGCCGAATGTATTATACAATCAAAATATGGTTGTAATGGTGTATGTGTAGGGGAGGAAGGAAGGAGGGAGGGGGAGGTATAGGGGGTGTATGTGTAGGGGAGGAAGGAGGGAGGGGCAGGGAGAATATAAAGGAGTGTAGTGGTGTATGTGTAGGGGAGGAAGGAGGGAGGGGCAGGGAGAATATGAAGGGGTGTAGTGGGTGTATGTGTAGGGGAGGAAGGAGGGAGGGGCAGGGAGAATATAAAGGAGTGTAGTGGTGTATGTGTAGGGGAGGAAGGAGGGAGGGGCAGGGAGAATATGAAGGGGTGTAGTGGGTGTATGTGTAGGGGAGGAAGGAGGGAGGGGCAGGGAGAATATAAAGGAGTGTAGTGGTGTATGTGTAGGGGAGGAAGGAGGGAGGGGCAGGGAGAATATGAAGGGGTGTAGTGGGTGTATGTGTAGGGGAGGAAGTAATTTACACAGCTAACATACTTTCGTTTGCATGTTTACAAACCATTACCAAACACTGTGGAATGGACCCTTAGTTATATATTGGAGACTTGGGGCTACATGGTGTATAAACCCAGCTTGGTAGAGTCTATTTCTACTCGTTGTTTATCAGTAATTACCACCTTAACATAAAGTAACTTCAAATTTATCAGCGTGATGGTTTGAGTATTTTAAATTTCTCATTCCTTCCCTTTCTTCTACCACCCTTCCCATTCTTCGTTCAACCCTTCCCATTCTTTCTCCAACCCTTCCCATTCTTTCTCCAACCCTTCCCATTCTTTCTCCAACCCTTCCCATTCTTTCTCCAACCCTTCCCATTCTTTCTCCAACCCTTCCCATTCTTTCTCCAACCCTTCCCATTCTTTCTCCAACCCTTCCCATTCTTTTTCCAACCCTTCCCATTCTTCGTTCAACCCTTCCCATTCTTTCTCCAATCCTTCCCATTCTTCTTTCCAACCCTTCCCATTTTCCTAGCCAAGGAGAATAGGAAAAAGATGGACCTAATAAAATTTCCGAAAATTTGAGGTCCACTTGTCATCCAAATTATAATGAAACGAGGCATTGACGAGTGTGTAAACTATGATAGTTGGGTTTGTTCTTGTACTATAAAGTTATACAGACCATATAACACGTGTAAGACTCGTAAAGAGCTAATATTAACACTAAAATAATGATCATAATGTCAGCCAATCATCGATAATCTTCGAGTATTGACTTTTTGAGGTGGGCCAATCAGAGTGAGTTACAATAAGCACTTAATTTGAACTGTTATTATGTCCCGTTTTAGTATGTGGCTCCAAATTATTCCAAGGAACAGGACACCATTGTTTTTGTTCATCTGGTGCTGTTTCCTGGCATAGTTATATAGAAGGAATCATGGCACTCCAATGTAACAAAAGTGAATTACCCCCTTTAATGTAATTGGTTCACTAGTATGTTAAATGATTCGAAACTTCAACAAGACCTAGATACAAATTTTGGATTGTGAGTGTACATTTGAGTGTTATTTGACCAATTGAGTAATAGATTGGTAGTGTCAGTACTCGGTAATCAAATGTAAACTTTTCTGTTATGTAATAATAGATATGTTTTTGTTCAAATGTAAACGTTTAGAAAATTCATCATGTAAATATAGCTGTCTGCCTTTGTTATATATAATTAATGGTTTACGATTTTCGAGTGTTAATTAATGAAGTGTCTGTGTCAGTGGTTTATTTGATATTATGACAACTTACAGAAACAAGTTTGTAGCCGAGTAAAGGCCTCCATATATAGACTATCATTCATGCCTGCTCAAACTAGGTGAATGTGCAATCAATTACATTTGCCACACACTAGCAAGAAGACTGAGCAGTCACCACACATTATTATCATGCATCACTGTACAAGCGTGTGTGTGATTGACCAAAAACTTGTTGGATATGGTTCAGTCATTTGCGCAAACCACACACCACGGTTATGCCTGTACAACCACCTAGTTCGAGCAGGTATGATTGATAGTCTATGGAGGCCCTTAATATGAATAGAGTTTGGACGGCTACCAGCAGAGTTTCAACCTTCCCAGTAGACACAAGTAACTAGTTGGGCCGACTCACTCACTCACTAACTTGGGACCGTCACTACTGTATACCGTCACTTGGGCTTCTACAGTTTCAAGCGACCATTACCACCGTCAGGAAGGATACACACCCAGCCTGCTGTTTCAACCCACCTGCACGTAACGTAAATATAGTTTCTCACACACACACATGCTATCTTTAAATTACACACACACACATTACCTTCAAATTATACACACACACACATTTTCAAATTACACACACACACACATTACCTTCAAATTACACACCCACACACATTACCTTCAAATTACACACCCACACATTATCAAATTACATACACACACATTACCTTCAAATTAAACACACACACACATTACCTTCAAATTACACACCCACACATTATCAAATTACACACACACACACATTACCTTCCAATTTCACACATACACACACATTACCTTCAAATTATACACACACACATTATCAAATTACACACACACATTACCTTCAAATTACACACACACACACACACACACACACACATTACCTTCAAACTACACACACACACATTTCATTTTCAAATTACACACACACACATTACCTTCAAATTAAACACACACACATTACCTTCAAATTAAACACACACACACACACACATTACCTTCAAATTAAACACACACACACATTATCTTCAAATTACACACACACACACATTACCTTCAAATTACACACACACACATTACCTTCAAATTAAACACACACACATTACCTTCAAATTAAACACACACACACACACATTACCTTCAAATTAAACACACACACACATTATCTTCAAATTACACACACACACATTACCTTCAAATTACACACACACACACACACACATTATCTTCAAATTACACACACACACACACAATACCTTCAATTTACACACACACACACACATTTTCAAATTACAAACACACACATTACCTTCAAATTACACACACACACATTTTCAAATTACACACACACACACAATACCTTCAAATTACACACACACACATTACCTTCAAATTAAACACACACACACATTACCTTCAAATTAAACACACGCACACACATTTTCAAATTACACACGCACACACATTTTCAAATTACACACACACACACATTACCTTCAAATTAAACACACACACACATTACCTTCAAATTACACACACACACACACACATTACCTTCAAATTAAACACACACACATTTTCAAATTACACACACACACATTACCTTCAAATTACACACACATTTTCAAATTACACACACACACATTTCCAAATTACACACACACACATTACCTTCAAATTAAACACACACATTTTCAAATTACAAACACATACACACAAGTAAGTATTCTCTCTCTCTCTCTCTCTCTCTCTCTCTCTCTCTCTCTCTCTCTCTCTCTCTCTCTCTATATATATATATATATATATATATATATATATATATATATAAAAATTTATATAAATTTTTTTTATATAAAAAAATTTTTTATATAAAAAAAATTTTTATATAAAAAATTTTTTTATATAAAAAAAAATTTTATATAAAAATTTTTATATAAAATTTTTTTTTTACATAAAAAAATTTTTATATAAAAATTTTTTTATATAAAATTTTTTTTATATAAAAAAATTTTTTATATAAAATTTTTTTTTATATAAATTTTTTTTTTATATAACAATTTTTTTATATAAAATTTTTTTATATAAAATTTTTTTATATAAATTTTTGTTTTATATAAAAAAAATTTTATATAAAAAAATTTTTTATATAACTTTTTTTTTTATATAAATTTTTTTTTTATATAATTTTTTTTTTATATATAAAAAAATTTATATAAAATTTTTTTTTATATAAAATTTTTTTTTATATAAAAATTTTTATATAAAATTTTTTTTTTATATAAAAAATTTTTTATATAAAAATTTTTTTATATAAAAATTTTTTTATATAAAATTTTTTTTATATAAATTTTTTTTTTTTTTTTATATAAATTTTTTTTTTTTTTTTTTTTTTTATATAAGGTTCGAACAGTACTGTGCGTCTCCCTACAACACACCTTTGTTCGAATTATCAAAGCTTGGCTAGTTGCGATTCATCGTGCCAAGGTGTCAGGACACAATTTCTGACCGCGAGTGTACATACCAGCTGGTGAGATACAAGGGCAAAACTTATTGTTTGACGAGGTTGGGGTTCGGATTGAACTTTGCGCCGAGAATTTCTAACCATGTGTTATTTTCAGATAGATTGGTGTGGTTGGATGAGGATGAAGGAAGACCAGACCATCCTAGCCAGAAACGAGGAAGAAAAGAAAAGAGAAGAGAGACAACAAACACCAAGATAACAGAAGGAAAGAAGGCACAGTAAGCATATACAACAACATCTGTGTGTGTGTGTGTGTGTGTGTGTGGTACTGATAAGACTACTCTGTTGTTTGTTTATGCAGTCATGGTATTGGTACCAATACCAAACAAGAGAGTCACCTTACCAGTAACACACACACACACACACACACACAGATGTTGTTGTATATTACATAGAGAGAGAAATACACACACACATCCTGACACACACACACACACACACACACACACACTACAATAAGAAGTATTAACGTTGTCTTCATAATTTACCTTTACTTAATTATCACCTTTAGCTTTGGTCAATATAGGGCCCATATTTACTGAAGCTAATAATTATTAACTTATCAACAGATATTTAATTATTAGATAAATTATGAATACAACGTTAATACTTCTTATTGTAGTGTGTGTGTGTCGTTGTGTCTCTGTCAGGGTGTGTGTGTGTGTGTGTGTGTCTCTCTCTCTCTCTCTCTATGTCTGTGTGTGTCTCTCTCTCCCTGTCTGTGTGTCTCTCTCTCTCTATGTCTGTGTGTGTCTCTCTCTCTATGTCTGTGTGTGTGTCTCTCTCTATGTCTGTGTGTGTGTCTCTCTCTATGTCTGTGTGTGTGTGTCCTTCTCTCTATGTCTGTGTGTGTCTCTCTCTCTATGTCTGTGTGTGTGTCTCTCTCTATGTCTGTGTGTGTGTCTCTCTCTATGTCTGTGTGTGTGTCTCTCTCTATGTCTGTGTGTGTGTGTCCTTCTCTCTATGTCTGTGTGTGTCTCTCTCTC
>JAWQEG010002240.1:0-72500 GCA_033782935.1 Petrolisthes cinctipes | reverse complement strand
ACATAGTTTTTTAATTAAAACTTCAAACAATTAAAACTTTATACAATTTGATAATTTATTTAGATTTTGGACTTCATAATATTTCATGATTAAACTTACACTTAATTAGACTTAACAAATATTTAAATAAAACCTTTTGAGTAATTTTTGTTATTCATTTAATAGTAACAATTAAACTATGTAATAAAAATAATAAGTATAATTATTAATCCATGACATATTTATTTATTTTTCACTTCGGCTGTTGGTTGATCTACTACTACTACTACTACTACTACTACTACTACTACTACTACTACTACTACTACTACTACTACTACTACTACTACTACTACTACTACTACTACTACCACTACCACTACCACTACCACTACCACTACCACTACCACTACCACCACTACCACTACCACTACCACTACCACTACCACTACCACTACCACTACCACTACCACTACCACTACCACTACCACTACCACTACCACTACCACTACCACTACCACTACCACTACCACTACCACTACCACTACCACTACCACTACCACTACCACTACCACTACCACTACCACTACCACTACCACTACCACTACCACTACCACTACCACTACCACTACCACTACCACTACCACTACCACTACCACTACCACTACCACTACCACTACCACTACCACTACCACTACCACTACCACTACCACTACCACTACCACTACCACTACCACTACCACTACCACTACCACTACCACTACCACTACCACTACCACTACCACTACCACTACCACTACCACTACCACTACCACTACCACTACCATCACCTTCACATCGTCTGTTATAAAATGGTGAGTATTTTAACCATTAGTTCCAAAATAATACAACAACTTCTTTTACAGATTTTCATAAACTTTTTTTACAGATTTTAATACAATAACTTTTTTTTACAGATTTTAATACAATAACTTTTTTTTACATTTTTGTATTATTATTAATACAATTACTTTTTTTTACAGATTTTAATACAATAACTTTGTTTACAGATTTTAATAGAATCATTTCGTTTACAGATTTTAATGCAATAATTTCCTTTACAGATTTTAATGCAATAATTTCCTTTACAGATTTTAATGCAATAATTTCCTTACAGATTTTAATGCAATAATTTCCTTTACAGATTTTAATGCAATAATTTCCTTACAGATTTTAATGCAATAATTTCCTTTACAGATTTTAATGCAATAATTTCCTTTACAGATTTTAATGCAATAATTTCCTTACAGATTTTAATACAATAATTTCCTTACAGATTTTAATACAATAACTTTTTTTTTTTACAGATTTCAACAATATTTTTTTTCATTTTTTTACAGATTTTTTTTCTATTTTACAGGTTTTTTTTTTTAAGTTTTTTTTTTCAATAAATATTAAAATATGCATGGCTTGTTTTTTAATCCTTTGGTGTGAGTCATTGATAAAATTAATTACGAAGGTAAAACTTAAAAATAATAAAAAATGAAAAGAATTGAAATAAAATGAAAATAAACGAATAATAAATGGAAGATAAAAATGAAAATAATAAAAAATAAAATAAAATGCAAATGAACCTATTTTTTTAATATTTAAATGCTAAATAAATAAAAAATATAAATTAAATTTGGTGAAGGGGGTTGTGTTATAGTTAGGGGGGACAGGCTTGGGGAGAGGGGAGGGTTAGGGGGGTGCGGGAATAGGCTTTCTACCCCCCCCCCCCAAGCCTGTGCCCCCTATTCCCGCACCCCATTAAGCACCCCCGAAACCCCCCTCAAGCCTGTCCCCCTATTCCCGCACCCCCCAAAACCCCCCTCACCCCCTCATCTACCTCTTTCCTGACTTATCCACACAGACTGCTCCCTACACACACACACACACACACACACACACACAAACACAGTTCCTCTCTCTCTCTCTCTCTCTCTCTCTCTCTCTCTCTCATCTACTTCTTTCCTTACTTCCCCACTTACCTAGACACAAACACACACACAAACACAGTTCCTCTCTCTCTCTCTCACTCTCTCTCTCTCATCTACCCCTTTCCTTACTTCCCCACTTACCTAGACACAAACACACACACAAACACAGTTCCTCTCTCTCTCTCTCTCTCTCTCTCTCTCTCTCTCTCTCTCTCTCTCTCTCTCTCTCTCTCATCGTGAAACAGAAAATAAGTTATCACGAGAGGAGAAGCGAGCGATACATCCTCCTTGGTAAGTGAGAGAGAGAGAGAGAGAGAGAGAGAGAGAGAGAGAGAGAGGAACTGTGTGCGTGTGTGTGTGTGTGAGAGAGTGAGAGAGTGACTTGGGGGGGAACTGTGTGAGAGAGAGAGAGAGAGGAACTGTGTGCGTGTGTGTGTGTGTGAGAGAGTGAGAGAGTGACTTGGGGGGGGGGAACTGTGTGAGAGAGAGAGAGAGAGAGAGAGAGAGAGAGAGAGAGAGAGAGAGAGAGAGAGAGAGAGAGAGAGGAACTGTGTTTGTGTGTCTGTGTGTGTCGCTTTGAGTTTTTTTTTTTTTTTTCATTTTATTAGCGCGTGTGTGTGTGTGTGTGTGTGTGCAAATTACGCTTATCTTTACACAAATAACAACCCATCTATTTGTTGCAGTTGCATTTTTAAGTATCGTAAAAAAAAAAAAAAAAAAAAAAAAAAAAAAAATTGCATTCTCCAGTTAATAAAATGTGAATGTGTGTGAAGGGGGTGCGGTAGTAGGGGGCAGGGTTGGGGGGTGCGGGAATAGGGGGGACAGGCTTTGGGGAGTAGAAAGCCTGTCCCCTATTCCCGCACCCTCCAAAACCCCCCTCACCCACCCAAGCCTGTCCCCATGCTCCTGCACCCCCTAACCCCCCCCTCCTCCCAAGCCTGTCCCTCTACTCCTGCACCCCCAAAAAAAAAACCCTCACCCCCCCCCCCAAGCCTGTCCCCCTACTCCCGCACCCCCTTATTATCCATTTACCCTGACCCCTCTCTTCCACTCTCAATTAACCCTCTCCCTTTACCACTCTTCCCTCCCTCCCTCCCTTCGCTATTCCTCCATTCATTAACCCTCTCCCTTTACCACTCTTCCCTCCCTCCCTCCCTTCGCTATTCCTCCATCCATTAACCCTCTCCCTTTACCACTCTTCCCTCCCTCCCTCCCCCTTCGCTATTCCTCCCTCCATTAACCCTCTCCCTTTACCACTCTTCCCTCCCTCCCTCCCTTCGCTATTCCTTCCTCCATTAACCCTCTCCCTTTACCACTCTTCCCTCCCTCCCTCCCTTCGCTATTCCTTCCTCCATTAACCCTCTCCCTTTACCACTCTTCCCTCCCTCCCTCCCCCTTCGCTATTCCTCCATCCATTAACCCTTTCTCTTTACCACTCTTCCCTCCCTCCCTCTCTTCCACCTCTTCGCTATTCCTCCCTCCATTAACCCTCTCCCTTTACCACTCTTCCCTCCCCCCCCCCCCTTTCGCTGTTCTCCCACCTCCCCCTCCCCCCTTCCATTCACTAAGTCACCGTAATTACAACAACAAACTTTACACACATGACGACCAATAACTTTTCATTAATGTAAAATTGTACAGTGACAAACCATAAAAATATTCCAGGTGGTGTTGTTGTTGTTGTTGTTATTACGGTTGTTTAGGGGATAGTACAGTCGGCGGCAGAAGTCCTGTCGCCTCACCTGCTTCACCGAGACATGCAGTGTTCATGGACTCCAGATATACACACGTTTTCTACACATAAAATTACATTACATTAAATATTATTGTAGTAGGTTATATCTTATTTATTCTTTTTTGTTACATTGGAGTGCCTTGATTCCTCCAAAGTATGTCAGGAAACAGAACCAGATTAATTAAGAAAAATAATGGTGTCTTGTTGCTTGGAATAGATTGGAATAGAGGCAATAGATTGGAATAGTGTACAGTAAACCATCATTATAGGGAAGAAAGGGTGAGAGAGAGGAGTGGGTAGAGAAGTGAGAGGGAGGAAAGTGAGGGAGGAGTGGAGAGAGAAGTGAGAGGAGGGAAAGTGAGGAGTGGGGAGAGAGGTGCACGTGAGAGGGTGGAAAGTGAGGAGAGGAGTGGAGAGAGAAATGAGAGGAAGGAAAGTGAGGAGTGGGGAGAGAAGTGAGAGGGAGGAGTGGAGAGAGAAGTGAGAGGGAGGAAAGTGAGGGAGGAGTGGAGAGAGAGGTGAGAGGCAGGAAAGTGAGGAGTGGGGAGAGAGGTGAGAGGGAGGAAAGTGAGGGAGGAGTGGGGAGAGAGATGAGAGGAAGGAAAGTGAGGAGTGGGGAGAGAGATGAGAGGGAGGAAAGTGAGGAGTGGGGAGAGAGGTGAGAGGGAGGAAAGTGAGGAGTGGGGAGTGAGATGAGAGGGAAGTTCTCTATGGGATTTAATAAGTTTGCCGCCTCGCCTGGGCTATAGTTGTCAATATGATGTTTTTCTCTTGACCCTGAGAGAATATTGTATGATAAATATGAGCAAGTGTGGAATATGATTTTGGCCATGACGATACGTGTGTGATAAAACCAATTCAAAAAATGTTTAAGTCCTCATTTCCCTCCAAAGTTCATCCAACCTTTGTCAGAATAAAAAACGATAATTGGCATCATAGCTAGACCACAGTCTCCATATCTCAGCAGTGTTGCCAGGTGCAGGAAAATTTCTTTGTTTTAGGAAATTTTAAAGACCACACAGGGAAATTATATAAAGATTGTTCAAGAGTAAACAGGGAAATTTCTACCAGACGAAATTCCAAAAAGACCGTCGTCAGTGTTCAGCAGGAGTAAACATGGAATTATTGAGGCAAAAAGGGAAATTCTAAAGGTGTAGTTAGGGAAATTTCGTCAATCAGATCTGGCAATACTGCATCTCAGTGTTTCCCCGCGCCCCATAGATTGTGACACTAAAGGAATCAGCAGGCCACGAGACGAAAGAAATAGTGGAAAAGACCGGTGTGTCTCAAGGTTGAGTTGGTGCTTGGGTTGCCAGATACGAATATTGTGAGGTGGGAGTTGGACAAGAATCCTCACATTTACATCCCGTGTTTTAAAGGAAAATAATAAAAATCGATTTCAAAATGTTTCTGCTAGAACTTCAAAATCTTGGCTAAGTTACACCAGTCGACGGGCCACGAGGAAACAAATATATCACCTGTATCCGTACAAAAACTTGCCCAATCACTACCCAAGTGGCTGAGGGAAGTAAAGAGACGTCATGGAGGGTGGCACAAAGTATTAAAGGTAAGAACAAGTAATTAGTGTATTAATTAATCACTGTGTATTGCAGCGCCATGAGTGAAATCGGCACCCATCCGGCATAAACTTTTCGCCAGCACTTATACTACTAAACAGATTCTTTCTTATATCTGTCTGGTATAGGCTAGTTAGGAGGAATCAGTAGCCTTCCAATTTACCAACAGTTGAAGAGATAATTATGTCTTTGCCTTCATTTGTCTGTATAGGCTATACAATTATTCTTATTTTTTATTTATATTATCATTATAATAGAGAGTATTATTATATACCGGTATACACTTTTCAGTTATAACCCCGTCTCGAGAGATAAATCACCCACTTCCTCTTAGTTAACTCCCCCTCCCCCCTTACTTTATAAAAAAAAAAATATATATATATATAAAATTTAGAAATACCCAAAAAATATATAATTTTTTTATAAACAAAAGATTTTATAAAAAAAATTATAAAAAAAATATAAAAAAATTTTATAGAATTTTTTTATAAAAAAAAATGTATAAAAAATATATAAAAAAATTATAAAAAATGTCGGCTTTACCAGCCACACCTGACCATAATTATACTGTTAAGGCTAATCACATAAGAAAACAAGTAATTCTGACATAGGTTTATATATAATGGTATGTGAGTAGACATGATATAAATTCAATGACTTCGTGACATAAAAACAACAAAGCCTTTCACCTCCCATTTTTACCCCTCAGAAATGTTGATGGACAGAGAGAGAGAGAGAGAGAGAGAGACCAAGGAAACGTTTGATGTGGTATGAGTAAGATAAGTATGAAATCACCTCATTGTAGTATCTTTTTATACATTGATGTTGTATTGTTCTCATGATCTTTTGGTAGTGAATGGAGGAGGTATATATGTTAATCTACTAACACGGATAGCAAATTATTTTTACTATATTGCTATTTCGTGGGTAATAAACGTGCAAAAAGTTGATAGTACACACACACACACACACACACACGAGCACATACAATAAAATTACACAAACACTTACACATGCAGAAACACACAACCGTAAAATAAATGCCACACGAGGATGCACACACACACAAACACGGTACATCACCAAGACAAACACACGCCTCTCACACCCACACGAACAAAACAAACAGAAGGAAACGACAAACAAACAGAGACAAACACACAGACACGAAGGAATACCAAAGAACCAACAAAATATTTCTGTACTCGGGACACACACACACACACACACACATGAGAGCCAGAAAGAGAACATAATTATAGAGTATTGCATTAACGTTAACAATAATTACATTAATTCATTCACTCACTGTCACAATCTCACTCACCGCTCAGTCATTCACCAGTTCACATTTCAGTCTTCTTCACTCAGTCTTACTCATTCATTCACACACTCATAGTCTCACTCAGTCTGTCCATATCCCTCACTGATTGTCACTCCGTAAGTCATCACACACTGAGTCAGTCAGTCACCTCCAATCTCACCCATTGATTTCTTCACTTACACCCATCCACTAGCTTGACAGTAATTGTTCAGCCACTTCATAGTCCCTGTGGCTCACCATAGCTTCACTCAACCAATACCAATTTTTATCCCACTCCTTCCTCTCATTGACACACCATCACACCAGTAATGAACATCCTATTTTATTCTTTATTTACCATTCCTCAATTATCTTCCAACAGCATCACCATTCCTTCACCACCTTATCCCCTTTTTGTAAATACATTCCACCTCCTGACGTCAAATGTATTGTAGCACATAAAAATGTTGACTTTTAGGTAAGAGTGACGTAATACGAGCACGATTTTCTCACGAGCCTATAGGGAACTTTATGGTCAACCAAACCAATGAAGTTATTAATGGCTTGGTGTTTGTACAAGGGGAGAAATGTTTGTCATCTTCACTTACCTTTTCACATCATTTTATTTGGACTCTTGGTTTGTTTGCATTGTATTGTAAATATCACTTTATCACACATTTTTTTTACAGTAGACCAGTGATTACATAAGTACGGTAATACGTAGAGAATGTTGACGTCTTTTTTATTCTGAATCAGTCACTTTTCTTTCTTTATACACCAACTGTGAAAAGTGTTTATAGTTTCTTCCTGCCTTGCAGCTTTTTACTTTCTCAAAGCTAGGTTCTCCATATCTATTATTTTTTGTGTGCATGTGTTATCTGTTTCCTCTTTGTTTTCTTTGGCTCTCCTGTAATTAAACAGTTATGGTTCATAAATAGTTCAGAAATTACATTCACACACGACAACTGAATTGTTATTGCCTCACAGAAAGACCGTCATTAATTTTGCTCTTCACGTAATGTTACCTTATCACACTTACGGCAACAGTTGCTGAGAAAGTTAATTGTTCCATTGGTACTTTGGAAAAGATGCAAATAATTTTCCTCGACCATAAAGAAACAGTAATATTTTCTTGACAATTATACTAGAAAATTGTAAATAATGACACATTTTTTAATAACTGTAGCCATCTAACTCAGTAAAAATGGTAGGAGTTAAGTATATTGCATAGCCTATGTAGTGTCAGCTACATACGTGGGTGAAAGATACGTGTGTACACACCCATTTTTAAGCATCAGATATTATATTTTTGGGCCGTGCTCATGTGAAGGTTAGCGAGGGCCTGGTGTCGACTGGGCTGCTTCCACCGGGATATTGGGTAATAAAGCTCAACCCAAACACAGTTTCACCAATATTTGTGAGACGTAAATTGGTGCTGGTACCGTATACAATTTTGATGCCTACCGGTATGTATATTATATTTATCTACGGTACTTGGGGTGCTGGGGTGTTACCAAAACAATAGTCTCATCACCATTAACACAGAGGACTCACGTGTGTTTTGCCTCCGACACTTTTCTTACCCTGGAAGGACCAAATCTCACTCTCTTTCATATGCAAATTGTTCCTTACTGCTTTCTATGCTTACCTTTACTTCCCCTTCCACCCGTCCTCTTCCCAGTTCCTTCACGTGCGTAGTCTAGGCTACCTCGCTAACTATTGTATTGTATATATTTATGTGTTGACTGATTATTCACTGCATAATAGATGATGTTATCCATCTCCGGGGTCGTGGAGGGAAGGGGGGTAATATTTGCTCTGAATGGACTGAATGTGAGATGATGAAATATGTCGTGTGATTTCCAGTTAACATTCATTACCTTCTACAATCGTCATCAAATGTTATGAGACACTCCAATGTATACGAGGCCAATATGGACCAATAACCAAGGCAAGCATTACATTCTGTGTGTGTGTGTGTGTGTGTGTGTGTGTGTGTGTGTGGTTTGTAGTATCCTATACATGATTGTGAATGACTGCATTGTATGATGAACGCAATAACGCTCGACCCGCGGGGGTCAATGACGCTCGACCCGCAATAACGCTCGACCCGCAATAACGCTCGACCCGCAATAACGCTCGACCCGAGGGGGTCAATGACGCTCGACCCGCAATAACGCTCGACCCGCGGGGGACAATAACGCTCGACCCGCGGGGGTCAATGACGCTCGACCCGTGGGGGCCTTGACGCTGGACCTGCATGGGTTAATAACGCTCGACCCGCAATAACGCTCGACCCGTGTGGGACAATAACGCTCGACCCGTGGGGGACAATAACGCTCGACCCGCAATAACGCTCGACCCGTGGGGGACAATAACGCTCGACCCGCAATAACGCTCGACCCGTGGGGGACAATAACGCCCGACCCGCAATAACGCTCGACCCGCAATAACGCTCGACCCGCGGGGTCAATTACGCTCGACCCGTGGGGGACAATAACGCCCGACCCGCAATAACGCTCGACCCGTGGGGGACAATAACGCTCGACCCGCAATAACGCTCGACCCGTGGGGGACAATAACGCTAGACCCGCAATAACGCTCGACCCGTGGGGGACAATAACGCTCGACCCGCAATAACGCTCGACCCGTGGGGGACAATAACGCCCGACCCGCAATAACGCTCGACCCGCAATAACGCTCGACCCGCGGGGTCAATTACGCTCGACCCGTGGGGGACAATAACGCCCGACCCGCAATAACGCTCGACCCGTGGGGGACAATAACGCTCGACCCGCAATAACGCTCGACCCGTGGGGGACAATAACGCTAGACCCGCAATAACGCTCGACCCGTGGGGGACAATAACGCTCGACCCGCAATAACGCTCGACCTGTGGGGGACAATAACGCTAGACCCACAATAACGCTCGACCCGCGGGGGTCAATGATGCTCGACCCGTGGGGAACAATAACGCTCGACTCGCGGGGATCAATGACGCCGACCTGCACTCGTCTGATGCTCGACCCGCGGGGGTTTATGACGCTCGGCCTGTGGGGGTCTGTGATGCTCGACTCGCGGGGGTCTGTGATGCTCGACCTGCGGCGGTCTGTGATGCTCGATCCGCAAGGGTCTTGAGACTGGACCCGCCTGGGTATTTGAAGCTTGACCCACAGGAGCCTTGAGACTGGACCCGCGGGGGCCTTGACGCTGGACCTGCGGGGGTCAATGACGCTCGACCTGTGGGGGTCAATGACGCTAGACCCACAATAACGCTCGACCCGCGGGGGTCAATGATGCTCGACCCGTGGGGAACAATAACGCTCGACTCGCGGGGGTCAATGACGTCGACCTGCACGGGTCTGATGCTCGACCCGCGGGGGTTTATGACGCTCGGCCTGTGGGGGTCTGTGATGCTCGACTCGCGGGGGTCTGTGATGCTCGACCTGCGGCGGTCTGTGATGCTCGATCCGCAAGGGTCTTGAGACTGGACCCGCCTGGGTATTTGAAGCTTGACCCACAGGAGCCTTGAGACTGGACCCGCGGGGGCCTTGACGCTGGACCTGCGGGGGTCAATGACGCTCGACCTGTGGGGGTCAATGATGCTAGACCCGCAATAACGCTCGACCCGCGGGGGTCAATGATGCTCGACCCGTGGGGAACAATAACGCTCGACTCGCGGGGGTCAATGACGTCGACCTGCACGGGTCTGATGCTCGACCCGCGGGGGTTTATGACGCTCGGCCTGTGGGGGTCTGTGATGCTCGACTCGCGGGGGTCTGTGATGCTCGACCTGCGGCGGTCTGTGATGCTCGATCCGCAAGGGTCTTGAGACTGGACCCGCCTGGGTATTTGAAGCTTGACCCACAGGAGCCTTGAGACTGGACCCGCAGGGGGCCTTGACGCTGGACCTGCGGGGGTCAATGATGCTCGACCTGTGGGGGTCAATGACGCTAGACCCGCAATAACGCTCGACCCGCGGGGGTCAATGATGCTCGACCCGTGGGGAACAATAACGCTCGACTCGCGGGGGTCAATGACGTCGACCTGCACTGGTCTGATGCTCGACCCGCGGGGGTTTATGACGCTCGGCCTGTGGGGGTCTGTGATGCTCGACTCGCGGGGGTCTGTGATGCTCGACCTGCGGCGGTCTGTGATGCTCGATCCGCAAGGGTCTTGAGACTGGACCCGCCTGGGTATTTGAAGCTTGACCCACAGGAGCCTTGAGACTGGACCCGCGGGGGCCTTGACGCTGGACCTGCGGGGGTCAATGACGCTCGACCTGTGGGGGTCAATGACGCTAGACCCGCAATAACGCTCGACCCGCGGGGGTCAATGATGCTCGACCCATGGGGAACAATAACGCTCGACTCGCGGGGATTAATGACGTCGACCTTCACGGGTCTGATGCTCGGCCCGCTTTGGTATATGACGCTCGACTCGCGGGGTCAATAATGCTAGACCCGCTGGGGTCAATGACGCTCGACCCGCAATAACGCTCGACCTGCGTGGGTCAATGACGCTTTACCCTCTGAGGTCAATGACGCTTTACCCGCAATAACGCTCGACCTGCGGGGGTCAATGACGCTCGACCTGCAATGACGTTCGACCCGCGGGGGCCAATGATGCTCGACCTGCAGGTGTCAATGATGGTCGACCTGCAGGGTCTTTCTCCATTCTTCTCTCCTACACTTTCTTCCATTGTATCGAGTTTTCATAATGTTTCTATTTGTACCTCACGTTTGTCCTCACTAAATGATTATGATATATCACTAGATAGATAGATATACTTGTATACAGATATGTAACTCATCCAGCTCCCTTTCATGAAGCTTCCCATAAAAAGGATTGGAATGTCAACCTTTAAATATATAGAGATGAAGAGTGGTGGTGGCCTCAGTGAAAACATATATTGGTGGGTCAGTGAGAATGGGAGGGAAGAGATAGAGAGAACAAGAGAGGTAGGACATTATTAGGAAGGAATGGAAGGAGTTTAAAGATAAAGAGAATAATTTATTATGGTATAGGAAATAGACGTAATAAAAAAAGCAGTTACGATAAAAAGATTTGAGAAGAGTGAGTGAGTATTGAGAGGTGATTACTATACTGTCAGTGAGGGATTAAAACTAAAACTAAAAAAAAATGCAGGCTATATAGAGATAAATGTAGGGAAACCTGATGCATAGAAATATAAAAAAAGAAATATGGTAGTGTGGGAAATGAGAATAAAGATGTAGAAAGGAACGAAGGAAGGTCCAGGGAAACTATAATGGAAAAACGAAAGAAAGGACTGAAGGGACCTTTTTACATGTGTTGTTGAATGTTAAGTGTATATGTTGAGTGAAGAGTGAAAGAAAATAAGGGAAAAGTGAAGATTTTAAGTGAAAAGTGAAGAAATTAAATAAAGAGTGAAGAACAATAATGGGAAGAATGAGTAGGGGTGGAATGAATGAAAGGAACTGAATACAATGTTAAAAAAAAAAAAAAAAAAAAAAAAAAAGTGAGATAAAAAGAGATTGAGTGATGGGAGGTATAGAGGACTGGTGGAGGGGAAAGTGTAAGGCAGATGATTTTCCACTTACTTCGAGTTGTGGGTTTGTTGGTCCAGAAGGATATTAATTAATGGCCACCCCTGTTTCCCACACTCTCTCCAATTTATGTGTCTTGTTTGTGTTCGTTTCTTAATGCTTTATACTATTATTTTTTGTCCTAGTTGTGGTGAGTTTTATGTGTGTGTGTGTATAATGATTTAACTCAAGTTTTTTTTTTTTTTCTTTTCTTTTTGTGAAGATAGATATACCGTAATACATTGGGATGAATTTTGAACAAGCTTCATAGGATAATTGCACGTTAATAAAACCCACATGTGATTAACCTACGGTGAATTCAAGTCAAGAAAGATCAGGAATTGTTATTATTTTAGGGGATATAATTTATTGGAAAAAATGAGGTTGAAAATTGAGGTTGGTTGGATTGTGACGTTACTAATGTTGGTAAAGGTATTGTATGTGTTAGATGAGGTGGCCATCTAGTTGTATAGAAGTCGTCAACGGAAGGATAAATAATAACTTTTCATATAACAGTCTGTACGTTGTATACATTTGGTTATATTTCACTCTTTTTTCACGGTAATACGTTTGTGTTTGTGTTTGGTATGGTTTCAGCATTTTTTGGTGTTGGAGTAGAATACGTGAGATTAATGTTGCATGCCGGTTGCATTGCCCTCACACTGTCTGCAGGGAATGAATGTGGCATCAATGTTTTGGCTATCCCTTACACTGGTGAATTTTTCAGATAGACAAACAGCAATAGACACCAAAGGTATAATATCCTTGAACATTTTTTGTTCTATTTCTACAAGCTCTGTCGGGGTATATTGCTTGAGATGAAGGGGACAATATCTTTAATTAGGGGTTTATTATATCCCATTAATTAACAAGAAACGAGAAAATAATGTGTGTAATGTGGGTAAAGTAGTGTAGGACCTACTCCATGCAGCAGCAGCCAGGGAAACGATAATATTTGACAAGTGCCTCTCACAGATGTCTAGGGAGGAAATAAAACGTGTGTTGTTGACCACCATCACCACCACCAATAGTCCAAAGCATCCCGTTCCTTTCACAAACATCTCGCTTTCACAACTACCCTTATATCCTTTCTTTCATTTAAACTCTACCCCCACCCAACCCTACCCTATCCCGCCTCTCCACCCTCAGTCACTCACTAATTTAATATTAACTGATACATTTCTCATCTTTCCTAGCTTTTATTCTTATTCTTAATCTATATCTTCCTCACACTAACATATACAGTACCTACTTGATATCTCGTATTCATAACCATCCTTATATATCTTTTCTTCATATAAAGTTATAAACACTACCCCACCCACCCTATCCCGCCTCCTTCCACCCTCATTTCCTCACTCACTCACTCATTTAATATATAACGGATACATGTCTCAACTTTCCTAGCATTTATTCTTATTCTTAATCTATGTCTTCCTCACACTAACATATACCTACTTGGTAATTATATTTCTAATTTTCTAACTTACTACATATCTCCATCCCTTACTTTCTCCTCTGTTTTTCTGCTCACACCGCCATAGATTGTCTGTTACCGAATACTAGGGACTTGAACCTTGAAGGTAAAGACCAAGTAGGGTCTAACCTTTATAGGGTCTGTTTTAGAACAGGGTGGAAACTAGTGGTAACAGACAGGCAAACTGCTGATAGGCTACTATAATATAGGGCTAGGCTCCCACTCTGTTGGGCGAGGCTGTGCTTTCCTTACGGTACCTCCTGCGACCTCCGTGTGAGGGGGAGGCAACACCCAGGGCTAGGTGCACAGTATTAGGCAGGCCTATGAGCACTATCACTTTCCTATCTTGTCTCTACTAACATCTTTGTTGAATGAGGACCAGAAACAACCCTGGCCTGGATATGGATGATGAGGGTCAACCTACTGCCACTCTACATAGGAATGACAGTGAGTCCACCACTTCTACCAAGAGAAACGTAACAGTTACAAACTCTGGCAACACTGACAACAGTATCTTTCAAGAAAAGACTTCAATTGCAATCGCATCTGATATTGACACTGCAGAACCTGAAGCCTCGGTTGCAGATACCTCTCAAGTCAACGAGGACAGTGATAAACACTCCACCCTCTCTTCAAATCTCTCTCCAGATGAGGAGGATGACACCGATGGTTGGACTTTAGTTAAATCCAAGAAGAAAGGAGAAAGAAAAGAGAATGAAAAAGAACAAGAAAGCCTTGGTGTGTGTGACTGATGGTTTGCAGAAATGACTGAACAATATCCAACAAGCTTTTCGTCAATCACACGCTTGTACAGTGATGCATGATAATGTGTGGTGACTGCTCAGTATTCTTGCTAGTTTGTGGCAAATTTAAATGATTGCACAGTCACCTAGTTTGTGCAGGCATTAATGATAGTCTATGGAGGCCTTTACAAGTGGTGCATTATTACTTGACTTGGTGAGAAATACATCCTGGTAGAGAGTCCCAATCAGCTACAGTACAAGGAACAGTTGGAAGTAACATATTACTCATAAACTGTTATTTATTTACTGCCAACTAATTATATAAATGATTAAGATATCCAATACCTCATTACCATAGCAGAGCAATCCAGATGATGTAGTAAATTATTAATAATTAACATATCCAATACCTCATTACCATAACAGAGCAATCCAGATGATGTAGTAAATTATTAATAATTAACATATCCAATACCTCATTACCATAGCAGAGCAATCCAGAAGATGAAATGGACTAAAAAGTTTGACCAAATGTAGTAAGTGAGAGAGAGTGTGTGTGTGTGTTTGTATGAGAGAGAGACTTGGAGGCTTCTGATTCCTCCTGACCATGCCACGAAACAAACAAGCTCCTTCCATATAGGTGTGTGTGTATATGTATGTGTATAGGTGTGTGTTTGTCAAATGTAAATTCTTTAAAGACTACATTAAATTCAAAGCCATTTTTATTATGAAAATATATAAATGATTTAATTATGAAAGGAATTTATGTAATGGTGGGAACAAATTAAATGTATAATATTGATACATGTTGCATGTAGATAACCGAATAGATAACTATGAAAATTACTTAAATTTAATTAGTACTGCAATTGGATTTATTCCTGTGTAGATAGATATGCCTACACAATGTAGTGATTGGGTTATCTCAAATATCATTTTATATGCAAAACAAATTTGAAATGCGTCATGAATGCAGATGCTTTGCCCTTATATAAACCTGTACTGTATACTGTATAGACAAACAAACAACTACACATTGTTTGTCTTGATTGTCAGGATGTGCAGAAAAGAAAACTTAACCTACATATTGTACTTGAGTTGGACTCTATTTTTTGTTGTTGTTGAAGTTGGTGAAGGTGTCTGGCCGAGCAGCCCTGAGCTCCTGATGAAGGTCATGGCCTGAACCAGGCTTTCCCACAGTGCCCTCAGAGAGTGTATGTTGTGTTGTTGGTGAGTGTGTTTGTGTGTATTACAGTCTTCAATAATGTGTTTAATAGAATGGGGTGTTGTGTTGTTGGTGAGTGTGTTTGTGTGTATTACAGTCTTCAATAATGTGTTTAATAGAATGGGGTGTTGTGTTGTTGGTTAGTGTGTTTGTGTGTATTACAGTCTTCAATAATGTGTTTAATAGAATGGGGTGTTGTGTTGTTGGTGAGTGTGTTTGTGTGTATTACAGTCTTCAATAATGTGTTTAATAGAATGGGGTGTTGTGTTGTTGGTGAGTGTGTTTGTGTGTATTACAGTCTTCAATAATGTGTTTAATAGAATGGGGTGTTGTGTTGTTGGTGAGTGTGTTTGTGTGTATTACAGTCTTCAATAATGTGTTTAATAGAATGGGGTGTTGTGTTGTTGGTGAGTGTGTTTGTGTGTATTACAGTCTTCAATAATGTGTTTAATAGAATGGGGTGTTGTGTTGTTGGTGAGTGTGTTTGTGTGTATTACAGTCTTCAATAATGTGTTTAATAAACACACACACACACACACACACACTCTCCTCTCCCTTCAGTGCAGATAATTGTGTTGGAAAGTATTTTCTTGTGTTTAATTATTACAATAGGGTGTGGGATAAGTGTTTCTTATAAGTTCACTACGGTGTAATGATCCCGTTACAGTGGTCCCATGTATATTTCTGCCACTAGTGATTTCCCTAATGTGTAGCATTCATGCCTGAAATCTGTGATCACTTCTTAGTAACCACGTACTATATGGTACCTTATATATATTTAACCTTCTATGACAACGGTGGGTGGTGCTGTCATATCATTTTATTCATTAAAGGGCGGACGTGGACGGGAACGTTAAATCTATATATATGGTATTTAGTAAGGCTATTAACCCTTGAAGTGTTGAACAGTGATTATTATTATTTAACTGTATTTATATTATGTCATATATGGCCTACTGTCAGTAGTAGTAGTAGTAGTAGTAGTAGTAGTAGTAGTAGTAGTAGTAGTAGTAGTAGTAGTAGTAGTAGTAGTAGTAGTAGTAGTAGTAGTAGTAGTAGTAGTAGTAGTAGTAGTAGTAGTAGTAGTAGTAGTAGTAGTAGTAGTAGTAGTAGTAGTAGTAGTAGTAGTAGTAGTAGTAGTAGTAGTAGTAGTAGTAGTAGTAGTAGTAGTAGTAGTAGTAGTAGTAGTAGTAGTAGTAGTAGTAGTAGTAGTAGTAGTAGTAGTAGTAGTAGTAGTAGTAGTAGTAGTAGTAGTAGTAGTAGTAGTAGTAGTAGTAGTAGTAGTAGTAGTAGTAGTAGTAGTAGTAGTAGTAGTAGTAGTAGTAGTAGTAGTAGTAGTAGTAGTAGTAGTAGTAGTAGTAGTAGTAGTAGTAGTAGTAGTAGTAGTAGTAGTAGTAGTAGTAGTAGTAGTAGTAGTAGTAGTAGTAGTAGTAGTAGTAGTAGTAGTAGTAGTAGTAGTAGTAGTAGTAGTAGTAGTAGTAGTAGTAGTAGTAGTAGTAGTAGTAGTAGTAGTAGTAGTAGTAGTAGTAGTAGTAGTAGTAGTAGTAGTAGTAGTAGTAGTAGTAGTAGTAGTAGTAGTAGTAGTAGTAGTAGTAGTAGTAGTAGTAGTAGTAGTAGTAGTAGTAGTAGTAGTAGTAGTAGTAGTAGTAGTAGTAGTAGTAGTAGTAGTAGTAGTAGTAGTAGTAGTAGTAGTAGTAGTAGTAGTAGTAGTAGTAGTAGTAGTAGTAGTAGTAGTAGTAGTAGTAGTAGTAGTAGTAGTAGTAGTAGTAGTAGTAGTAGTAGTAGTAGTAGTAGTAGTAGTAGTAGTAGTAGTAGTAGTAGTAGTAGTAGTAGTAGTAGTAGTAGTAGTAGTAGTAGTAGTAGTAGTAGTAGTAGTAGTAGTAGTAGTAGTAGTAGTAGTAGTAGTAGTAGTAGTAGTAGTAGTAGTAGTAGTAGTAGTAGTAGTAGTAGTAGTAGTAGTAGTAGTAGTAGTAGTAGTAGTAGTAGTAGTAGTAGTAGTAGTAGTAGTAGTAGTAGTAGTAGTAGTAGTAGTAGTAGTAGTAGTAGTAGTAGTAGTAGTAGTAGTAGTAGTAGTAGTAGTAGTAGTAGTAGTAGTAGTAGTAGTAGTAGTAGTAGTAGTAGTAGTAGTAGTAGTAGTAGTAGTAGTAGTAGTAGTAGTAGTAGTAGTAGTAGTAGTAGTAGTAGTAGTAGTAGTAGTAGTAGTAGTAGTAGTAGTAGTAGTAGTAGTAGTAGTAGTAGTAGTAGTAGTAGTAGTAGTAGTAGTAGTAGTAGTAGTAGTAGTAGTAGTAGTAGTAGTAGTAGTAGTAGTAGTAGTAGTAGTAGTAGTAGTAGTTACCAACCCACCCCACCCCACCTAACCTAACCTAACCTAACCCACCCCACCTAATCCAACCTACCTAACCCAACCTAACCTAACCCACCCCACCTAACCTAACCTAACCTAACCTAAACCACCCCACCTAATCTAACCCAACCCACCTAACCTAACCAGTGTCTATTATGAGGTAGTTGCTTTTTCTTACCATCCTCAATACTGACTTCTGCCCCTGATGTCTCCTATTTGGCACTAAGGAACTTGATATTGGCAGAAATGGACCATCTTTCACCTGGGCTGTACCAGGTGTCCAACTGTACCGTGACACAGAGGCTCTGGTGTCAACAGGTGGACGCAGGGAAGGCGTCATCTCACACTGTTCTATTTTGCTCTTCATTATTGACATAAATATTTTGTAATCAATATATGTGAGTGCTATAGGTCTTAAGGGGGTGCAGGAATAGGGGGACAGGCTTGGGGGGGGTTTAGGGGGGTGCGGGAGTAGGGGACAGGCTTGGGGGAGGGGTTAGGGGGGTCCGGGAATAGGGGGACAGGCTTGGGGGGGGGGGGATAGAAAGCCTGTCCAACCATATATACCCAGGGACCCAAGTGGTGGGGACATATGTGTGTGTCTGACCGTCAACCCAACAGGAGAAGTATAACTCACTACAGTACCCCTTATTATTATTATTGGTTGGTTAAGGTGGTGCAGGAGTAGAGGGGGACTGGGGGGGTGCAGGAGTAGAGGGGGACAGGCTTGGGATGGGTAGAAAACCTGTCCCCTATTCCTGCACCCCCCTAACTCCTCCCCCCCCAAGCCTGTCCCCCTACTCCCGCACCCCCCAAAAAAAACCCGCACCCCCCAAGCCTGTCCCCCTATTCCCGCACCCCCTTAAAGGTTAAAGGTCCGCCAATGAGTGGTAGTCAATGGGACAGAGTGTAGCAACACACTGTGTGTATGAAACACAACTCAAACCCCCCACCCCCTGCTCACAGGGGTGGTAACCTCTGGCATCAGTGTCATTTTTAACGTGTCCCGAGCAAGGATCAAACACTGGGCCGCAGAATTGCAGCCACAGCCTCTACCACTGTGCTAGCCAGAAGCTAAAGGTGGTAAATCTTTTTTGTTACATTGGAGTGCCTTAATTCCTCCAAAGTATGCCAGGAAACAGGACCAGATGAACAAATATAATGGTGTTCTGTTGCTTGGAATAGTTTGGATGAATAATTTGCTCCTGATTTACCAACACTGTATTCTCCCCTTAAGACAGTAGACAGTTACCAGATGTTAAATTACCTACCATTCACAAACACTGGATTATTGTTGTCATCATCTGGATTGTATTTTCCTACTGACATTCTTGTTGACTTTAACCAGGTGGTCCATCCAGAGATTGAGGGTGACACTAGTGGAAGGAGGAAGGGCACAACCTACACTCAGTACACACACCACTACAACATCACCTGGCTCCCTCTACACTCAGTACACACACCACACCACTACAACATCACCTGGCTCCCTCTACACTCAGTACACACACCACTACAACATCACCTGGCTCCCTCTACACTCAGTACACACACCACTACAACATCACCTGGCTCCCTCTACACTCAGTACACACACCACACCACTACAACATCACCTGCACCAAAGTCTGTCTCACCAAGCTTAAGGTGGTAATTCTTTTTTGGTACGGTACATTGGAGTGCCTTGATTCCTCTAAACTATAAAACAAGCTCCTTGCATATATACCTAGGGAGCCAAGTGAAAAATTCATCCCGGCATGCTGTAAAAGGTTAGCCTACAAAAACCCAATCTACATATACCTAGGATCATAATCTAGAGGTGGCGCCAACCTTCTGAAAAAGTTGCTGAAAATTTTTAACAGCCCCCAAAACAAAAAAATATATATATTTCCAGCCACACCGGCACTAACTCGGACCATTGCAGAGATGCAATGATGATTCAGAGCATGCATTTCTAGTATTTTTTTAGTGTTTGTAGGTGTGCATGTGAGCTTGGTAGTCAATGCATTGAGATTATGCTAGAAAAAACTTCAATTTCAGTGTAATTATGATTATTTTATGCTAAGCATTGGAAGAGAAGATGAAAATGTAGTTGTTGATTTGGCATTTATTTTCTGTTTGTGCTATAGTGGTGGTGTGTAGTTACAGCATGTGCTTTTTTATTTCTTACAGGTTTCAATGCCAAGCAAAGGAGGGAAAACAATTGAAGTAATAGTGGTCTCTCTTATTGTTTTCTATGGTGCATGACTGCATGTGAGTTGAATGGTAAGGCTATTGCATTAATGCTGAAAAACAAATCCTTTAAAAATATCATTTTGGTCCTTTTCTATCAAACACTGAACGTTCTCTGACACTGATGAAGAAAATGTAGTTGTTGGTTATGGCACTCATTTTAATCTGTTTTTCTATACCTTTTGTATTGTACTATAGTGGTGGTGGGTAGTTACAGCATGTGCTTTTTTATTACAGGCTTCTGAAAAACAGGATGAGCAAAAGTGTGAAAAGAGGAACGGCAGGCATGGTGTCTCAACCCACCAAAAAGGATGAGAGAGTCTGTAGATTACTCTCGGTGTGTCATATGCCAAAAATCGTCTGAGGTAGAACTGATGAACATTCAGACTGCATCTCTACCAAAGTTCCTTGATGCTATGAATGCTCAGCAAGATAAAACGTACTCAGTGCTTAAAGATAAAGTAAGAAATGAATTCTCAAGGCACCGTAACAGCAGACGTCATCCAGCAAGCCAGAGAACTGCTGGCAGCTGTTTATACAAAGAAGGATGATAACTTTAAAGGCTATGCACTGGGAGATTTAAGAGTACATAAATTCTTAAACAATAAGTCAACACTTTTGAAAGTTCTACCTCCAACTGAAGATGCTTTTCTGTTGCATGTAAAACTGGTAGCACTGGCTACATTACATGACAAAACACTGCATATCCCACAACCAAATTAGGAACTATTTACTAATTTTGGCTGGTCACTCGTAGAAAGCAAGCTTTTGCCAGTTCCATCCACATTACCAGCCTTGCCAGATCAAATGTCCAAGAATATCTCGTGTGGCTACCTGAAAGGCTGCAACAGAAACTGTTCCTGTAGCAAAAGAGGCATTCCTTGCTACATTAGTTGCCGTTGCCAGTGATCAGAAAGAAAATGTAGTTGTATAAAGTGCATTGCTACACGCGATGTAGACAGCAGTGACTCTGATATTGACAGTTAATGTACATGATCTATTCCTTGTAACAGTATTATAATTATTCTGCTAGTATTTTAATTATTCGTACATTTATTAAGTGTTGTACACCCATTAATTTTGTTGCTTTTCTCATAAGCATAACTGTCACAGATAATCATTATATAAAAATGTAATTTTTACTTCAGATGTTTATTTTACTACTTAAACTAGAATAAAAATGTTTGATTTCTAATTATATGGTTATTTGTCAAGACCTAAGTAACTAAATACCAAATATGCCTATAATTTACATTAATTTGTAGTTAAAACTTAATTAAGAGCAATCTTTAACATTGAAAACGTGAGTAGATAAAGTGTATAGGAACAAAAGCTAAATTTTTGAACCTATGTGGTTATAATAGGTTTTGACCTCCCAAAATTTTCCAGCCGCTTTTTCCCGGGGTTGGCCTTCTAAAACATGTTCCCAGACACCTGTAGATGTGATTTGCATAAGCCAACCTTTTACAGCACTGATGCTTCAGTCATGATTCAGCCAATTTTTGCATTTCAGTTAACCAAGTACAGTATTACTTAACACATTATCTTGAAGGTAACACAATGAAGTAAGAGGTGGGCAGAGGTGGGAGATACCTTTAGAAGATCCTGGTGGAAGACTCATGTACAACACAAGATATGTACACAATATGAAAGCACTCTGTGGAGTCCTACCTTGAGTCACCTGCCCTCACTATTTATACAGTCCAAGTTCCCGCCAAAACGTGACGTTAAACAAATCCTCCTCTCCCATTGGCAGAGGGGTAAAGATCTGATTTGTTGAAGCTTAAACTAGGGGATAAACTGCCTGACTATCTTGGTTCCTGGCTGGGTAGTTTGCTGCAAATGACCCAACGGGTCTAGTTATGAGGGGTCGTAACAATATATAAAATATGTTTACTGAAATTGTGTATCCAATGAAGACACAAGGGTTGAGATTGGAACATGAGTGTTGGTGGTGTGTTATTGGTGAGATGAGTTACAACACACTATACACTGGTATTGTGATGATGGAACACTACTTCCTCCTTACTTAGGTGGCGTCCACACTAGGGGCAATGACACGGGTGGTGTAACATTGGGTTGTGTTGCTGGCGTGGGCCCGTGTCCACACTATACAAGACAGTTACATGGCATGCCCCGGGGTATTGCCCCAAGTATCATACGTCCGCCACCACACAGGCAGGCAGTGTGCTTGTGTTGGTGTGTTTGTACACACATACACACAAGTGTATTTGTAAATAATTTATGATCTAAACCATACTAAACTTTTGAATTTTGTAGAAGCAGTGATCCATTATTATTATTAATAATAATCATAATAATAATAATCATAGTAATAATAATAATATGATTATGATGATTATTATTATTATTATGATTATTATGATTTGAAATTTGAATTAACTGATGACTAATGCAGAGTCTGGCAGAAAAAGTATAGTACTGTAATGTTGGTTTGTCATCAATGTTAATTCCTCATGTATCTATGAGCTTGAGCATAGCAGCTACATTTCACTGCATTAATGTTATGACATTATTTATATTCCACAGATATGTAGGTGGAATATGAGGGAGGATATACTTGTGTCATAGAAAACAGATATTGGTGTTGAGAACTGCATGCATCTCTTATCCTCACTGGCCTCTCTAAGATTTTTCTCTCTTTCCGTTTAGAGATGAGATTGCTTCTATTTACCTGTAATTTTTTAGTCATTCAGGTGAGCTGAAGAGAATAATTATATAACCTTTTTGTGGAGAACTGTCATTGTTTTCACTGTCTTTTGAGGGCAACTCTTTCAGTATTACTTAAATTTTGTGTTTATTGCTGTTTTCAAAATGTACTTTTTCAATAGTTGCAAGAAAAATATAAATATGAAATTATCCTTTAAAATTGTATAAGCTTGGTAGACACATTTAAATTCCAATTAACTAATGCTGTGATTCTGAATATCTATTTTTTTTTTAGTCCCTCCTCGGGCTAAGAGTGGACAGGTAATTGAGGAGGTAGAGGTCACTGAGGGAGCACTAGCAAAGTTTAAGTGTCCAGTAAAAACCAATCCAAAGTTCTCCTGGTACAAAGATGGACGGTTCCTCTCAGGAGACCCACACAGGTAAGTCATATGGTGGTATAAGATGATGTTTTGTATAGGTAGAAAAAGATATAAAATGATGTTGGTAAGAAGGTAAAGGGAAGAGGTAATTGTGTGAGACCTCAGAAACAAAAAGAAAGGAAGTGTAGAGTCAATGTTTCCTTTGTAATTATTAACAAAAATAATAATGTATTATGGACCTAATATATGGTTGTCTTGGTAGAGTGATGTGGTAGTCATCAGGCAGGTGGAGGAGAGTGATGTTGGTACAGTACATACATCTGTACTGCCACTAACTCAGTTGGCAATACCACCATCCCAGTTGTTCTCAATGTTCTTGGTGAGTAGTAAGTGGTATGATGGTAGAACATGAGGTAGGTTGAGAGGAACTCAAATGCATGTTCACTCCTCCGCAAATTTTAGTATCATTTTGGTTTTGGATGATAAATTGATGCTCATTGCACTATTGCATATGTACTTGATGAATAGAATGAAGAGAGTTTTGGGTCTGTAATAAGTGAGGAATATGATCAATAAATGTTGTTTAATACAGTACAAATATTCAGAGATATCTGTCTCATGATTCTGTGGAAGAGTAACCATGTTGAAGAAAATATTATTACAATTTGATAAGAATATTGAGATAAATTTATGTGCAAGGAAAGGCAATTTTCTAGTTCTTTGATACTATATATTTTTGTTACTATTACTAGTACCTCCAAGCATCAGGAGAGACACAGAAAGCTTGGATATTCCTTATGAGAGTTGAGGCCAGACACAGCCATCAGTGTTCTGGGCATCACAACAACACAGGAACCTTATGTGAGACAATACACTTTGGGATGGTACCCTCAGGTACTGTATACAGTAACCTCTAATTTGTACAAGATTTATTATAGACATAAACTTAGAAATTCTGAAAATGTTTGAACCCTCCGAGATTCACGAGGAGTAATGAAAAGGATTTGATGCTTCAGTCATGATTCAGCCAATTTTTGCATTTCAGTTAACCAAGTACAGTATTACTTAACACATTATCTTGAAGGTAGAAGTACTGTAGATGCTAAACAGTAATACTTTAGATCTGGTTACTATGTGCCAGGATATTATATTGGATTGTAAGTTGGTTATGTTGTGTGATATAAGGCTATAACTTCCCTAATGAATGTCACCTGGTTTGTGTACAGGCTTGTTGGGTCTGGTGAGGCTGAGGGAGAGTATGACTACATGGTTGGTAATGATGCAGTGTTACCCAAGTGGTCTGTTATAGTTCAACTCAGTAGTAAGTCAGCTCTGGTCTGTATGATGGAGTTAAGTGGTTATACAGTATTCCTTAAATATGATCAAATTATGAGTGAAATGTCATTGAAGGATTTACCCCAATTGGTAATCAGTAATTAATTAAACGGGGAGTAAATTATGTATTAAGGACTCCTTCCACTGCTACATTAGCCTCCTCTGGTGGTTTTCATTGAGGCAAGGAGTGAATAGCCCCATTGACATTGACAGGCAGGTCCCTAGTGCATCATTTGAAGAAAATTATGCTATGATATTGATAGAGAGCAATTATGATGGTACTGTAATTGAATTTTCCTTGGTAGAGTCCCTGAAGATTTCTCCAACTGGTCATGAAACCTTGACAGTGGAAGGTGGATAGGACATTAAATTACCATGTGAGATTAAAGGTGTTCCTACACCCAGAGTCAAATGGCAGAAAGAGAGACATCTTATTACCACTAGTGATGACTTGACGTGAAGGATAGTTTGTTTGGTTACTTGTCTAAGGTTTATTTGAGTTAGGTGACACAAACAATACTTTAATAACATTCTGATAATATGTTCAACTCTCTTTTATATCATATTTCATGTTTCTATACTCTCCAGCCAAGAGGATGATAATTATGGGCTTGGGCAATAGATAGAAAAATAGTTAATATTAAGCTTAAAGGTTTAGTGTTAGTGTTTACCCCTGGTTTGATCATTGTGAACCCAATGGGCCACATACCATGCTAAGTTCCATGGCTACACAACATTAAGAAGAGGGGGGGGGGGGGGTGCGGGAGTAGGGGGACAAGCTTGGGGTGGGTAGAAAGCCTGTCCCCTATTCCTGCACCCCCCTACCCCCCCCAACCAAAGCCTGTCCCCCTACTCCTGCACCCCCCAAAACCCCCCCAACCAAAGCCTGTCCCCTACTCCTGCACCCCCCAAAACCCCCCCAAGCCTGTCCCCTACTCCCACTTGGGGTGGGTAGAAAGCCTGTCTCCTATTCCTGCACCCCCCTACCCCCCCCAACCAAAGCCTGTCCCCCTACTCCCACACACCCCAACCCCCCCCAAGCCTGTCCCCCTACTCCTGCACCTCCCAAGCCTGTCCCCTACTCCCGCACCCCCCAACCCCCCCCCCAACCAAAGCCTGTCCCCCTACTCCTGCACCCCCCAAAACCTCCCCAAGCCTGTCCACTACTCCTGCACCCCCCAACCCCCCCCCCCAAGCCTGTCCCCCTATTCCTGCATCCCCTTAAGATATAATTTTATGTTTGTTATTGAGTACAAGATATATTGTTTGAGAGTAAAATAATGATGTGAGTGAATGAGTATAGACCAGAACCTGGCTACTTGTTCCTGCATGAGGTCCATCCAGACACAGTAGTACAATACACCTGTACTACTACCACCAAGACCTTCAATGTACAGTCGGCGGCAAATGTCCTGTCGCTACATCTGCAAAGTCAAAGTAAGTATGGAAATATAATCTTCTTGGGCGTGTAAAATAAAAAACCAGAGAAGTATATTAATTTACCCCCTGGATATTGTATTTCTGTTTGGTGAATGTGTTTATTCGATGATTAACCTTTATGTTATCTTGGAAGACGTGTTGAGTGAGGCGACACGACTTTTGCTGCCGACTGCACATGTCAATTTCGAGTTATTTCACCCAGTTTAGAGTAATGATAGACTAATTAAGATATGTGTGTTCCCTTATCTCAGATGCCCTCACTACGGTCAATTCCACAGTGGTATTTGTTTGTAAACTTCCCAACTACCCACACTTGCAAGGCTTCATTATTTTCCAAAAGTCGAGTATCCACATCCACAAAATCTATTAAAACAGTTAGATAATGATAATTACTGTATAGTTTACTCACCAAATTCATTAAATAATTCACCCAGAAGTCATTAACACGGCTAATGAATTGTTATATTTATTATTGTTATAGTTATCATACGGAAATTCTGATATTTAATTAAAGTTGGGGAAATTTCATCAAGCATTGGTAACACTGGTAACACATTGGTAACACTTACTACAACAACAACAATGGCTGTCACCTACTGAATGAAAATTGTCAACGAGTGAAGAAAAAAGCTGAAATTGTGTGTAAAATGAAGAACGAATCAAATCACGGGCCAAAGAAGAAAGAATATAATGACTGTAGATTTATAAAAAGAGTTAATGACAAGAAATTATGAAGAAAATAAAGAAAAGAAGATAGAAACCAACCAAGCATGGACCTATAACGTTATCAGTATGTAAACAAACTCTCTCTCTCTCTCTCTCTCTCTCTCTCTCTCTCTCTTATTATTGATAGATATTCAAACTACATCTCAGGTTTTAGTACAAAAGTGGTCCTTACTGTATAATAGATATTTTACTGTCATTACCCACTATTTTGGACCATTCTAAGACACTTTTCTTCTATGGTTTTTCTTCCTCAAATTCAAACTACATCTCGTAATGATATTCTCACTGGTAATAAAAACTACATTATAATTACTCTCTCTCTTATTATTGTTGTTATTATTATTATTGATAGAGATTCAAACTACATCTCGTAATGATATTCTCACTTTGGTAATAAATACTACATTATAATTATGGGTAATTCTGTATAAGGGTTCCACGTGTTTTTGTTTTTGTTTCCCTGCTTATTTTTACTTGTTCTATTCATTAGTGACCATAATATTGATCGGAAACCACTTGGTTTAAAACATATTCCCTAACCCCTTCAATCTTGGGGGAGAGCACTGGGAATCGGGGGTTTTAGTTGGGGGAAAACACGTAAATGAGCTTATTTTGCCTTGATACTGGTTTGTTGACCTGCATAAATGTCGAAGAATTGAAAATCTGAGCCAAGTTTCGGCAAAAGTTGGCTCGGGTTTTGCAATTTTCATGAGGGATAAATGTCAATATTTTGGAAATCCAAGCCAAGTTTAGATAATTAACCAAACCTAACCTGGGCAGACTACCGGGACCTAACCGGGGCACACTACCGGGACCTAACCAGGGCAGACTACCGGGACATAACCAGGGCAGACCACAGCACAATATACAGTAGAAACTAGTCAGACCTCACCTCTCCTGACCTAACCTAATCTGGACTGGGACACACTACCGGGGCAGACTACCGGGGCGGACTACCGGGACATAACCGGGGCAGACTACCGGGACATAACTGGGGCAGACTACCGCGACATAACCGGGGCAGACTACCGCGACATAACCAGGGCAGACTACCGGGACCTAACCGGGGCAGACCACGGTACAATATACAGTAGAAACTAGTCAGACCTCACATCACCTGACCTAACCTAATCAGGACTGGGACACACTACCGGGACATAACCAGGGCAGACTACCGGGACATAACCGGGGCAGACTACCGGGACATAACCGGGGCGGACTACCGAGACATAACCGGGGCAGACTACCGGAACATAACTGGGGCAGACTACCGCGACATAACCGGGGCAGACTACCGGGACATAACCAGGGCAGACTACCGGGACCTAACCGGGGCACACCACGGTACAATATACAGTAGAAACTAGTCAGACCTCACATCACCTGACCTAACCTAATCAGGACTGGGACACACTACCGGGACCTAACCGGGGCAGACTACCGGGACCTTACCGGGACATAACCGGGGCGGACTACCGGGACATAACTGGGGCAGACTACCGGGACATAACTGGGGCAGACTACCGGGACATAACCTCACGTGACCTAACTGCCCCCCTTTATTATCCTTAGCAGACTACCGGACTGGCCATTATAATTGTAGTACATAATTATTATTGCTATTTGTTAATAAAATATATTACAAAAAGGTTTTAACTCTTACCAGACTTGCAGGAAAATTGTGCAGATGATTAAATTTTCGAAGAAACCTGGGCCGTGATCCGGCTGACATATTTGTTACATCGCCGTAATTTGTTATTATAATCCATAGTAGCCTCCTGTCCACACTGCTCACTTATTTTATGTTTCAAAATTAGCCTATGATCCACACATAAATTAAAAAGTTCTTGTGGCTTAGCAAAATGCGTAAAAAAAAAGCCATACCCACTGGAAGCCATGTTGGTAGTGTCAGTGTCAGCTTGTCACGTACTACTGACACGTAGCAGGGAAAATGGGATGATGGAAAATTGCGGATGAATACAGAAGGTTGATAGATTGCATTAATAATAATGATTATAATAATATGAGATGAGAAAATAATTTATGAAATTAAGCGAGTAAATAATGAAATTATCTATATACAATTGGTGATGGAATTAAAAGAATATTGAAGGCGTCATTTAATTAAAAAAAATACATGATTTACGAGATGGCAACTTGAAGTAGCACATGAGCATCTCATCATGATGTGCACTACTTTGTACAGTGTTCAGTGGCTTATTTTAAAGAAGGACCTGGGAGAGAAAGACACCGTGAACGCTGGAGTCTGAAGTTAGGGTATAGACACCGTAGACTTACTCCTACACTGGACTTGGTCTCTGAAGCGCTACTCTGGACTTAGTCTCAAAAGTGGTCGCGATTTTTCGAAAGCTTATTCTGCCGAAAGTAAAGTGCAATCGCCTATTACATTCATTATACACAAACACACTACATTGTCCCCTACTTAAATATACATAAATTGTAAATATTTGCCGCGTGAAACTCATATACAGATTTTCCTAATTATGTAAATATTGAAAGAATTACCGTTATTGCCAACGGTTTTTCTACATTCATTACCCACTTATCTAGACCATTCTAAGTCTATTTTTTTCTATGGCATTTCCTCCACAAATGCCCCATTTCCAAGATATTCAAATGGGGCATTTTGAAATTAGCCTGGCCTTTCCTAGACTGCATCAGACTACCGGGACCTAACCTGGACAGAGTACCGTGAAATAACCGTGGTAAAGTACAGGAAATGACCGGGGCAAAATGCTGGGACCTAGCCGGATCTGGCAACACTGCTACAAAATGGTAATTCTTTCAATAAATACCATCTCTTCCTGCAGTACTTATTATATTATGTTTATTATATTAATGAGGGTAAGTATAGATGTTATGTTAGTCTTACTTTGATGATAAATACCATATTATAATTATTTATTTATTTATTATGTTTATTTTCAGGACAAATAGGGGTAATGTTAGTCTTACTTTGATAATGAATACTGTATTATAATTATTTATTTATTTATTATGTTTATTTTCAGGACAAATAGGTGTTATGTTAGTCTTACTTTGATAATGAATACTGTATTATAATTATTTATTTATTTATTATGTTTATTTTGAGGACAATAACATGGGCCTGAATTGGTGAGGGGAATATGGTCCTCTTTGCCTTACTCCCATAGTAATTAGTATCACAGCTGTTCCAAGCAAATTCTCTGTCTGAGTATAGATAGCCACCAAAGTGCACAACATCACTGATTCACAGCCTAGTCTCTTTAATTAAAACTCTAAACAACATCATTCTGGGAACTCTATCGTATGCCTGTGAAAAGTCTATATCACACAATAATCTTAATGTAACGATATGTTCTATACATCCCTGGTTTTCTTGACTACCTGCCTGCTCTCAATGAGGTGTAAACCATTGCTTCAGATGCAAATACAATATCAAGTCATATAACTTAGCAATGCTATTCATTAATGTTATTCCTCTATAGTTCTTAGCATCCTTCCTATCTCCCTTCTTATAAAGTTTTACCAATTTAACCTTTAAACATTCTAATGGATAGGTACCCTGCATGAATATACTATTAAAAATGCTTGCTAAAACAGTTATCCATTGTACAGACATAATCTTAAATACCCCAGGAGGGATCCCGTCAGATCCACACGCCTTGTCTGATTTCAGTCCCTTTATCTGCTGTTGTACTTCACCTGGTGTGATTGGATCATCTAAAATAGGTATAGAAACATTCAAATTGACGTCAAACTCAGTAAGGTCTGCGTTAGGAGAATAAAAATTACTTTCATAAAACTGTTTGAACTCCTCATCCGAAGGACGACAATCAAGTTTAATGTCACTCCCATATTCACCTTTCCAGTTTATTGCTCTCCATAACTTCAAGTCATCTTTATATACTAGCATTCTTTCCCATCTTTCTGTGGTAGGGTCATGATACTCATCATGAGCTTCCTGTTTGCTACCATACACACAGTCAAACAAACTGTGACACGTTTTTGACTACTTGCTCGACCTGATTTACCTCTGTGGGTAATTTTACTAAATCTAAATTCCTTACAATCAGTTCTTGGTCAATCTCTTTCCAATGCAAGGGTTTCTTAACATGCATATTTCTGGCAGAAACATTATACAGTACGGCATGGTCTCCCAAATGATCAACACTCGAACACAAGTTCTCCTTATCTACTCCAGATGAGGTAATAATTACAGAGATGGGCGTGTGATCCGAAGGTAAATCCTTCTTTTGAAGCACCAAATATTCTGTCACTCTGTTCAGCAATGAGTGGCTTACAATGCACACATATAGTTCAGAGACCCATATGCTTCCCTTCTTATAGGATTGGTTACTTTGAAAATGCTTGGCACCAATTTTTATGTTGTTCACCATCACCATTTTTGCCTCTTTACATATTTTTTTATATGTTCCGACACTGGACATAGGCTTAAACAAGCCCGTTACCGTGGCCCAGGCCAACTGCTGCTCACACACACACACATATACAGTATTCAACAAAATAGAGGCATTTTCACTTGGCACACATACATGGTCCGGTAACACTGTATAGGAAAACAAACTCTCCTCTTGTTCCACAAACTCTGGAACTGTAACACCAAACCTTGCATTCAGATCACCAATTATACAAAATTCATTACACCCACGTGTCTTGATCTTCTCTTGTATCGCAGCAAACGAATCAAGGGAATAATACTCTGAGTCGGGTGGAGGTATATAACAAAATCCAAACAAGCACTTTGGTACACAGCATAACTGAACCAAATTTGATCATCTTTACCTACGTCTAATTCTGTTACATACTTAGACAAGTACCCCTTCACTAGTACCACTGTCCCACCTCGTTCACCTGAACCTCTCACTTTACTTCTGAATGACACATACCTGGGAAAAGAGACTGGTAGAGATGTCTTTACTTCATTGAAACTAATAATGTCATAATTTCGTAGTACACTTTCCAATTCAACTTTTTCTAATTTTGTTGTTGCACTGTTTATGTTGCAAGACACAATCTTCAGAGATGCTGCACACTGTGGTTGACTTAAAAATACTGCTGGTTCCACTCATCAATCACCACATCGTCTCTGTACAACTTCCTTTCACGGGTATCCAGCTGGATCACACATCCGGAATTTTGAGGCCGCTCCTTCTCCCTCTTTTCTAATGACGTAGCCTCCTCCACTCTTCTCTGATACTAGGATGAAGATTCTGCTTAATGTAAATCCTGTTGAACTCACCACCAGTTTGCTTCAGTTTGTTTGTCTTCACCAAAATTCTATCCCTTTCTTCCTTACTATCAACATTCACCAATATGGGATGCCGTCTATTGTCTACTTTCATACCCAGCCTCCTGTGCCCCTTTATAGCTTCACCTGCTTTTATGCACGCCCAGATCTTCTCTAATTTACCTTCATCCAACATAGCACCCTCCAGTGCCTCATTATCATCCAGTACACCAGTCAAGATAATATTCTTCTCTCGGTCTCTGGTTGAGAGTCTCCAAGTATCGTTGTTGTTTTGTTAACACTTCAGCTTGTTTCTTTACCTGGTCTTGTAACTCACCAATCTTCTTGTTTACATTACCATCTGGCTCAGTGATTGCTAGTTTTAGCTCTGCCATCTCCTTGACTTGGTCTTGGAACTTTCCTGTCAATTCCTTTAGTAATCTTTCACTCTGCTCTGGTCCTGTTAGGATACTTTCTATTAATTCTTCCTTTGTAAGCCGGGTTAGCTGATTCCATTGCATTCTTCTTAACTCAATAAGTGACTTCGCCATGGTTGGTTTGGAAAGCAGGGGACCGACAGCAGAGCACAGGCAAAGCACGTCCACTCACCACAGTGGTTGGACACACACACCTGCTGACCACCACACCTATTCCATCCACACACACACACACACACACACACACCAGTATACTCACTCATCCATTGGAAGGTTGATGGTTGGTTGAGGAGAATCAAGTTTGACATTTTTGTGTGATACACATTCATGGAAATTATAGAGTAAATGGTACTGAAATTTCTTGACTTTTAAGTGATGATGATTATTAATATTATTATTATTGTTATTATTTTATTATTATTATTATTGTAATTATTATTATTTTTATTATTATTAATATTGTGATTATTGTTGTTGTTGTTATTATTATTATTGTCTGTTCCAGCACTCCCTCATGTACTCTTCCAGTCTGTTCCAGCACTCCCTCACATACTCTTCCATTCTGTTTTTCCTCTCACACCGGTATTGAAGTATTATTATGCTTGTGTAATTAATATATAGGTGATGACAATTTGTATGAAGATATTTTACACTTATGATACTTTTATATTTCAGTGGGAGCATCATAGACCAAGTGGAATAAATTGAACCAGAATTTCCCCAACATGATGAGACCGTATGTAACAGTTAAAGACCCTGTGATCGTGTATGGGAATTGGAGGCTTTTGATTCCTCCTGATTATGCCACGAAACACGCTCCTTCCATATAGGTGTGTGTGTGTTTCGTGGCAATATTTGAAGGACTGCTATACCTCCACTTTTCTGTCTATATCACAGGGTCCATTAACATCTGAGTCTGAGACAACAACAACAACAACCGCCACAACAACAACCAGTTAGTTCATTCAGTATATAAAGTTATTGTAGACCCTGGATATATAATTAATAAATACTTGTATCCACCACTTCATTTTACACTCAGGGTCGATTCCACTGTGGTATTCGTTTGTAAGCTTCCCAACCAGCCACACCTGTAAGGCTTCATTATTTTCCAAAAGGTGAGTATCCACAGTTACAAAATCTATCCAACAGTTAAATAATGATGATCACTGCATAGTTTACTCACTATAATTCATTAAATAATTCAGCCAGAAGTCATTTACACGGCTAAGATTCTTTTGTTTGCATGCTTCCCAACCACTGTGGAATCGACCCTATGTCACTCATTGAAGATCATCAAATGTTTTCTCAGACTTGTGTTAGTCACTTCTATACGCACTAAAGGATTTACTGTGTCTGTATTAAAATGACAGTGCTAAATATAATCATCTTATATCAAGGGCCTACTGTATTCACCTCTCAATAATCCATGCTTTGTATTGGTTACCATATCATGATAATATACTTGTAATATCATCTACTATTAGCTTCATTCTTGGTCCAATATATAAGGCTATTCACCTCTCTATAATGTAGGGTTTGTATTGGTTACTATGTCATGAGAACAAGTTTGTAATATCAAGCCGTATGCAAGAACATCCTTGGTGTTGCGTACAGTGGCTCCATAAAAAACAACAGAGCCATCGTACCAGTACCACACCATCGGCAACACCACCAATGTTCTTGCATATGGCCCATCATCTAAGTTCCATTGTTTATTAGTACAAAGTTCACCGTTTGACTTCATTATGGTACGGTACAATAATTAGTGTTATTCTCCAATTTTTTTCACTTGGTATCCAATAATATTCATTGATACACATCTTTTATTTTATGACAAGTTGAAAATGTTGTGTTAAGAGGCCCAGCTATTTAAGAAGTATATTGTAGTTAATTATAGAGAGATAGGCCTTCCATAAATTACCCATCATTGTCTGACAAACATGATGCCACAATGTGTTTTTATATGAAGATATAACTGTATTATTTTGTTGTGGTTAACTTGATGCAATGTTATATATAATACTCTTCCATTACAGTACTACACAGTCATGTTGTTGTATAACCAGCTTCACTGCCATGAGGGCCACAGTAGTATTGTCAGTGTTCACACTTCCAGGGATGAACCACAAACTTGGGTACCAGACACACATCTGAACCACTCACTAGTGACAGAGATGGTAATGGGGGTTGGCAGGTTTGTATGCTGAATGAAACCAATGATAATGAAATAATAATCTGTATGTGAGCAATCATGTTTTTATGGGGATGCAATAATAGGCACCAAATGATTCCTGATGTATTAATTTGCTATATATCATGGTGCAGAATATTACATTGTAATGCTCCATAAATCAGGTTTTGATTTACTATTAAGATGATAAATGAAGTAGACCATAGTATGGGAACATATTCCATGCACCTGTAGCTAGTTTATGGATATTCTGATAAATATTGACATATTAGGTAGGAGAACCCTTTTCTTTGCCCTGGGGTCAAACTCAGCATTCTGATATTTACAAGCAACAACCTCTACCTTACTGACTTGGCTGACACTTGAGGAACAATTACAGAAGAACTGAGGATATAAGATAATCCAATAGTACTTTAAATAAATATTAACACATACAGTCGCGGTCAATAATAATCATCCACATATGGGTATCTCAAACAATTTGCTGTCTAATGTTTTCACAGTCACATATGATGTTATTGTTTTAAGTAGTGCATAGCTGCTTGTAGTATATTAAAAGATGGTAGTTAACCTATTTATTGGAAAGTTTATTAGCTAAGGAACAGGGAAGCTGTCAAACTCTTTCATGAGTTACCCCTATATGGATGATTATATTTGACAGCAACTGTACAAATGAGAGAAAGAGGTTAAAATTATTGCTATTATTATTATTATTATTATTATTATATATAAATTATTATTCTTATATATTCATCAACTATTATTATTATATATTCATCTGTCAAATGTTAAGGCCTCCATAGACAATTATTCATCCCTGCACAAACTAGGTAACTGCAATCATTTAAATTTACCACACTAGCAAGAAGACTGAGCAGCAGTCACCACACATTATCATGCATCACTGTACAAGCGTGTGATTGACCAAAAACTTGTTGGATATGGTTCAGTCATTTAAGCAAACCATCAATCACAACCACACATGATGGTTATGCCTGCACAACAACCCAGGTTTTCACAGGCATGATTGATGGTCTATGGAGGCCGTTACCCAACTTGTCCTTCTCAAACCTCAGAAAGTGCAAAAAAGTTCCTAAAAAAACCTGCCATTTTATAATATATAATAATAATAATTAATATGATACAAATATAGCTTTTTCCATAACAGTATGATTTTTCCTTTTGTAGCCTGTGTTCATGCAGCTATATAGGTCATGTGAATTCACTCTGCCAGAAGAATAAATTGGTGTTGTCATGATAAAATAGTACAGATTCCTTATTGTAGCCTGGTCATGCGATTTGAGGATTTTGAGCAATTAAAGTTATACGACTTTTTATAGTGTCCTCTTCAGCTATAGTATCCTTCTGTTACTTGGCTTCGTTTGGAGAAATCAGTAACTCTTTCTCTTTATTTATTTTTCTACCTGTTTTTCTGCATCACACACGTACTGTACTAGGACATGTACACAGACACACAAATCTCTTTATCTGCATGCCTGTCTTTCTATAACACACATACAATTCTCTCTTTATCTATCTATTTGCATGCCTGTCTTTCTATAACACACACACATCCATCAAGTGATACATCCCTTACTTACATAATACAAATACAAATACACTATCAAGGCATGAGAGGAAGTGAAGATGATAACCCCTACATTTTTTTTTCCCAGTTTACACCGTATTCATCAGACCCGGATCTCTCTGTTCCTAACTGTTGTGCAGTAAACACGGTGACACTTCAGGCTGTATTCAAGATCATCCGTGGTGTATACGATGGTGTGATAACAACACAATGGCTCCATAGACAAACAACAGAGCCATTGTACAGTACCATACCATCGTATACACCATGGATGTTCTTGAATATGGCCCAAATTTAACATTCTCTCTTCAATGTTCAAATAAATACAGTATATAAAATAATTACTTCTTCATCTCTCTCGCTCTACATGTTATGGTTAATCAATTGTTTCTCCCGTTTCCAGATGCAGATTTCCGGGATGTTTGAAATGTGGCTGACTATGATAGGAGTGTGCATAACTTTGGTTGGCTTTCTCACAATCATTACCCTCATCATCTACTACAGGAGCAAGGGATACGTGACACTGATAGGTAAGGGTATGTGTGATTGTGTGTGTGGGAGGGAGTAAATGTGTGGGGTGTGGGAAGGGTCAACTTGTAGAGTATGGCTCATTATTATTATTATTAATATTTTTTGAAATATAGTTTGGTGGGATATCAATAGGCCTTGAATTATCTGACCACAAATTATTCTTAGAAAAAAAAAAAAAAAAAGCTTCTCCAGGTTGCGACACTAATAAAAATTGTGTTACTCGTTTACAATCTGCTGAATGCCATTGCCATTTATTGTAACATTATTCAGACAATTCTAGAGGACTACATGTATTATTAAGCTCGAGTACAACTACAGAACAAATGTAAAGGTTAAAAAGTGCTACGCGTAACCATTTTCTCAACAACAAAGTCTCCTTTTAGCTCACGTATAAACAACCTCAGACAATTTTTTTTTTTTCAACTGATGGATGGATAGATATGACACTTGGGGCATCAACGGGACCCTTGCTATCAGTAATGGTTGGTGTTGCCGACAGAAATCAAAGCAAATTTTTTCAACTGTTGGATGGATACGGTACTTTAAGCATGTAAGGGATCCTGTCAGTAAAGTTTGGTGTTGCCGACAGAAATGATGAGCGAGATGGAGGAGTATGAGGACGGATACACTATTGTGAGGGACAAGAACATGACTGGAAGGTCAAACTGGGGTAACACTGGACTCAAATTCCCCCACTGGAAACCCACCTTACCTCCGTTGGTGGTGAGTTGTGAATCATTTAATGAATTTGGTACATTGGAATACCTCGATTCCTCCAAAATATGCCAGGAAACAGTATCCTATAAATAAAAAATATGGTAGCCTGTTATTGCTTGGAATAGTTTGCAAGAATAATTTACTCTGGATTTACCAACACTACTACTATCCTCTAATTGCATAGTTCTGTCTAGATTCCCTTGTATAGAATTATCTCTTATTTATGGATGTATCTCTATACTGTACTTCACACATGCACATACACAGTCATTTCTCTCCCTTTCCTCCTCTTACTGTATACCTATGCACACACTTCCTTCCCTCTTCTCTTACTACACACACATTACCTATTTCCTAGAGTATGAGATATACTTGTATATCTTTAGTACTGTTAACTGTTCCACGGAACAAGCACTCCCTTCCTTCTCTCCACCAACAGTACTACCAGCGTGAGTCATGTTCACGCTCCGAGCACATCTACGATGACCCTGTGTATGTAGAGGATGTCCCTGTAGTGCAGGTTGAAGAGTCCTGTAGTGAGGTCTCCCCATCCCACTGTGAGGCTTCCCATTCCTGCACCAATGGTGAGTCTGATTCTCGAGTTGATTTAGGGAGTTGTATTCCAGCAGAGTATAAATATTTTCTTCTCGTTAAAGTCTACTGGTCCTCTTCCATATTTCTCCCTTACTATTACAATGTACAATATACTCTGTTAAACTCAATACTGTCTAGAAATCTTGAACGAATTTGGATGGTGTAAATATTTGGTGTATATTTTTGTCATGGTTACCAATACACTTATTGTACTAAAGAGTGAAGAAATGAGATGAGGGACCAAGTAAGTAGAATAGGGGAATGTCATACCAGGGAGATGTGGAGACTTCTACTTTACCAGACCAGAACTATAATTTATTACATTAGTTAGTTAGATAAATGGATATAAACCTGAGAAAAGTTATATCGGTATATTGTAGTAATATAAATAAGATGCCAAGGTAACTGACAATAAGGTTTGGTTTGTAGAATGTTATGATGGATTACGTACTGTACAATATAAAAAGGTAACTATCGTATGGTATAAAATTATCTTCGGTTCCAGGTGCATCATCCCAGGCTCCCTTAGCCTTGGAAAACGAAAAATAGTCAGACCAAGTCTGTGTTTCTGCATTTGTCTTGCTTAACTTTTCTGAATATAATTAATTATACGACCTTTTGATTACAAGATTTGCACTGAGCATATTACTGTGTGCTCATATTTTCAACTCCCCAAATCATATTGAATACATACTCCACACTGCAACCACCGCATTCCCCTGTTTCTACCCCCAAATATATTCCTCATACATTAATTCAGCTTTATATTCTGAGAATGCCTAGATAGGTGAAATAACACTGTAATAATCCTTTGTTGTTTTGTATTGTTGTGTATTATGCTGTTTTCTATAAATCGTTGTACATGTATAGTAAACCCTCATTAACAACTGGGTTTATGGGTGTGTTATTTACAAAGAGGGTTTCCTGTACAGATTCATTACAAATAGTGAACTACACCCACAACAACAGTGCAAAACAAGGCATTACACTACAGTTTATCCCCTTGTTAATGTTACTGTCTCTAGTGGTTCAGAAGTTTGGCATCTCACTAGTAGGAGTAAGAACCAACACTTGTCAATAGAGCTTCATCTCTTTCTTATAAACATCTGACACATAAAGCACTACAAATCTTTGGTTTAAGATGAAAAAAATCTTGTTATTAAGAAGTGAGAAAATAAATGCTTAACACCCCCCTGTTATTGAAGAAAATATTGTACAGATGACAAAACACATAAGCTTCAAGTTTATATGGATGATACTGTGAAGCCATGGTGATAGTGCTGCATTCCATCCTACAACTAATTTTTTAATCATATGAATGTTTTTAACTAAGTAAGTACCCAAATGGTCGTGGCTTTGTTTGGTTAAACCTTGCCAACCTTTATATAAATAATATGGTTGCTAGAGTCCCATCCAACAAAATAAGAAACCAGTTGTTGTGTGTAAAATGTAGCACTATCAGGATTGTTAACTATTGTATGTAAAATGCCTTTCAACTTGTATTAAACAGATGTTAATGGTTTCCTACAACTATAGAGCTAATACAAGGTAAGGCATTAATGGCAGGCATTTTCTACCTCTGTATTGTACAGTTGGCCACAGGAATTCTTACACAAGCTATATAAAAAGAGAGGTTATTATTCTGGAAGTACTGCAATGAATAGTTTACCAAGTGACTGTGATTAGCAAAACAACAACACTTAATAATAATGTTGTAAAGCCTTGAAAATAACGTGTGTATGAATTCTTGTTGCAAATGGTACATCAAGTAATAAAATTTTACTGATTTGAAAATTACACAAGTAAACTGCTAAATATAAAACATTACTGACAGGGCTGAGATTTGCTGTTAACCCGAGCTGAGCTTAAGCAAGTAAAAACTATATCATCTTACCACCTACATTTGGCCTATACTGTAGTGCATTTCTTTCTTCTTTATAGTTTTAACTTCTTTAAGAACTTCTGCCTCTCCCATACAGGAATGGCCAACCTGGTGGAAATATATCAGTTCCCTTCCAAATAGTAATATACGGTACTTAATGTAATGCACAGTCGCTGCACATAGTCCTTGACCAGGGTGTAAGGGAAAGTCTGTTCAAGGACTATGTGCCACGACTGTACATGGTCTGAATAGATTCCAGAATGGATTATTACCACCTTGTGTAATTGCTTATTGTAATTCGTCTTGATGATAATTATTACATTTCCCAAAACTGACACACAAGGAATTGGTGAATTTTCATTAAGTGAAAAAATGCACTACAGGTTTAGTTGACTGGAATGATGGAATTTCATGTGCCAGGCAAAACATGCTGTGGGACTAATAGCAACACGACATAAGGAAATGTCACAATGCAGCAGCAGTCACTTACAAAAATAAAAATTTTTGGAGATGAGGTGGGTTTCAATTCCTGCCCTATAAGCAGTGTTTCCTTACAGACAATTATAAAAAAATTAAGTCAACTACAAGCTTATAATACAGATATTATATAGAATAAAATTTCCCAAACCCAACACACCCTCCCATATTTTAAAGTTCAATTTACACAAATAAAAAAACTTATTGTATTACAGGTATTAATATGAAATAGACTAACATACAGTATCTGCATTTGAAATTACAGTATGTTAGCTAGAGCACTTTAACATGCACCAAAGGCATTACTCACTGTATCACTCTTCATTACGGAAATACAACTGTCAACAAAGAAAACCATCAATAATACATATTCTAGTGCCAAACAAAGGTCCATATGGCACTAAAGCACAATGATTACATGTGACAAAATTACTGAACTGTACATGGAATACTCTTATCTCAAGATTACTGTATAAATCTGAAGCATGAAACTAAATCAATATATCTGCTTCTAAATGTGGTTTTAACTTTGATAATGATGAGCTGAGCACAGGCCAAGTAGTAACTGCAGGGGTAAACTTTAACTTTGATTGTATTGGAATCACAGTTTGTCGAAGGCTTTCCATCCAATGTGCCAGTTAATTATGGCACCGTGTTCACTCTCTCCCTCTGTTTTCCTTAAATATAGAGGTTGGTCTACTAAGCACATAACACCATCTTCATTCATCCACAGCTCACTTAGCCACTTGATAATCTTTTCAATTTTTTAACTTTTATTAAAGGAGAGATGAGGGCTGCTAAGAGTGGAATTTGCTGGTCACAAGGCGGGGTAAGTATATAAAAATGATGTGGAGGCAGATTGTTAGAGGAAGTCTGACAGTATTGATGAGGCAGAAGTGGTGAAGAGAGTTGATTGGTAGCACAATGTCAAAGGTCTAACTTCATAACTACAAAAAAATCTAATGTTAATGATAATGTAAAATATTATGAAAGCAATACCAACGTAAACATTTTGTATTACCGACAGTGGCTTAGTGTGTGGAAGAGGCATAAAGATGGCACCATCTCATATGGACATCTATATTATGGCGGTAACCGAACTAGAGTACAGTATACAAAACCTACATGATGACTTCAGATATGTGATACTCTTCCCAATTCCCTGCCTTAGGCACCAGACAATTTTTGTTACGGAGATATGCTATTGCTAACTTTACATTTTCTTTCTGACTAGGCTCCACACATCACTGTCCCAATTTATGATGACTATATGTATGCCTGTAGAAGCAACCTTAAATATGACATCCTGTATGAGATGTAACATTCTTTATAGATTATATTGGGAAAGAAAGAAAACTGCTAGGCCAGAAAGACCTTGTACCACAAAGGAAAATGAGACAGTGAGGAGAGACAGCAAGAACAAAGAAAGGAGGGACAGCTGAAGAGAGAAAAAGAATTAGCTCGAGTCCAAGGGGGAGCCCAAATCTCTCTGTACTGAGTGGTTGTCCCTCTGGTAGATCTTTGTTAGAAACCTTAAACAGGAATCTTTCCATACATAATAGAACTTTCTGCACAAGCTCATTTCTCTCCTCTTTACTAATGGTTAACTAATACTGTGCCATTTAATGAGTGTTTCTTCACAAAGCTTACCTCATTCCCAATGACAAAAATGGCTCTCCACAAACATTACATTCACCTTTCCTCAATATTATGCCACAGTCATTTCACATCTTTCACTAGGCTGTAGTTCCTTTTACCTGTTTTTCACAACGTTATGATGAGGCTGAATGCTTTTCAACTGCACTTTTCAAATGTAACTTGCTATGAGTAGTAGTACTTCATATGCAAATGCAAAAATAGAAAAATTATTAAGTCTTTCATAATCAATTTTCTGGGTATTAAATCTCATTAATGGCTACTATGCAATCATCTCATGGTTGTCTCACTCACACTGCATGTGTAGCCTTTATGTTAAGAGTTCAATATTCTTCAACAAATCACTCATAATGGTAGATACCATTGAGTACTGGGGGCTGGTTGCTCTCTCTTAAATTTCCTAGATAAGGCAGCCCAGCCTCTGGCCCCTATACTCCTGAGTTGTGTAAAATGGAAATTTGATGTTGCATTTGTCTCATTCCTTCCAATGGTTTCATCCTCTGCTTGATCCTATGGTTGGCGCTGAGTGAAACCGGTGCTGCCAAATGTGTTGAGTTCCTCAAGTTTGGAGTAAGTGGGTGGGGTGAACTTGCGTTGGAGGAATTTGAGGATGTAAAGTGGGAGGCACGACACCAGTGTGATTACCACAACCTTCCAGAAGAAGTCCTTTGAGAGGATGAAGTCCATATCTGTCAGAGGAAACATTATTAGGATTGCAGATAGACAATATAACTGCTATTCATTTTATCTTCAATATTCAACTTAATTATTGGACAGACTTTCACAGAACACTGCTTCCTTAAATTTTGCTACATAAAATACCCTTGTACCTCCAAAGTATCTAACAATTTTCTACCCTGCATGAGCCACCTGTTGACACATGATACTCACCAAAGTAATGCATGAAGGCAATGGAGATGACATACATAGCCAGAGACAGAAACAGTGCTACGACCATGAGGATATGCCATGTCCTCACCGTCAGTCCTATCATCAACAGTTCCGTTAGGATGAGGGACGTGAAGCTGATGCTAACCACGTGGATCAGTTCATCCTCAAACAGCAGCATTGCTCCGTACATCAGCACACCACCTGTTAAAACATCATTAGATAAAAACAAACACACATACAAATGTGCACCCTCAAGCACACAAAGAGGATACACCAGTACCTTGTTTCAAACACCAGCAACTGAAACAAATAATTACCCAGTCAAGACTATGCGTTTCAAATACAGATGTAACACTTCTTTTATAAAATAAGAAGAAAATTGTTAATGACCTTGATCAACTATAATGACTTGAATAAAGTACTATCTCACATACTGTAAACAGCTAACTACCCTTGACAGAATTTGGACTTATAAACAGTACAAAAAATACTGTACCTCCATGAATAAAGACACTAATAACTTACATAAACTAACACTATCAAAACCAGTACAGTGTCTGACCTTGGTATATACTGATGAGAACCCAAATAAAGAAGGTCTTGTATGAGAGGGAGCGACCCTTGACGAGGTCCTTGTATAACTCTGGGTATGAGAGAGCGATGGCTGGGGAAACATCCAAGTCCAACACCAGGGAGAACACAGACATGTTGGTGTAGATTGTTGCATACCTGAAGGAAAAGGATGGTTGTATGGAATTACAGTATTAATGCCAATATCCCAGAACCATTCGATGACAGGGGTTTTTCTCCACTTTTCTTTTCAAACTGTCAGTTAACCGGTTAATCCAGACATTAAAACTCCTCTTTTTTCTGAATCTGTTGTCAATTTAATCATTATTATTATTATTAACCCCCAAAAAGTGGCTAACAACATTAACCTACCAGTAGTTATACACTCTAAAATATATTATACATAATTATATTTGTGATACAGTACAATGGGGGCTTACAGTATTATAATTTAGGATAAAGTGGATACCTAGTTTACCTACCCAACTAAAAGGAAGCCCTGGTAGAGTGCCACACTGGAGAAGTAGAAGATGGAGGAGAAGATGGCCTGAATGGTGGAGAGGATGAGGCCACGGTGAATCACAAACTGGGAGAGAGCAGCTGACCGCTTGTAAGAGTTACGCCCGTGGACCAGAAACAGCCGAAGGATGTGTTGAAACTGGTCAATGCTGAAGTCTGCTGCTAGTGATGCTTGTTTACCTTCCTGTGATGGAAGTGAGGGTTAGATGGGAAGGTATAGCATGCTTGCTTAGATTGAATGGGGTTGCCAAATAAGGGTGGCAGGGTGGTACATAACTGGCAACATATTGAAGTTGTAGGTAAAAACACTAACATTGATTCTATGTACACATTTCCTCCAGTCTCAGGTCAAAGAAATGCTTCATTTGTCCTACGACTAAAGTTCTGAGTGGATTAGAGCAACTCTGCATATCAGAAACCCAGCACAACAATAGAAGACGGATAACAAAGTTAATAAATAAGTGAGAGATGGTTTACTTACCTTGCCAACAATACCAATACCAGCATCAGCCGCCTGGATCATGGACACGTCGTTACCACCATCGCCAACCGCTGCCGTCCTCTTCCTGGTGTGATGCTGGATGAGACGGACCACGACAGCTTTCTGTAACATTGCCTCAAAATTACTATATGTCACACTCTTCCTACCCTGTTTTCTAATGCCAAATGAAAATTTATAAGCTGTGGCTCCCCAAAGCAAAATTACTGACTGACTTTGGTAGACAAATGATGACATACATAAGCCACCTCTGCAAGTAAATTATTAACTGACCATGGTAAGTAATGATAAGACTCGGAGACACAACAAAAGACAATGATATACAGTATATGATGTCACCCTCACTATAATATACAGCAGACAGACTGAAACACAATGGAATATATTATGAAACTCTCACTATATGAAACAGGGTGTGAGTACATGGACGTCAAATTAACAGCGATGTAAGTAACAATACCTGTGTGGGAGAGCAGCGACACACCACCACTGACGGACACTGCACAGCAAGATCCATTAACTCATGTTCATAGTATTGAAGGCATGTTTCTAGTGCATCACCCTAAAACATACAAAAGTTACTTTTAAATTCTGATATCTGAAAGTCACACATGCACAATATATATATGGTAAAGTATGTGCCAAAGCATAAAATGTAAACTAAATCTCTCTCCCTGATATTAAATATATGAACTTATCAGTATCAAGTATTACATTACAATAAATACAAAGTACTGTATTGCCAATAAATAACAAAACAAGAATTTATTATTATCATCAATTTTCATTATTACTATGCAGTTCCAGTGCTGTAAGTTGAAACAAAATCATTACCTTGATGATGAGGGCTGTGTCACTCTTGCGGCGGAGTGCGTTCAATTCCAAATGAGCCTCACGGCGGGTGCTGACGTCACCCATGATATGGATGCTCTGGTTAGGGGACACCAGTCGAGAACTCTTGGCAATACAAGTGGCAGTCTCCAGCTTGTCACCTGTCAACATCCATATCTGGGAAAGGAGGCAAGACAATGTTGATTTCCTCAGGTTGGGAGGCTTTTATTTCAATGGATGCTGTTTGTATATAATAAGTTGTTTGATAAGGGGACTAGTGACTACACATTAAACAGGGTAGTAGGTTTTCTATGGCTTTATGGAGCATTTATCAAATATCTGTATGACATTCCGTTAAAACATTATGCACAAAGACTGTTCTATCTATCTATATATAATATTAATTATAATAATAATAAGTGATATCAGCAGAGGAAAAAATCTAAATTGGTAACCCCAACCCAAAACCCTCACATACCAACCCAACCCCAACCCCAACCCACCTTCATCCCGGCATTCCTGAGCAGCTCGAGTGTCTGCTTGACGTTGGTCTGGAGTTTGTCCTCAACACCGGTGAGACAGAGCAATTCCAGGTCACACTCCAGACTCTCCACCACAGCTGCCACTCGACTCCCTCGCTCTGTCACACTCATTTTGGCTGCATTGTACCTTTGCTGGAGGGTGAAGAGTAGAACAATGAGATGAGCAAGGGAAATATATATGTTACAGGAGTCTTTCAATACAAATGTGTACTTCTGCCCTCCACTTCATTCTCTACTCAGTCCCTCATTGAAGACCACCAAATGTTACCAAATGGGACTGATCTATCTATCTATCTATCTATAGCTCCGACGCCTCGTTCCCTCCGGAAACTCCCACCAAGGGGGTGGCCACGGCAGAAGTGTTTCCAGTTTTCCCTGTTCCCACACTCCCTCCTCACTTTCTGCATTCCCCCTCCCCCCCTCACACTTCTCTCTCTCACATACTCTTCCATTCTGTTCTGCCATCTACCCGGAGGTCTACCTCTCACACCAGGTCCCACAATTTCACTATCGTACACCTTCTTTACAAACTCCACACTTTGCATTCTCTCTACATGTCCAAACCATCTCGGTGTATTATGCTTCACTCTCTCAACCACTCCACATTCAATACCAATTGCCTTCTCACTCACACCACATCTCTCATACACACACTCATTACTTTCTCCATCCCACCTGGTAAGTCCACATGCTCCTCTCAGATAATTCATTTCCACAGCACCTATTCTAGACTGATGCGCCCTACTCCATGTTCCATGTCTCCGACTCATATGTCAGTGTTGGCAGGATTATACTATTTCTCAGTCCCTTTTTCACTTCCATACTCACACTTCTACCCTTCATAATCCTCCCCAGTGATCCTATGACCTGCCTGCCCCTCACTGCTCTCTCCCAGAATAAAGGATTTAGTTATAATTTATACACTTCTTTGAGGGATGGCAGTAAGAGGAGGGAACAATGCATCAGACCTACAGATAGATACAAAAATATTATATCCAGTGATGCACTATAATACTACATACATGTGACTGACTCACCTCAAAGTGTGTATATTGCTCCTGTGTGAGTACCTTACGTGCCACCACTAATGTCCTGAGACCTTTCTGAGCCAGGTTAGTACACTCTTCCTGTAGCCAGTCATTGTATTCCACCATCCCTGCCATTACTGTGTCTGCACCTTTCATATACAGTACAATCTCTCCTGTATGTGCCTCCTGCAATATAAAGAAAATATATAATAAAAAAAGAAAGAGAAAAATGAATAAAAGTAATTAATTACCTAACATTTGATATTATCTTTAAACTGGTACTATCCTAACACATTTTTCCCTTTAGTATATTAATTAATGCAGTTGAATATATCATCAATGGCTGTTTTTACAGAGGCAATCCTAACAAATGTATTAGCACTGATGACTCACCTTGACAATAATGCCCATACGCTTTGTCTCGGAGGTGAAGGGGAAGATCTGTAGGACAGTGTAGGTGAGGGGGCCACCAGTGGGAGGACGCAGGGTGAGGGTGGTCAAGTTACGGTGGATCAAGGACAGACCAACACTCTCTGTCCACCTCACCAATGCCACCTCATCTGGGCTTGATGCCTGATAAACGACAGAGTTGACATTCCCTTCACTTGTGTTGTCAATAGCAGCGTTGTCTTCCTCCTGGACTCCTTCCTGGCTTGGGTTGTCCTCAGTGACAGGTGTGACATTGTGACAGAGGGCCAGAGCCTTAACTGCCTCATTTACCCGTGTCACTACTGTTCGTCTCATTCGGGTGGGTGTGGCTTGGGCCCCGCTGCTACTTCCAGATGAGGACTCTTTATTATAGAAGGTATGCAGGTGGGTTGCTACCTAAAGTGAGAAGGAATAAGGGTTACAACTGATAAATGAACTAACAATCTTTTCAAATCATGGACATTACATTATATTTCATAATTATACAATAATACAACTTTGTACCAGTTGAAGCATATTATCCAGAGATGTAACCTTTTTTGTGTGTGGGATAACCCTTGAAGATTCAATAACTTAGTATGCATATAACTGATTACAAAGCCCAGAAGAACATTTGAGGGTTATAAATGAAAGAGAGAGAGAATAAACCCGTGGATAAAGGTATAAGTTAGTGTTACATCAAAGGTTTATTGTGTAAACTGTACCTCATCAAATGTGTCCATGCCATATGCAACAGTACCCAGATGAAGAACCTTGAAGACCATCTCATTCTGAGTCAGTGTGCCTGTCTTGTCTGAGAGTAGATAGGTGATACGGCCCAGCTCCTCTGGAATGGTGGTGGACCGTACCATTAACCCTGGCACCTCCTTGTCACGTTGCATCACCCAGGAGTAGAATGCTTTGCCTACGTCCAAGTTCACACGCAGACTGGGGTCAAGATGGAATGAAAGAGGTTATTATACATGGAGCAGGGAAAATGGAATTGGAAAAGTCTGTGCAGGGAAAGTGACAATATACAAAAAGTTAGTAAAGAAGGAATAAGGTAAAAATGACAAGGTTGGGCAGGCTTGTTTTGAAGCAAACAGTTGTACTGTACAGTATCCAATATGCTAACACCAAACTTGAGGAACATACATTAAAATGGTTGCTGACTTACCTAATGGGTATAATGTAGGAGAAGAGCAGGAGGAACCTGAAGAAGTACCGGTACCATGGACCACCGAACCCCTTCAGGCACATCATTACTGTGGTCATTACTGCCACAGCCACAAACAACAGCTGAATGGACAACAGAAAGGGTAATTAGTGCATCATCATCCTGTGTCATTAGTTAAATGTAAAGTGACCTAAAACTACCAGTCACAAAGTTTACAATTGTACAGTAATCTAATTAAGACTAAATATAATGATGATGATGATAATATTAATCATAATGACAGCACACACAACGGATCTAACCTTTGTTAAGTTGTTGACCTCGATGTCGAGAAGGCCAATCTTGGAGCGTGGTGAGGAGTTGTTCATGACGGCCCTGGTCTCTGCTCCAGTGTACACCACCACCCCCAACAACCGACCCGATGCTACAACTGTACCTGCCCACACTGTGTTCTCAACTCCCAGCGACTCCTCAGTGTTGGTGTCATCCTATGGGGAAGAGATTCATATGTGTCATTTCTGGATATAGACATAAGGGGAGACTTGTGACCTGAAGGGCTACCAATCCCTTCAAACCATGCCAGGAAACAGATGACCTCAGTAATACTTACAGGGAATAAATTCTACCTTAAAAACGTCAAGAGGAATAAATTCCCCTATACAGTATTGTTTACTTGACAGTAGCTTTGTTATGATGTTACATTAGATCCTGGACAAAAGACAGAACCTCTTACCTTTGTAAATGTGCCGATAAAGTTGTGTATGTCTTTCTGTGGCTTCTCTGCATACACGGTGGCATCAATATTGAAGAGTTCCTCATTAGTCTCGAGCTTCTGAGTGGTGGGGATCGTCAGACGAAGCTTCCAGTCCGTCTCACCGTCCAGCTGGTCTGTGCGGACAAAGCAGGTGCCAGTCGTCTCAGTAGTACGAAGGAATACCATGTCTGCTGGTACACGCTGGTCCTGTACATGTAGTATATTTGTATTACATTCACTACTCCTCCAAACAGAGACAGAGCATATATGGCAACAACTTATAAGCAAAGTTACTTATTTACTTTACCTACTAAGCTCTTAAGGTAAAATACGGAAAGAATATAGAATTGAAGAATTAGTCTGGTAATAGTAAAAAAACTTGATAAAGCTGTCAGGTGCTACTTAATGGTTAATACAATACTCACCTTCTCGACAAATATGAGGTCTCCCACTTTGATATTAGAACTGGTGATGGAAACTTGACCCCCGTGTTTGGTTATTTTTGTGTAGCGCTGTTGGTTGACTTCATTATCTCTCTGTCTTCGTCTGATGTCATCCCACGCCTCTCGGATCATTGTTACAGCCACCACGACACTCTGCACAAGATAAATTGAGTGAGTTTGTGTGTATGTGTTTGTATACAATAAGTCTACTGTGCTGTATATGATATTTACACATATTTCAACATAAGCAATGATTACGGTATATTGACAAATGCTGCATATGAGAAAACAAAAACAAACCACCTACTAAATGTTTCAATGTATCTTAAACTTCCTGATGGCTAAGGGTTCTTATCATAACAAGAGATGACTTGTGATACTTTCAACAGTGTGCCATGGGGAGTGTAAACACCTGTACATTACTCATAAGTGTAGAATACTCACCAGTGGGGTCCAGTAAGTGTAGAGGTAACCTATACGTAGCTCTGGGATGAACTGTGAGATGGCCATAATCAGGAAGAACAAGTTTAGGAACATTCTGAACTGCTCAAACAGAACCTGCAAAGAGAGGAAATATGGAGGAGCCACGTCAAGATACATAGTTAAAAACAAGATTAATTTTGATGAACATGAAAATGGAATACTTATTGTAATTTGATGTTAGGTTACAAATTGTATATATATAGCATTACACAGCCAGCACTCCTCTTCAACTCACCCGGGGTATGAAGGTGATGATGTTGAACTTCTGATTACAGATGACATTGGGAGGGAACTTCTCTTTGGCTTGTTCTCCTATGTGCACCGACCGGGCTGTCAGCTGTCTCCGCCTCATAACACAGCTCACCAGACCATCCCATAGTCTGCCAAACAAGTACACACATTATTTTTACAGCAAACTTTCATCATACAAAACTTCCATATTCTGTATAAATTTTCAATTGCAAACTTCTCATTATATTGGTACATGATTTATATTATTCAGGATACAGGGTTTCAACAGTAAACTTTCACTATCCAGTAGGCTATATGGCTTACATAAATGAGGTTTGATGTAACTATCACCATATAGTTTCCTTATACAGGTTGATCTGTGCTAAGTTGAAAGAGCAAATTTATTTAGTTACATTAAGGACCTGCGGTAATAAAAGACTTAAATAATTAGTGTCTACCCTGGCTCTCACCTGGAACAACAATTTCTGATACAGTAGGAGAGGCAGCAGAGTTTCTGAGAGCCCGTCATCTTGACTGTCCGAGTCTCTGTGTCTGTGTCTGAGAGGAGGTACTGGGACTCATCAGCTTCAAAGTCTCCATCCACAGCCGCATGCATCCTTACGGATTCCCCGGTGCAATCTTGAATGCCTGGAATAGATATGAAGTGTAATGGTGAGAGGGTCCTAGGGGTGTATGGTGAGTGAGGGTGTTATGTACAAACTGTACATATCCTGCCAACTAAAATTACTAAACTTATTACAAAGCAGGTACTGTACCCTATCAGTCATAATGAGAGATGGGGATCACACATCAATAGGGATTGGGACGTATTGAATATCGTCTCTGTCTAATTATTAAACACAACATTAAAAAGAATATAAAATTTTCATCATCATTAACGGTTTCATTCACTGTTAATAGAGAAATGTTGGAAATTGATGAAAACAGGTTGAAAAGCACACATATGACAACTGAAGCATGTTAGGAACCACCACCAAAGGCCTCACCCAAAACAGCAAGCACACACACAAAAACCTGTCCACCTGCTACACACACAATATTGTACAGTAGAGTCAACTCAACCCTTGGATAATTGGGGTTTCTCGTGACATTTTAATCATCTATGGTTAGTCCATGCATATTATATAAAAGGTAAGGTGCTGTTTAAGGGTTAGTTGATTATTCAAGCTTTGTACAGCAGTAGCAATTTCCTATAACACAAACAATTATCTAGTTTTAGTCAGAGAAAATGCAATAAGAATGTATACCGGTACTGGTAATGATAAGTAGTTAATTGTATCAATATTGTAGTCCCCTTTCAGGTCTTTCTGCTGAATGCCAAACAAGCCAACACTCCAAACCAAACCAAACAGAGAAGTTCAAGGCAGTATGCAAAAACCTTTATAGTGTTGACGATGGCTTGGTATGGATACGACAACTTTATATATATTGTATACAACAGAGCCATCGCACTGGTACAGTCACGGTCAATAGTCCTGCAACACCTTCCAATGAAATGGACTCGAAATTTTTTGCCAAAGAACATCTATTGGTATCTAATGTTGGTTCTTAATTAAGATTCAGTCCCGGGGTTCACTTTCATTCGGACGTTGCAGGATTTTTTACCGTGACTGTACCACGCTATCAACAACACCAAGGATGTTGTTGCATACTGCCGTCGCTCTCATTGTCTCATTAGCTACATTGGTGTCAAGTGAATGCCAAGCGTGTTTATTTGTTAGTCGTCACTCCAAACCCAACTGTTACTGTCATTATGTTTACCCCCATAACTCCTAGTGGTGTGGGTCTGAGGCATCCAGTGAAAAGTTTAAGTAGATCACAACCGCTTCACACCACCTTTTGTCTCCACTCTACTCCTGTCAAGAAAGCTTTCATGTTAACCTACATACATAGTACAGTACTGTCATCTAAGTACTGTACATACAACACCAGTACTGTATTGTGTAATACATAGCTACATACTCTCCAATAAACAAAAACAAATTAGAACGGGAATATTTAGTTCAGGGAAAAAACTGGAAATCAATCCTTGCATGGTAATCCTTGAAGTAAACTTTATCATACAGGACTGGTGACAGACTATCAAACAAAAGGCATAAAATTATATCAATAATGGTAAAAAAACACATCATACATGAAAATACAGGGACAAAATGTAAAAATATATCTACTGGTGGATACTATGTGTGTATCCAAGAACTGCAAACCAAGGCTAATGAGCTCATTCTACAATGTTGGTCTCACCTCCCATATCTACTGAATGTTCTCTAAGCTTGCCACCATCCTCTTTGGGTGGACTCCGATCAATGTTAGTTTTTCCTGGTGTCTGCATCATTGCTGTGCAATTATATATCCAAGGAAAAAAAAATCTTACACTCATCCAGAGAGAATATAATGGGATAAATCAGTTTATGTGAGATTATAGTTAATCTGGAATACAAACAACTGAGGAGAATGAATGTATAATGGAAAACAAAGATGTGTGGTAGGTACGGTAGTAAAAGTGAAGATGAAGATGGGTGGAGGGTAGTAAAGATGTGTGGTGAGTAGTTGTTGTTGAAGTTCCCCAAGCTGTCTGGCCGAACAGCCCCGTGTGGTGAGTAGTAAAGATGTGTGGTGGGTAGTGATGATGGGTGGAGGGTAGTAAAGATGTGTGGTGGGTAGTAAAGATGTGTGGTGAGTAGTGAAGATGTGTGGTGGGTAGTGAAGATGTGTGGTGGGTAGTGAAGATGTGTGGTGGGTAGTGCAGATGTGTGGTGGGTAGTGAAGGTGTGTGGTGGGTAGTGAAGATGTGTGGTGGGTAGTGAAGATGTGTGGCGGGTATGATAGTAAAGACGTGTGGTGGGTAGTGATTTGTGGAGGTAGTGAAGATGTGTAGTGGGTACTGAAGATGTGTGGTGAGTAGTGAAGATGTGTGGTGAGTAGTGAAGATGTGTGGTGAGTAATGAATAATGAACATGTGTGGTGGGTCACTTGTAAAATATTCTTTCCAATTTTTGGGGTGTGTGGGAGTAGGGGGACAGGCGTGGGGGGGGGTTAGGGGGGTGCGGGAATAGGGGACAGGCTTTCTACCCACCCCAAGCCTGTCCCCCTATTCCCGCACCACCTAAACCCCCCCTAAGCCTGCCCCCTACTCCCACACCCCCTTATAAGATAACTGAATAAATTAAAGGAGGGGGATACTTTATCGTGACGAATTAGAAGGGCTACTGTAATGATTCCTACTATGTATTAAGATATTGAAATTCATTTTCTGGCACAGTTTTGAGAATTTAGTAGCCCTCAAATTTGATTAAAAAAAAAAGAGTATTTTTGGTTCACCGTATTTCCCAGTTACACATGTGCGAGATATCTAATTTTAGGTTTGATATGTGATCTGGATTGAATTTCTGATAGCCTACTTTGATAATATGGTAGGTCTTACCTTGCACAACTCTCATATAAGGAATTTGCTCTGGTTAGGTCCCGGCAGTTTACACCACTTAGACCCTAGGCCAGTAGTTTGTCTTGGTCCAGACTGAATTAGATTAGGTTCGGTTAGGTCAGATCTGGTCCGATTAATTCCAAAAGTTGGCTCGAGTTCTCAAGTTTTCACATTTCTTTCCATTTTAAATTTTAAAATTAATCTTAAATTTAATCTTAAAATTTGGCTCTGTTTTTCAGATTTCTGCATATCTTTCATTACACATTTATTAGTTGCTGCTCATTATTATCACCCTATATGCTTGCACCCCACTCCCATCCAAATAAAACCTAATTCCCAGGTTCTCCCCCAAGACTGTTAAGGTGATGGGGTATGGCCAAAACAGAATATGTCCGTAATAAATGGATGCTAAAATAGCATGAAACAGGTGAAAAAAAAACAGGTAAGCCTAACAAGGAAAAACCTTGTTGTCTGAAAATCTCATATATGTCAAACTAAAAAAATCTGGTATATTGAAACAATTACCGTTATTGCGTACGGTTTTTCTACCTTCATTACCCACTTATTTAGACCATTCTAAGTGAAAATCGACCATATTTTCATCACACACACCATATATTATTTTTCTACTGATACAATATGATAAAAATGGTGCTAAAGACATAATATGCTAAAAATGGTACTATGGACATAATAAATTCAACGGTATTATTACAGAAGTACTGCGTTCCTGGCTAGGCCGCGCAGTGTTACCACATCCGGCTAGGTCCCGGGAATTTGCCCCGGTCACTTTATGATAGTTTACACCGGTTATATCCTGGTAGTTTGCCCAGGTTAGGTCCCGGTAGTTTGCCCAGGTTAGGTCCCAGTAGTCTGCTGTGGTCTAGGTTAGGTTAGGTCAGGCTAATTTCCAAATTATGTTTGTAAAATGGGGCATCTCCGAGAGAAACACCATAGATGAAAAGTGTGTTAGAACGGTCGGTCCAAAATAGTGGGTAATGATACTAAAATATACAATATAGTGAAGCCAGGTCTTCTGTAAATTTACCCTAACCTGGGAAAAGTACCGGGAAATAACCAAAGTAAATTACAGGAAATGACCGGGGCAAAATACTGGGACCTAGCCGGACCTGGCAACACTGCTACAAAACGGTAATTCTTTCAATAAATACCAAATAATTATACAATATAGTGAATTAAGTATACTTCTACGGATACGGTAATGACAGTACTGAGGGCCGTATTCAGGAACATTTGTTATGGTGTATACGATGGATGGCGTCGTACCGGCTCCATAGAAAAACAGCAGCGACATCCATCGTACAATACCACACCATCATCGTATACACCACGGTTGTTCTTGCATACGGCTATGAGTCATTCACTGATGACGACACTAACAATACAATATAACACACACACATACACACATACACACTCCTAACATACGTACACAGGTCTACACACATAAGAAAATTACCCAGAGAGTAAATAAGTAAAAGAGGGAAGAAAATACGTACAGAAAATATGGCGTAATGGAGCCCACACACACACACACACAGACACAGATGAAGACACTACCCTACAAAATGTAAACAAACCCATATCATCATCATCATCATGGTTTATCTTCCTCACAGGTTCCGTAATATTTTAGCATTATTATGGCCTTAAAAATACACCAATTGGTTATATTACACTCTTGGAGGCGTGTATAAACAAGTTCAAAGTTGTTTATTTATTAATATATATGGTAAAGTTATGAATATTTGATCTGTGACAGAAAAAATTAACATGTGATCAAGTGTATTACGTCTTCATCGGTGCAGTGACAATTGCCACAGTGGCACTAAAGACTCTTGTATCATTCACTTATCATTAATGGCCTTGCTATAATGTAATGGTTAGAGTGATAGTCTAACCTTAACGTACTCTATAGACTGCAAAGATACAGCACCTATCTGTAAAGGACATGCAATTCCGATTTACGGGATTAAAGAATCATACGGTTACCAATCCCTGACCAATCCTGCATAGTGATAAAAAAAAAATATATATATATATCATAGAGGCTATAGGCATTGATAATAATAAAATAACTTAAACTACTGACCATTCCTGCAATTGTTTAGAAGTGGTGGCAGTGTTCCGTACCGTACGAGACTGCATGTGCTGGGCCCAGCAGGGCCAGGGAAAAGTTTCCGGTAAACCTCGTCATTAAAGGAGTACCAGACAGAGAGGAAGGGCAGCAAGCAAGATGAAAAAATTAAGAAGGAAAGGAGGGGCAGCTGAAGAGAAGAGATCTTGTGCATAATTTTATTTACTATCTCTAGGTATTTAAAGCAAGCACACCTGCATATTTATTAGTGCTCGTGACTATACATAGAGAGGCGCATGATACTGTAGTGGCAGTATTAGACAATATGTACAGCAGTGATTGAATAAAGTATAAATTATGTGACGTAACGAGAAAAAAAATAATAGGCCTACTCTGGAGAATTCACTAACTCGTCTATTTACTGACAGGCATAATTATATATTAACCTCCCTGACCACGGGCCATAACAGTCTCTTAGTACGGTACCCCGGCCTGCCATAATATATACAGTCTAGTGAAGCTGTAGGCAAGAAGTACCGTAAGTCAATCCACGTTTCACCTGCACCGTATCGTACGTCGTCTCTCTGTTTTCTTTCTAACTCTTTAATTATTATTATCCCTACTGGTAATACATTTCCACAAGGGATACATTGATATAACACTATAGGTGCCTACGCTATATACTATACACGTTATATTATGCTAATTTTGTGTCTAGACATCTTGAAACCAGTTGATTGTTACACGGTAGAGCTTAACTTCACTCATCGCACACCTGGTAACCCGAGAACAGTTATAATCACCTAAAATATATTAATTGCCAGAATTCCTTTACATCCTTAACTCTTACTACTACAGTATATACATCTGTAATAAAGCATAAGAGAAAAATACGACAAGTGTCAAGGGACGCAAAATATGGAAATAATATGACTTTGGCTAGTCTATGGAAGGCGAAGACACAGCCGCGTCCAAAGATAGGAACGAAGGTGAGGGAGGCACCACACAACGGAATCAGAAGCTGAGTCGTTCGGACGAGGTGATATCACGCTCACTTCTATACACCACTAACGTAACTATACAGCCGTCTTGATTTCAAGGGGATAATACACTTTTGTTAAATCTGGAGCAACTGATTCCTCCAAACTATTATATTCCAGGCAACAGAACACCATTATCTGAGATATTCTGGTTCTAGCGGTTTCCTGGCATATTTTGGAGGAACCGAGGAGCTCCAATGTACCAATTAAAGTGTTTAACGCCCTTAATTAAAGTGAAAAATGTAACAGTGAACCGTGAGAGTGACCCAAAACAAATTATAACTATGTATTCCTCATCGTTGGAGTGAAATCAAAGTGTTACAAACGAGAAAATACGACATTCTGATTCATTATCAGCTGAAGTTACAATAGGAAGAGGAAACTGACATTTTATTATAATTCTTGATGCTCCATTTGACGTTATAAAGTATTATTCAAATATATCATTGTGTTAATTTTAAAGTGCGATGTAAAGTTATTTTCGTGTGATGTAAATAAAGACCTTTATACTCGGTTATCCACTACGGAATCAGAAGGTGGGTTTGTACATACAGGTGTGTGTGTGTGTGTGTGTGTGTGTGTAGAGAGAGAGAGTACAGGTGTGTGTGTGTGTAGAGAGAGATTGTAAGAAAAGGCACAAGTGATAAAGATACATCAGAGAGAGAGAGAGAGAGAGAGAGAGAGAGAGAGATGAACGATAAATGTTAACACATGTGAGAGGAAGTGTGTATTGTAGAGAGAGATAGTAAGAGGAGGGACGAGCGACAAAGGGTAGGATAACACACAAGAGAGAGAGAGAGAGAGAGAGAGAGAGAGAGAGAGAGAGAGAAGTTGAACGATATGTGAGAGGATGTGTGTATTTGTACGTGTGTGTGTGTGAGTGGAGAGAGAGATAGTAAGAAAAGGGACAAGTGATAAAGATACATCAGAGAGAGAGAGAGAGAGAGAGAGAGAGAGAGAGAGAGAGAGAGAGAGAGAGATGAACGATAAATGTTAACACATGTGAGAGGAAGTGTGTATTGTAGAGAGAGATAGTAAGAGGAGGGACGAGCGACAAAGGGTACATAGGCTAAGAGAGAGAGAGAGAGAGAGAGAGAGAGAGAGAGAGAGAGAGAGAGAGAGAGAGAGAGAGAGTTGAGTAATTAATATAAACACACACGTGTGTGTGTGTGTGTGTGACAAGTTATTTTGCTATAATTTCCAGTTGTAGGAGTAGAAGTGTTGCTGTTACTTCTACTACTACTACCACCACCACCACCACTATTATTATTGTTATTATTATTATTATTATTATTATCATTACAGGGAGAGCAGTATACGAGACTAGCGATAACAATGGTACGCCGGATACAAGTGCCATGGTGTGTCCGTTCAGCTGTGGCATTCTCTGTAGGGTTTAGCCTTGGGGCCCTCCTGCACTTGGGGATAAACATGACCTTCAACTCCACACAACACGAGGTAAATGGAACCCTAGAACACGAGGTAAACATGACACACAACCTCACACAACACGAGGTAAATGGAACCCTAGAACACGAGGTAAACATGACACACAACCTCACACAACACGAGGTAAATGGAACCCTAGAACACGAGGTAAACATGACACACAACCTCACACAACACGAGGTAAATGGAACCCTAGAACACGAGGTAAACATGACACACAACCTCACACAACACGAGGTAAATGGAACCCTAGAACACGAGGTAAACATGACACACAACCTCACACAACACGAGGTAAATGGAACCCTAGAACACGAGGTAAACATGACACACAACCTCACACAACACGAGGTAAATGGAACCCTAGAACACGAGGTAAACATGACACACAACCTCACACAACACGAGGTAAATGGAACCCTAGAACACGAGGTAAACATGACACACAACCTCACACAACACGAGGTAAATGGAACCCTAGAACACGAGGTAAACATGACACACAACCTCACACAACACGAGGTAAATGGAACCCTAGAACACGAGGTAAACATGACACACAACCTTACACAACACGAGGTAAATGGAACCCTAGAACACGAGGTAAACATGACACACAACCTCACACAACACGAGGTAAATGGAACCCTAGAACACGAGGTAAACATGACACACAACCTCACACAACACGAGGTAAATGGAACCCTAGAACACGAGGTAAACATGACACACAACCTTACACAACACGCGGTAAATGGAACCCTAGAACACGAGGTAAACATGACACACAACCTTACACAACACGAGGTAAATGGAACCCTAGAACACGAGGTAAACATGACACACAACCTCACACAACACGAGGTAAATGGAACCCTAGAACACGAGGTAAACATGACACACAACCTTACACAACACGCGGTAAATGGAACCCTAGAACACGAGGTAAACATGACACACAACCTGTGTTAATGTGTGTGTGGTAAGGTTTAGAGAAGCTGGTTGTGTTAATGATTTTTTCGGCGAAGTTTAGAAATGCTGGTTGTCCTAATGTGTGTGTGTGTGTGTGTGTGGTAAGGTTTAAATATGCTGGTCGTGTTAATGATTATATCGGTGAAGTGTGTGTGTGTGTGTGTGTGTGTGTGTGGTAAGGTTTAGAGATGCTGGTTGTGTTAATGTTTTATCGGTGAGGTACAGAGATGCTGGTTGTACTAATGTTGTTGTTTTGGTGGACTTCAGGGACGGTGGTCATCAGGGTCACTTCTGCCAGACACACCTGAAGCGGCCAGAAGCACGGGTGAGCACAACAATCAATGAGTATAAATAGACAAATATATAATGTAAAATATATAATAATGTTTCGTTGTTTGGAGGAATCATCAGCCCTCCAATTTATCTATACAAGAAAATCTCCCCTTAAACCTGAGTAAGAGTATAAGTGGGAAGAAAAACTGTGCTATAGGCCAGAAATACTTACCTACCTACCTACCTACCCACCTTATACCACAAATGCCACAATGGAGAAGGAGAGAAAAACTGTGCTAGGTCAGATATACCTACCTACTTACCTACTTTATACCACAAATGCCACAACAATGGAGAAGGAGAGACATGTAGAGAGGAGAGGCAGCGATGTGACTCAAACCTATAAAGTAATTCTCCTTAAATCTTTTCAGCATCTCCCCCGCGGATCTTGTGTTACGTGTTGACAGGCCCCAAGACCCACCAGGCCTCACTACACGTCAAGAACACGTGGGGACAGCGGTGTGACAGGACCTTATTTTTCAGGTAGTATATACAGTCGAGGATACATGAAACAGGTACACTTCAAACGGGGCCCCTTATCAAGCAAGCATAGAATAGGACGTGTTGACTCTACACATAACATCTCATTCTATCCTATATATGGTCAATGAGTGGCCCAGTTTCAGGTGTTGCTGTTTCATATGTCCTCAACTGTACATTCAGTCATCGTCAAAAGTCATTCCTGCGTCTGGTGAATGAAACTGTTCCATCTGAGTGAAGCTTTAGTACCAATATTGCGGAAACCAAAAAGCTTTAGTTTCACCACCACTCCAACATTTATTCACACGATTGAAAGTCCTGCTTCTGGTGAAAGAAAGTGAACAATTGAGTGGAATATTTTGAATCAATATTGCAGAGACCAACAGGTGTAGTTTTGTATAATTTTTTTCTAGACAATACTACTGGAATGGATTGCAGAACTAAATTTCTCTCCACAGCCCCTCACCTTCCCTGATTCACTCCTTGCTTTTATTTCCTTCATGCTTACTGTCCCACTTCTCTATCACCTATATACTCCCTCGTCCTACATGGTCTTATATCATCCCCAAATCAATCAAACCCCACCTTTGTGACTTTACCTTTCCTTCGTCAGCACGCAGGAGGACCCTAACTTGGGGACTATTGCTTTGGACGTTCCCGAGGGCTACAACTACCTGTGGGCCAAGGCTAAGGGGGCCCTGGGTCACCTCCACACCAACTTCCCGGGTTACGACTGGTATATGAAGGCGGACGATGATACCTTCGTCATCGTGGAGAACCTGAGGTATTTCCTGAAGGACATCGACCCTGGGAATCCTGTCTACTACGGCGTCAAGTTCAAACATCACGTCAAACAGGTACTGGGGAAATGGAGTCAGTCAAGAGTCACACACACACCCCATTCTCAAAAAAACAAAACAAACACACACACACACAAAGCACAAAAGTTCAAATATCAAGTTAAGCTTGTGTAGTACAAAAGTGATTGTGTTATTGTCGAGTCACGCATGCAACGCCACACTCTAAATAGAAAAAAATAAAAATAAAAATAATAATAATAATAAGTAAAAACATGAATAAAAAAAAAAAATATATATACCAATAATAAAAAAAAAAAACTATATTCCATTTCTGTATATGAAAGTCGTTTGAAACTCTCTATCACCTTTTCCCTCTTCCTATAGAAAAGGTTTACCATGCATAGAACGGTCTTATTTCATCCTCAATCAGTCAATCAATTTACCATGTTGCAGGGGTACAGTTGTCGACATAATATGAAGCAGACACACCTGAAATGGAAGCTCCTCATTTGAGCATCTATAGGGGAAGATGAGACATATAATAGTGTGTAGAGGCGACGCGTCCTATATATTCTATACTTGATAATATTATAGGACCCGTTTGAAATGTGTCTGTGTCAGGTGCATGGTCGCAACTCTATGTATATAAAACAAAAAAGGTATAGATCTGTTTTGTTGCATCTCTTGTTTCTTTCCATCACACAAACAGGGGTACATGTCTGGTGGGGGAGGGTATGTTTTGAGCAGCGAGGCCCTGAGGAGGTTTGTCATCGATGCCCTCACACTAACAGACCAAACCCGCTGTTCTACCAACGACACCAGGGGCGCTGAGGACCTGCTCTTGGGTGAGTGGGTGAGGCAGGGAGGGAGGGAGGGAGGGAGAGATACTATTATTTGGCAGTACATTTAACTACCCTAAAACACCCTAACTTCGGACTGCGCCAATAACTTCGGTAATTTCGCGAAAAAAATGTAATAATTCAACTGTACTGGAAGAGAATGCTATATTTGCAAAAAAATAACGATGGTGTTAGTTAGGGAAATGTTCAAAGACTATTATGTATAAATTCTATTACAATAGCTTGAATATGTGTGGGTGAAAATTTATCTATTTATATATTTTTATCTGATCCCCTTCACCGCCCCCTTCAGGAGAGTGTCTGGAGAGTATAGGGGTGTCGGCGGGGGACAGCCTGGATGAGAAGGGTCGCTCTAGGTTCTTCTCACACAGTCCCCTCTCTCTCTTCTACAAGCAGCCACTTATCAATAGATTTCACTGGTACTGGCGATATCTGTGGCATAAACACGGCGTGGTGAGTGGTGTCTAGCTGATGGTGTGTTGAATGAGAGAGAGAGAGAGAGAGAGAGAGAGAGAGAGAGAGAGAGAGAGAGAGAGAGAGAGAGAGAGAGAGAGAGAGAGAGAGAGAGAGAGAGAGAGAGAGAGAGAGAGAGAGAGAGATTGGGTATTGTTGTGTTGTGTTGTGTTGTGTTGTGTGTGTGTGTGTGTCATTGGATATTGTGTTGTGTTGTGTTGTGTTGTGTGTTGTTCTGTACTACATTTCTTCATCTGCAGGTGGGTGATAAAGAAAAAAACCCTTCCACCTTTTCCTTGCCCACCCGTCATGAAAAATAAAAGCTCCCATCTTTTCATTTCCCACTCCTTATTAAAAAAAGAAAAAATTATCCCACCTTTTCATTACACATTAATTAACCTGTTGGTGAATCGAAAGGTTTCTGATGTCTCAAAACTAAACTCTAAACAAACAGACCCTCTTTTAGTATACCATTGAGAGTGTCTGTTTTCTGGCATGGCATAGTTAGTTTGGAGAAATCACAGACCTTCCAATTCACCAACCAACAAAAGAATGAATGAATCTATCTACCCTTAACTCTGCCAACAACATTTCTTTTCTTTCGTCAGGGTCCGGACTGCTGCTCGCAACACCTGGTTAGTTTTCACGACATCGACCCGAGAATGATGTGGACCTTGGAGACACTATTGTATCGAATCCACATCCACCACGACCTACAGCCTCCACACCTCAATACATCCACCTCCACTGTCCCTCCACCTACTTCTCCTGTACTCTTTTCTTCCACATCTAGCTAACGTCCTCTTCACCTCCACTTCATTCCACTTCTTCCACACCAGCAGTTTACACTTCTCATTACCTCCACCTCCACCGTCACTCCACTTCCACGGTCTCTCCTCCACCTCCTCCACATCTGACTAACCACATCCCAAGCAGAACGTACAAAAGTGGAGGAGATCTTTGAGAGAATCCCGTCCACTTAAGGGGGTGCGGGAGTAGGGGACAGGCTTGGGGGTTATTTGGGGGGTGCGGGAATAGGGGGACAGGCTTGGGGTGGGTAGAAAGCCTGTCCCCCTATTCCAGCACTCCCCCAAGCCTGTCCCCCCTACTCCCGCACCCCCCAAAACACCCCCAAGCCTGTCCCCTACTACCGCACCCCCCTAAACCCCCCCCCCTCCAATCCTGTCCCCCTATTCCCGCACCCCCCAAATACCCCCCAAGCCTGTCCCCTTGTGCTTGTGTATGAAAATTGGAGGCTTCTGATTCCTCCTGACCATGCCACGAAACAACCTCCTTCCATATAGGTGTGTGTGTGTGTGTGTGTGTGTGTGTTTCGTGGCAATATTTTAAGGACTCTTTGATCTCCAATTTTCTGACTACATCAAAGGGTCCCTGAAATTGAACTTAGAGAGATATTTTTTGTACAAGCAACTGGGCATTATTTGTTGGAATAAATGTTTTTTTATAACAGGTGTAGTTTAATAATAAAAAAAATTCCTATTAGTCTTAAAAAACTAAATGTGGTCTGAAAAAAGAAGGAAGAGTTATGAAAAGGTAATGTATGTGGAGTTTACTATTAAAATCTAGATGAAATAGTTTGGTCATCCCTTAAATTAATAAAAGAAAATGGCCAACACCAGAGAGAGAGAGAGAGAGAGAGAGAGAGAGAGAGAACAAGTGTGTGTGTGTGTGTGTGTGTGTGTGTGTGTGTGTTTGGAGGGCAATTAATTCCTACAAATTATTTCAGGAAACAGAAGCACTCCACCTACCCCCCCCCCAAAAAAAAAAAAAAAAAAAAAAAAATATATATATATATATATATATATATATATATATATATATATATATATATATATAATAAAAATCATTATAATAATAATAATAGTAACAAAATAATAATAATAATAATAATAATAATAATAATAATTAATGATAATAATAATAAAAATAAATAAAATTAGTAATAATAATAATATAATAATACTAATACTAATACTAATACTCCTTTTTCCAACATTACCAAAGACTTCAAGTGTAGTAAGTGTTTTCTTATATACATAGAGAGACAGGGTGGTGGTCAGTCCAGTTGTCAGGCCAAGGTTTATTTATAATATCTTTTGTCGCAATGGGCTGCCTACCTGATTACAACTTGCGCCATGCATACTGATTATTATAGGAATAGATTGGATCTCTGTTGACTGTGTTGTTGGCTTGTGATCTGTGTTTGTGTGTGTGTGTCTGTCTGTCTTTCTCTGTCTGTGTGTGTCTCTCTCTCTCTCTCTCTCTCTCTCTCTCTCTCTCTCTCTCTCTCTCTCAACCATGGAATCATCAACAGACTTGCAATGGGTGCGTGAGTGATGTGTAGGCCTACCATCTCACACCCACATTCACAGCACCGTACAAAACGAGAGAATGGCATCTTCGTCATCGAATTGTTTACATCACACACAGAGCGACCCATGCACCAACAAAAATAAGGACTACCTGATGAGTGACTTTTTCTACTACCATGCAGCATTCTGTTCTTGGTGTTGTAAAAGGGATCAAAGAGTGGATCACAGCCATCATACAGCTAGGGATGGGGTCGACCACTAGGAGGTCTTGGGAAATTCTTATTAGAGAGCTGCATCTTTCTTTATGTAACGTGTAATGTGCAATAATTTGTTTGTGCATGCCTCCCCGTTAGAGTTAGGTGTATCAACACTTTCTCAATCACTTTACCCCGATGCCCTGACCCCCTCTCTCTCTCTAGTTGTGTTGAAATGCCCAGTCAGTCAAGTTTGTGTGTTTATATAGATCAGGAAGGAAAGTGCAAAATACCGTATGACATGTTTTGCACAAGAGAGAGAGAGAGAGATATTGCTATGGTATACAGTATTGTAGGCTTTAATTGTTATCATTCCCTTCCCTGTGTTGAAATGTCTGGTCGATCAGGTTAGTGTGTTTTTATAGTTCAGGAAGGAAAGTGTAAAATATTGTGGAATAAGATTTACAAAAGAGAGTTGTATTGTGTTGTTGGTTGTGTTATCATTCCCTTCCCTGTGTTGAAATGTCTGGTGGATCAGGTTTGTGTGTTTTTGAAGATCAGGAAGGAAAGTGTAAAATACTGTATTAATTAAAGGTTTTGCACAATAGAGTATCATCGTACGTGTTGCTTTGATGTCAATACCATATTATATTGTTTTGTACTGAAATATTATGTTCTAAACTACAACATATCGTTCTTCTGAAATATTACTGTTAACATATTTAAGGACCCTGTGATCGTGTATGAAAATTGGAGGCTTCTGATTCCTCCTGACCATGCCACAAAACAGAGGCTCCTACCATAAAGGTGTGTGTGTGTGTGTGTGTGTGTGTGTGTGTGTGTGTGTGTGTGTGTGTGTGTGTGTGTGTGTGTGTGTTTCGTGGCAATATTTGAAGGACTCATTTACCTCGAATTTTCTGACTAAATCACAGGGGTTTTAAAGGAGTGGGTGGTACAGTATTAATTGGTATGGTAAATAAAATCTGGAGTGCCTGTTGATATCTCCAGACTATTCCCAGCAACGGACCACCATTATTTTTAATCATCTAGTCCTCCTGTTTCCTGGCATGCTTTTGAGGAATTAATACACTCCAATTAACCAAAAAAAATATAATATAATACTCCCTTACACACCAACATCATTAATCTAAACAACTGACATGATAATAAATAAATAAATAAATACTGTCTCTAAGTATATGTTATTATAAATATATATATATACTCGGGGTCGATTGGTAATACTATCAAATTAAATAAGGTGGTAATTCTTTTTTGGTACATTGGAGTGCCTTGATTCCTCCAAAGTATAATTATATGCTGGGAAACAGGACCAGCAGAAGAAGAGCAACAATAATGGTGTTCTGTTGTTGCTTGGAATAGTTTGGAAGATTCAGTTGCTCCAGAATTACCAACACAAAACTTTCCCCCCTTAAGCCGAGATAATCTTTTTGTTGGTAAATTGGAAAACTATACTGATTCCTCCTAACTACACCAGAAAACAGACCCCCTCCATACATACTACTAATAGGGGATCTGTTGTTTCGTGGCACAGTTTGGAGGAATCACAGACCTTCCAATTCACCAATAAAAAAAAGAATCTATCTATAACCTTAAGCTATGATAATAATAATAATAATAATAATAATAATAATAATAATAATAATAATAATAATAATAATAATAAATACTACTACTACTACTACTACTACTACTAATAATAATAATAAGTGATAATAATAATAATAATAATAATATTAATAATAATAAAGGAGGTAATGCATTTTTTTTTAATTATTATTATTATCATTTTTTTTTTTTTGTCACTGGCTACTTATCACTCACTCCTGCTCCCAGACCAATATATTATAGGGATCATAATAATGCATACCAATTACCAGAAGGTCTCTAGATACGACGATGCCACTCAATTTATTTATTATTATGAGACGAGATTATAACATTACTCAACCACCAGTCAAAATTGTACAAAGCCTCAGGTTGATGATAGAAAGTATACCAGGATTAATTTATATATATATTATTATTATTTTGTGTGTGTGTGTGTGTGTGTGTGTGTGTGTGTGTGTGTGTGTGTGTGTGTGTGTGTGTGTGTGTGTGTGTGTGTGTGTGTGTGTGTGTGTGTGTGTGTGTGTGTGTGTGTGTGTGTGTGTGTCTTTTGAGAGAGAGACAGGCAGAATGAGATGAGATTATTATTATTATTATTCAATTATAATTACCAAAACTATACCGTATAAAAGGAGAGAGAGAGAGAGAGAGAGAGAGAGAGAGAGAGAGAGAGAGAGAGAGAGAGAGAGAGAGAGAGAGAGAGAGAGAGAGAGAGAGAGAGATTCATTGAAGTAAGCCGACAAGGGAGGGGAAGGGTTAGTCAGTCAGTCAGTCAGTAAATCAGTCAGTCAGTCAGTCAGTAAATCAGTCAGTCAGTCAGTCAGTTAGTCAGAGGGCAACACTGTTTGGTTTGTTTGTGTCTGTCTTCTTGTTTACCTGTCTGTCTGTCTGTCTGTTCGTCTGTGTATGTGACTCTTAATTTGTTTCGCTGTCTGTCTCTCTTTCTGCCTGTCTGTCTATGTCTCTTTGTCTGCCTGTCTCTCTGCCTCTCTGTCTGTTCGTCTGTCTATGTCCGTGTTTGATTGTATGTCTGTCTGTCTTTCTGTTTTGCTGTCTGTATATTCATCGGTCTGTCTGTGTGTCATCCTTTATGTGTATTCTCTCATCCATCACATCCCACAGTAACGATCGATGGACAATAATTATAATTCATACACCCCCCTCCCCCCTGCCCCCTCTGTAGCCCCCCACCCCCACCCCCACTCGCCCCCAAACAGCCATCGTCTATAGTGCTTAATTAAAAACTGTATAATCCCGTACCTATCACACCTCAACAGTAAGTAGCGATTGATATCAAAATTTTATCTCCTACATTCATAGCTCCCAATGGGGTGAATAGGGTACATGACGGTCTGATTGTCTGTCTGTGTGTTTGTCTGTCTGTGTGTCTCTCTGTCTGACCTCACCCAGTGGAAGATAAAGGTCAAGTCAAGTCACTGGTGGTGGTGGTGGTGGTGGTGGTCGTGGTGTTGCCAGATCTGGACTCATTATTACTCGCTCACTTGTCCTACTTGTTGGGTTTTGGCAAATACTATTTTTTTTTTTTTTTTTTTTTTTTTTTACGCTCACACTTTGACACGGGTTATTTTGTGTGTGTGTGTGTGTGTGTGTGTGTGTGTGTGTACAGTTGACAAAATATGTTATATATATATATACAGTATATATTTCGGATCACATCAAATTATGTAGAAATCCCAACACAGCATAGCCATCCTGGTGTGACCTGATCCCATTATACTGACCTGACCTTAACACCCGAATGACCTTACACTATACTCGTCCATGCTCACGAACAAAAATAAAAATAAAAATAAATATAGATGACAGAAAAGAAAAAAAAAAAAAATATATATATGTGTGTAATCGACAGTTGACATCAAAGACTTCAGGTCAAATTGTCGGATATTACATTAAAAAAAAAATAATAATAATAATCGTGTTTGGCATTACTGATGTACACATATTTCGACGAAGAGAATTTTAATTATTTTTATAGAGTAAAAAATAATTAAATAATCTGAATAATGCAAAAAAAAAAAAAAAAAAAAAAAAAATGGATAATGTCAGAGGTGTGAGTGTATGATAAATATCTCGTTAGCATTCTGTGTCAGTCATAAGTATTCTGTATATCTATCTATCTTTATTTGAGTTGCCGATAAGTAACTATAAAAACAAAACAAAAATAGTTGTATTCAAGTTTTTGCTGGAATTTGTCTTCGGTTGCATTACATATACCGACAATAATAATACCTGGAATTTAAATGAGATAGATGATAATTATAATTTCACGGAGCAATGAAAAAATAAAATAAATATAATGAAATGATAAATGAAGTATAATATAGTCAGTCATAAACTCATAACCTATTTATTTATATTTTAAGAGGTGATATTATGCTTTTGGGTTATTAGAACTCCTTGAAATGAAATACTGATTCAGATATGCCAAGTAATATTTAATCATTATTATTTATTTATTTATTTAATTTATTTTCTTGCAGTTCAGTATTTTACCCGAGAGACGATAAACTATAAAGAATTTGTCACGTAGTTAAAAATGTGTGAATTTATATCTCAAAAAGTTATAAGTGTGTGTGTGTGTGTGTGTGTGTGTGTGTGTGTGTGTGTGTGTGTGTGTGTGTGTGTGTGTGTACCAATCTGTCACGGCATAGTAAACATGAACAAGACGGTATGTAACACTCAATATTAATGTTACCGTGACGACAACCGACCTTCAAAAAAGAACAATGTAGTTTGATATCATAATCTTAAAAGGTGAGATTCTCTTGTTGGTAAATTGGAAGGAGGCTACTCATTCCTCCCAACTATATGTACAGTTGGACACATGAATTGGTGGTACAGCCCAGGTGAAAGATACTTGTCCCATTTGAGTAACCAGTGTCTATTATCAGGTTGTTGCTTTTTATTACCATCCTCAATACTGACTTCTGCCCCTGATGTCTCCTATTTGGCACTAAGGAACTTGATATTGGGAGAAATTGACCATCTTTCACTTGGGCTGTACCACCCATTCATGTGTCCAACTGTACCTGACAACAGCATAAATTCGCGTCCATCTTATGCACTTGGTAATACAAATATGACCAGATAGTTAGTTGCATTCTGAACCAGTTTCTATCCTAAAAACATGTGTCATTTACCACGTGTGAAGTATATCTGTCATCTCTGTATTCAAATTGTGTTACAACATCAATATAGCTCAAAGATACATAGGTAGAAATGAAGCGAACTTATGCTGCCGACTATACCTGACAACAGATATCCTTAGTGGGTGAGTGGTGGTACAAAATAATATTAGATCTTTTGTTCCATGGCATATATATTTTTAGAGGAATCAGCCAATAAATGAGGGGGCTGCTATTTTTTCTTTGTATAGTTTGGAGGAATCAGTAGCCCTCATGAGACTTACAGAATTTATAGCTATTAATTCCTTATAATATTATAAAGTAAGTTATTTGTCTAACAAGTGGTATTTGCGAAATGCATGACAAAATGTTCGCTTTCACACGACCTCTTGCTGACACACACACACACACACCACACACACACACACACACACACACACACACACATTGGTAACTCGTCATGTACAGTTGTATGTATGCATTTTGAAGAGGTTATTATTTTTACACACACACACACACACAAACACACACACACACAGGTAACTCGTAATGTATGTATGTATGTATGTATGTATGTATGTATGTATGTACGCTATGACTTATATGAATAGGATATACATATAGATTTTTTTTTTTTTTTTCCAATGCCTCTTGCAACAGATTAGAAAAAAATTAAATAATGAAGAATCTACAAGGAAATTTATTATCAATTAAGAACTGAAAGACTATAAGGAAATAAAATAAATAGATAGATAGTGAGTGTCAGGGGCAAACAAACAAACAAACAAACAAAAACAATGCAAGAATTAGATGTTTTGTTTGTGTGTGTGTGTGTGTGTGTGTGTGTGTGTGTGTGTGTGTGTGTGTAAAATAATAACAGGTTCAAACCAGCCATAGCTTACATATATTTCGAGTTACCGGTGTGTGTGTGTGTGTGTGTGTGTGTGTGTGTGTGTGTGTGAAAATAATAACCTCTTCAAAATACATACATACAACTGTACATGACGAGTTACCAGTGTGTGTGTGTGTGTGTGTGTGTACATTGGAGTGTCTTGATTCCTCCAAAATATGCTAGGAAACAAGACGAATGAACAAAAATAATGGTGTTCTGTTGCTTGGAATAGTTTGGAGGATTCAGTTGCTCCAGATTTACCAACATAAAATTTCTCCCTTACCCTCTTAAATAAATAACTTCAACCTCTCACTGTCACTGTCAATACCATGTAAGATGTTCGTATAATTATCACTTGTCAATAAATGTCACCGTTCCAATGACGATTTAAACCACAAACTGACATTTCAAAAGTTGACCGTTATGACCGTTATAACCGTTACATCATCATCATCACGCGTTTGAAATTTCGAATATAGTCAGTGAACCGTCTTTTGTATGTGCGTGTGTGTGTGTGTTTTTTTTTTTTTTAAGCACCGTCGTACATACGTAATTAATAACAAGAGATAATTAATGATAAGACAGGGAACATAATTATTATTGTAATGGTGGTGACATTACTGAATAATAATAAAAATAATAATAATAATAATAATAATAATAATAACAATAATAATAACAATAATAATAACAATAATAACAACAACAATAATAATAACAAAAATAACAACAACAATAATAATAATAACAACAACAATAATAACAATAATAATAATAATAATAATAATAATAATATATATTTTAGTTATATAATTAATTTTTGAAGCAACAACATATTTCCTCCAAACAACAGAACACACCACTATTTTTCTCAACCTGTTGGTCCTGTTTCTTGGCAATGCTATGGAGGAATCAAGACGCTCCAAAGTACAAAAAACTATTCTATCCCCTCAATTAATTACAAAAAGTGACATACATAATAATTGAACACGTGACATATCTAAGATGATTACAGCTTAACCGGTTTTATCTATTATTATTATTATTATTTTTTTTTTATTCACACTTTTTCTAAATAAATATATTATACTCGATTTTAAATATTAAAATGAATAATATCTTATATACACTTAATTACTGAAATACGTGACATACCTTAGGTCAAACCGGTTATATTTATTATTATTTTTTTTTTTTTTTTTTTTTATTCACACTTTTTCTAAATAAATATATATTCGATTTTAAATATGAAATAAATAAAATCTTATATACACTTAATTACTGAAATACGTGACATACCTTAGGTCAAACCGGTTATATTTATTATTATTATTATTATTATTTTTATTTTTTATTGATTTGTATTGTTATCATTCTATTACTTCTTTGTAAATAAATACTCCATCCTAAATATCATTAGATAAAGAAAAATCTTATACACACATAATTAATGAAACACGTGACATATCTAAGGTTAAACCGGTTATATAATTATATATTTATTAATTAATTTTTATACTTAAACATATGACCGTTAAAACCGTTACAAACACCTCAAATTTTGAAAACATCCATGACCGTTATAACCGTTACAACACCTCAAATTTTGAAAACACCCATGACAGTTAAAACCGTTACAACACATCAAATTTTGTAAACACCCATGACTGTTAAAACCGTTACAACACATAAAATTTTGAAAACACTTAATACCAACGACCGAATGACACCTCAACACTCAAATAAATTCAGGATGACTTCAACATCAATAAATTTCCATAAAAAAAAAAACTGTCAACAAGAAAAAAAAAAAAAAAAAAAAAAATAGGAGTCAAATAGAAAAAAAAAAAAAAAAAAAAAATAGGAGTCAAATAAATAAACAAAACATATAAATAAGAGTTGATCCCCGAGGCAAGACCCAAGCCAAGTCAAGTAAGTAACCAACCCACCAACCTCTGACCTATTATTATGAACTGCCC
>JAWQEG010002239.1:0-27392 GCA_033782935.1 Petrolisthes cinctipes | reverse complement strand
GATGAAGGGTAGGCAGGAGGGAAAAGAAATTGATGAGGAGGAAGAGTTGTAGCTGGAGGAGAGAGAGGAGAGGAGAGGAGAGGAGGGAGAGGAGGATGGTGATGACAGAACAAAGGGAGGTGGAAGAGGAGGAGGAGGAGGAGGATAAACTGGGGAAGAAGGATGCATAGTAGTAGTATAGAAGGCAGGGAGGGAGAAAGAATGAGAACAGAGAGAAAGAGGAGAATGACACAACGAAGAGAGAAAGAAGAATAACACAGGAGAATAATAATGGTAGTAAACTAAGGTAGAAGGATGGGTATAGTAGAAGAAAGAGGGAGAGAGAAAAGAGGAGGAGGAGGGAAGAGGAAGAGGACGGACAGAACAAAGGTGGAATGAGAATGAAAAGTACATCACATTAGGATGAAGGTAAAACTGAGAGAGAAGGATGGGAATGAGAGAAGGAGAGAGGAGATAGAAGTATAAACAAGAGAGAGAGAGAGAGAGAGAGAGAGAGAGAGAGAGAGAGAGAGAGAGAGAGAGAGAGAGAGAGAGAAAGATGGGAATGAGAGAAGGAGAGAGAAGTATAAACAAGAGAGAGAGAGAGAGATAGAGAGAGAGAGAGAGAAAGAGAGAGAGAGAAATAGTCGAATGAGGAGGGAAAGGAAGAGAGTATACGAGAGAAGACAGACAGACAGACAGACAGACAGGAGATAGTTTAACAAAGGGAGTACAATAACTTACAAACAGAAACTGATCTTATTACCTGTTTTACGAGGCTATTAGAAAGACCTTTGCTAAATGACCTACTAAGGGGGGATATTCTTTTATGGTACATTGGAGTGCCTTGATTTCCTCCAAAGTATATATGCTAGGAAACAGGACCAGAAGAGCAAAAAAAATAATAGTGTTCTGTTTGTTGCTTGGAATAGTATGGAGGATTCAGTTGCTCCAGATTTACCAACATTTAAGAAAAGAAATAGGGTAGCTGAACTAGTGAAAGAAGATTAATTAATGAAGTGGAGAATAAAAGAGAAGAAAGAATATTACAAAAAACATAAAATTGAAAAGAACAGAAAAAGAGGAATGGGAGTAGAAGAGGAACAAGAATAAGTATAGTAAATGGTAACTTAGAAGAAAATGTAAAAAAAATGGGAAAGAGAATAGGAGTAGGAGGGAGTAAGAAGAAAAAGAAGAAGAAAAAGAAGAAGAAAAAAGGAGGAGAAGAAGAAGAAGAAGAGAGAAAAAAAGAAAAGAATAAGAGTAGGTGGAGGAAGCTAGAGCAATTCCCAGCTAGGAGGGAGGGAGGTAGGGAGAGTGGGAGTAAAGGAGGGAGGGAGGGCAAGCGTGAGATTAGCGCACCTCTACCCACCCCAATATTTTCTCTGTCGTAATGGAAAACTCACATTAGCGTGAAGATTTTGCATGCGTGGGCCTGCCTTCCTTCCTCCTCCCCCCCTCTCCCCCTATCTCCACTCCCCCCCTATCTCCACTCCCCCCCTTCTCCCCCTCTCCACTCCCTCCCTATTTCTCTGTTTTTCTTTTGCTTTCTCTCTCTCTCTCTCTCTCTCTCTCTCTCTCTCTCTCTCTCTCTCTCTCTCTCTCTCTCTCTCTCTCTCTCTCTCTCTCTCTCTCTCTCTGCATCACCATTAACCCTATTTATTCATTGTGAATTAACCAACCTTTCATCTTCATCCTTTATTCTTCTTTCTCCAGTATTTCTCTTCGTGCTCCGGTTTTCCTTATCCTTTTACAACTTCCGTCTCTCCTCTTTTCCCTCTTCTCATTTCTTCAATCTCCAGTATGTTTCTCGGAAAATGAGAAATTGTCATCGTCGAGTTTTTTCTTGTAATTTTAAAAGAAGCAATTGAGTGTGTTTCTCTGCCTGTTCCTTCCTGTTTGGCACCAAGGATGACAATCACAATTACAAACCTGGTGCAATTGACCTCAGTTTTATATACTATATCTCACTCTTTCTCGGTCTCTCTTTTTGTGTCACGCATGCATGCAGACGTACACGTGCACTCTTCCACACATCTTACCCCACACACACACACACATCTACCTCTACCCAGAAACACACATCTACATACACGCATACATATAAATAAATAAACACACACACAACGTACATATAAATAAACACACACACAACATACATATAAATAAACACACACACAACATACACATAAATAAACACACACACAACATACATATATATACTGTATACATGTGTGCAATCTAGCCTAGTCAATAATGGAGGAGTTTACCCAAGGAGAAGGAAGGAAGGAAGGAAGGCCTGCCGCTGGTACACTACAGTATCCCGCCGCCCTCCTCACTTCCCCCTCACATATTAGTTCTTTATTCTTTAGAGGGAAAAACTGGGAGCACGCAATATTGGTGGGGCGGCTCCGGAACCCCAGGGCTAGGCTTGGAGAGGGCGGCAGGGCTGGCTGGTTGACTTGCAATGGGCGCCGCTGGAGGGATGGTGAGCAAAGGGCGGGGGAGCCGTCTGAGGGAGAGGGAGAGAGAGAGAGGGGCCAAGAGGTATGAGAGAGGGCTTGAGGAGGAGGAGGGGAGAGGTGAAGGGAAGAGCATGCAGGAGGAGGAGGAAATGTGGGTGGAGGTGGAGGAGAGGGGAGAGGTGAAGGGGGGAAGAGAGGGAAGAAATGTGGGTGGAGTGAATGGAGGGTGAAGAGGAAAAAGGTAATGAAAAAGATGGGAAGAAGGTAAAGACGAACTAGATGGGGATAATGATGGAGTATAACTAAGAGACTAAGAAGAAGTATTAGGAAGAATAGAAGGAGAGAGAAGAGGTGAAGACTAGATTGGAGCGGGAGAAGAAGGGGCAAGGCAAAAGAGGGCAATAGATATGAGGGTTTAGAGGAGGAAGAAGAAAGGAGGAGGAGGAGTAGGAGGAGGAAATGGAGATAGGGCTAAGAGGCATGAGGGTCGAGGGGAAGAGGAGGAAAGAGGTGAAGAGGGAGGAGGGAGAGAGGATGCTAAGAGATATGATAGCTTAGGGGAAGATGGGGTCAGGCAAAAAAGTGAATGGGGAGGGTTATGGAAAAGTGAGGGAGTGGTTAATGGGCCAAGAGATGGAGGAATTAAAGTTTGGGAAGTAAACTCAGAGAAATGTACAAGAAAACAAGCCATTATATAAACCAGTAGGAGTAAAAGAAAGTAGGTGTTAAAGTATAAGATTGAGAATGAGGAAGGAATAGGATACGAAGTATGATGAAGAAGAAAAAAAAAAAATGCTGAACAAGAACAATGAAAAATGTAGAGAAACGAAAAAAAAAAGTTCTGTCTGAAGTAAGTTGAAAGGAAATGAGAACAAAACAATTAAATGTACGAGGAAATGAAAGCAGAAGCGGAAGGAGAAATGAAAAGAAAGTAAGAAGCAAAATTTCCATAATCCCGAGCTGGCCTGAGATTTGTGGCGCTTGGGTTTAAGAAGTGGACTTTAGTTCTGTAAAAAAAAAATGGGTTTGTTTAATTTTTCAGATTATGTGCAATTTATTAATATGTCGAATGTGCGGTACTCAGTAAAGATGGATTTACCAATAAACATGTATATAATATTTTCACGTATTCTTTATGTTCTTATGTGAAATGGGATCGAATTCATGGACAGTTCCGTTCAAAATTTCGTGCAGCATAAATTATTGAAAATGAAGCAAACGTTGTACTCTTACTGAACGACTACTCACTGCTCCGAACCCACCACCAACACGTAGAGGAAACCTAGGATATGAAACAGTTTGATAATTATGTACTAAATCTCTCAAGAAACCCTTCGAAACCGATTGCCGTCAAGTAATTCTTCATCATGAGTGTTACAAGATAGTGTATAAGCAGCTGTACACGATTTTCTGGGTATTTGGTTTTCACTTAGCAGCTGCAAATGAACGCAATGTTTTTACGAAATGCTTTAAAATCGTAAGGAGTTTATATATATATTGGAACTTAATGATGACGACGATAATGATGTTTATGATGATTTTTATCTAAGATTTTTTTTCTACTTAGCATCAAATGTGACAGAGTACTCATGACGACCTGAGTAGACAGTAAGACGGTATTCGAATATGGTTCTATGACCCTTGTTGTGTGCACTCTGTCCTTACAAAACGTCATCTATATTGTTCACACACACACACACACACACACACACACAGATAAAAACGTGTCCTTCGCCCCAAGCAGAGCCAGCAGGTAGGTAAGCAAACAAACAGGCAATAGCAAAGGTATAGAAGCAGCAGCACCCTTGCCTACCTGTGACTGACCACACACACACACACACACACACACACACACACACACACCTACACCTACACACACACACACACACCTACACCTACACACACACACACACACACATACACATACACACCTACACACACACACACATACACACACACACACACACACACACCTACACACACACACACACACACACACACACACACACACACACACACACACACACACACACACACACACACACACACACACACACACACACACACAAACACACACACACACCTACACACACACACACACACACACACACACACACACACACACACACACACACCTCCTGTAGAGCTACTCTTGTAATAACCCAACAGGTGTTTGTTCATGTTCTGACCAATAGCACCAGATATTATTACTAATGTATATGGTGTAAATTAAATTAAAAAGTTACTTTATATGCGACCATTATCCTTTCAAAGCTAAAACTGTAGGGCCAAAAAGATATAGCAGAAATATAACAGAAGCAGTGATTGGGAAGTGTTGAGATGTCATGATTAGAAATGATGAACCAATTGATGAAGCTTAGATTTCTCGAGGTTGTTATGTCTGTGAAAATTAATATTAGATTTCGTCATTTCACAACAAAAACAATGACATAAAGTGGACCCCAACCAGTGGTCCGTATGCTTGCCTAGTGTTTGTAAGAAAGTGTCATGAGTGTTATCTTAAATTAATTGATTAGTAATTACAAGGTAATTTTTCAGTGATAGTAAGAAAATGTGTATTTATCTTTTTATCCAGAACAACAACAACAACATTAATAGTACTATACTTCAACGCCCAACATCATATATATATAATTACCTGAACAGGAACATGTTTGCACAGAAATACTAAGAACGACAATAACATGTTCTTTAGCAGTAAGAACGGCAGTAACAACAAATATGAAGACACTACACAACAACAACAAGAGAACACAAAGAACAACAAGATGAACAATAACAACAACAACAACAACGACCCCCTCCTCCCCCAGGGCCCCTTCTAGCCACTACAAGCGTTTTTTTCCGTGTCCTGCTCCTTCCCTCCTCCTGGCTGGCTTTTACCTGCCATAGGTGGAAGCGGCAGGGTACAAAGTCAGAGGGATTTGCCGGTCGGGATTTGGCGGTCGGGCAGTGAAAAAATCTTGAGGCTTAAGGACGAGGCAACTGGGGGATTACCGTACGGTTCACCAGCCGGGGGGGGATTTAGTGGGTTAGAAATCGGAGTCAGAGGTTCTTAGAAAATAGAGAAATTCGAGTTTATCCCCTGGTAAAAGTTGATTGAGTTTGGATTGATGCCTTCGTTGTTGGCTTTACACAGGATTGACCGAGATGCCGGCCGTCTGTGGGAAAGTGAAATTCTAAAGTGGAGGAATATACAGTAATGAGAGAAATACCACGTCCCTAACCTTTCTAATGAACAAGCTTAGGTCGATAATTGAGGTTTTACTGTGCATATGTGCCGGCCTTTTTTACTTCTGATCCCAGCCATTTATATCATCTCCACTGTGATTCGTGTTATCAAACCATAATCTCCCAGCTTCACCGAGAGATTATCCCTCACCATCAGTGTACGTACAGGTCAGGCGGAGGAACATTGACGTTGTACGCCTCTCCTCCAATCAGAAGGCTCGGAGCTCATGACGTCACACATGTAAGCCCCTCCCCCTCCTTCCCCTCCCCTCCCCTCCCTTCCCCTCCCCTCCTCCCCCGTCTCTTGTCATTTTTCATGTTTGGTTATTGGCTACATGTTCACTATTTCTTTATCTATGTTGGTGCCGTCTTCATCATCAGTATCACCATCACCATCGCCTTCGTCAGTATCACTATCACCATCGCCTTCGTCAGTATCACTATCACCATCGCCTTCGTCAGTATCACCATCACCATCGCCTTCGTCAGTATCACTATCGCCTTCGTCAGTATCACCATCACCATCGCCTTCGTCAGTATCACCATCGCCTTCGTCAGTATCACCATCACCATCGCCTTCGTCAGTATCACCATCGCCTTCGTCAGTAGTGTGCTTCATGGAGACTTAATTAAGATTCATCTACATTAGGCCTGGTTTCACATATATAGGCCTATACGTTGTTAATTAATTCATCATAATCATCATTAATCGTCATCATTATCATCAGTAATATAATGATTACTTCCAACAGATTAGTCTCCATCACTGATATTATACGCCTTTCATCATATTCACCACTTCATTACTGTATACTCTTCTTCACCACCATGCTTCACCATCACTTTCACCACCCCCACCATTGCCACCACCACCTTACACTTGGCTACCACTCACACCACCACCTACACCACCACCACGACCTTACTTTTCATGCCCTTTCTTGGACAACCTAATCACCACCTCTCATCGACCATTCAACCACCACATTTGCCACCACTCATCAACCACTCAACCACCACATTTGCCACCACTCATCACATCTTATCACTACCAACCAACCAACCAACCATTAATTCCCTACCACCTCTCACCACCACCACCCATGCACCTCCACCTGTTCTCTACCAAACTGCATCAACTATCATTCCTTATCATCTCCAACCAATCTCATCTCATCATTCCATCCATCCACTATAGCCAAGAACCACTCAAAACTTCAGTAATTACCCTCATCGCCTCACCAAGTTAGCACAATCTGACGAAGCAAGCTAGCTGACCGACCAACACACACACACACACCATGGTCTCTTCTCCATAAAGACGATTTTTCCCCTTGGCTTTTCCTCTCTGTCTGTCTGTCTATCTATCTATACCTTCCTTCCTTTCCTTTCCTCCAGCCAAGCCAAGCCAAGCCCATGCATGCAGAGACCACCCAGAGCACTTATTTTTTGTGTATATATATTTTTTTTTATATATGTTTTGCTGGTGATTCTTCGGTTGCTATTGTTGCGACCTCTTGTCTATTGTTAGCGACATTAAAAGCAAGGGAAGGAGAGGGGAGGCGCAGTCTTCGTTAGCTTTTGTTGCCTTGTACACCGTGTGCTTCTTTCATTTCCCCTTTTTGCATGCGTAGGGTGTGTTAGGGGAGAGGAGGAGGAGGAGGAGAAGGGGGAAGAGAAGGGGAAAGAGAAAGAAGGGGAGACGGGTGAAAGATAGAGAAATGAGAGAGAGAGAGAGAGAGAGAGAGAGAGAGAGAGAGAGAGAGAGAGAGGTAACTCCGTAGGGGGATGATGGAGGGTGAGGGTAGGTAGGGTATGCGCTGGAGGGAGGAGAGAGGAGAGGAGAGACAGGAAAAAAGGAAATAGAAAGATGGGAGAGGGAGAGGGAGAGTGAGCGGGAGAAAGAGATAAAGAAATGAGGCGATAGACAGAAAGAGGATGGTAGATAAATAAATAGATAGATAGATAGATGGATGGATGGATATACTTGTGAATATTCGAGATGATGGAAAAAGTAAAATGTACAAATGTTTACAAAGAATAATAACACCATACTTTATTTGAGAGAGAGGAAAGTTGACCTCCTGAGACGGACAGGCAGAGAGAGACAGGCAAAGAAACAGACAGACAGATACAGACAGTCCAAAAGCAGTCATACAGACAATCAGCAGAAAAACCGACATAAGCAGGCAAACTAAATAGACAGACAGACACTGACAGACGAATGCAAACAGAAATAGACAGACAGATCGATAGGCTGACAGACAAAGATACAGAGAAAGAGAGAGAGAGAGAGTGAGAGAGAGAGACGATGACATTGAGTGAGAGAACATAAACATAAAGTGAGAGACGTACGCAGAAAGAGAGAAACAGAGAAAGTGAGAGACAGACAGACAGACAGACAGAGAGAGAACGAAAGAGCGAAAGATAGAGAAAGAGGGTTAGGGAGGAATTGGAAACAAGGGGAGAAGAGGAGGAGGAGGAGTAGGAGGAGGAGGAAGAGGAGGGTCGCACGGACTCGAGGGGAAAAGGAAAAGGGGGGAGGAATTGGGATGAGGGGAGAGAGGCTGGGGTGGCGAGGTGAAAAAAGAGGGGAGGAGGGAAGCGCAGGAGAGGAAATACTGCAAAAAGACAGACACAGCCTCGGAATGAAAAACAGGGACTAGAAAATGAAGGAAAGAGAGAGAAAGAGAGAGGGAGGGTGGGAGATGGACGTGTGGGAAAAGTGATGGATGGATGGATGGATGGATGGATGAGGGGAAGATGGATGTTGTACAGATGAGAAGTTGTATAATCGAGGAAAGTGAGAGAATATATAATGAGAGAGAGAGAGAGAGAGAGAGAGAGAGAGAGAGAGAGAGAGAGAGAGAGAGAGAGAGAGAGAGAGAGAGAGAGAGAGAGAGAGAGAGAGAGAGAGAGAGAGAGAGAGAGAGAGAGAGAGAGAGAGAGAGAGAGAGAGAGAGAGAGTGTGTGTGTGTGTGTGTGTGTGTGTGTGTGTGTGTGTGTGTGTGTGTGTGTGTGTGTGTATAATGAAAGGAAGAAAGATGGACGGAGTGAGGCAGATGAATGAAGGAGTGAAAGTAGTGATGGAAAGATATATATATATGGCTGTGGTAGTGTATAATGAAAGTCAGATACTGAAGTCCTATCCACTGCCACCAGAGGTCAGTCAGTGTAAGTGCTTGACCTGTGGTGCAATATGCGTTCTGTACAAGACTGACATGGGACATAAATCTGTCTTGAGTGTGACAAAATGGGCCTGATGAGTATTGCATGCATAAATCAACATATTTAAAAATAAAAATATTTCAGAATTTGTTAACATATTGAAAAATCAACATATTTAATAATGATATACATGAGTAGCACACATTTATGACAAGGGTGATACGAATGAGTTATTTGGTGTATTGATAACGATTGATAGTGGTCATGTTACAGGAAACTAGATGAGCTAATCAGAGTAATATTTAGAACACCTTTATATATATCTGATGGAGGGGAAGTAGAGGAATGGGTTATTGGGGACGAGGTGGGTGGGTGGGTGGGTGGGTTTTGTGGTTGGTTAAATGGATAAAGAGAGGAAATAAGGAGGTGGGGGATGAGGTGGGAGGGGTGGTGGGTGGGGGATGAGGTGGGAGGGGTGGTGGGTGGGTTTTGTGGTTGGTTAAATGGATAAAGAGAGGAAATAAAGGGGTGGGTGATGAGGTGAGCAGAGATGAAGTGAGCAGAGGTAGAAATGAGTGCGTTTGGATAGATAGGTGAAAAGTGTGAAGGTTGACGAGTAGGTTGGGTGGGGGATGTGGACTCAGATTGTGGAGAGAGGGGTTAAGGGGTGCATGGGGACCGAAGATAGGAGGGCTGAGTGGCATTGATGTGGGCATGATTGATAACATAAAAGAAGATATCTGACATTCTGTTGTGGAGTAAGAAAATGACTAACTATGATGACAATGTTGATGATTAGTGTGTGTGTGTGTGTGTGTGTTGTTTTTTTTTTGTGTGTGTGTGTGTGTGTGTTTGTGTGTTTGTGTGTGTGTGTGTGTGTGTGTGTGTGTGTGTGTGTGTGTGTGTGTGTGTGTGTGTGTGTGTGTGTGTGTGTGTTGATGACGTTAACCAGTATATTATAATTATATATCACTACTGTACTGAGGTTGCCATTAGTACAACTGTATGATCTCACGGTTTATTATCAGATCTATGTCAAAGAAGTATACTTGTAATACACACCTATATATACTCACCTGGTATGTATGGCCAGAGCCTCATGAGTCATACACTTTTCATCATACACTTGTCACCTTTTTATCATGCAGGATACATGTACATTGTCACTATACATACACCTATTTGTTACAATTGCTAAGTATAAGTAAATAAGTAGTCTACAGTTAACTTACTAAGGAGCATTACCAACATGAGGAACTAAAATAACATCCATACCACAATATATATGTGACGCTGCACTCACCTGTGACACATGTACTCACCAGTTACACCTGTTACGAATACAGTCTCAGTACAACATTCACTCACCAACCAAGTAACACAACCACCACCAATATCAAATCAACACCATGAAACACACACACACACACACACACACATACACACACACACACACACACACACACACACACACACACACACACACACTTAGTAACACCACCACCACCAACACGACCACACACAATCAGCACCTTGACACCCACGTAACGCAACACACCACACTGACACATGAGGGCATAACAAGGCAGGACATAAATAACAGTACAGGGCGCGGAATTATGAAGTCTGTGCTAATTAAATCGATATACCATGAAGGACTCTGAGCTAACAAGGCAAATGACAGCGAAATGACGGAGAATCTGTTGCACTCTGTTGCCGTTTTTATATTGTGTTGCTGCTGCATAGGGACGAGTGTGACTTAACAAACGAGGCCAGTGAGTAGGAGGATGGATGGATGGGTGGGTGAGGGAAATGAGGCAGGAAAGGTATAGAGGCAATAGTAAGGGAGAGAGGGATGAATGGATGAGAGAATGAGTGCGAGTTATGAAGGGGAAGGGAAAAAGCGAGGAGGTGAGGAACGGACGGTGTGTATGAAATGAGAATGTAAGTTTGAGGAATCAGTAGCCCTTCAGTTCACCAACAAGAGATGACCCTTAACATGACAGAGCTGAGCCGGATATGTCATAACATTAATCCTGTGTTTTAACTGATGTAATTTTAAGAACGTATGTATAGAGAGTTCTGCCTGGGACTTCTGAAAGTCAGCAACTGTTAACATTATCAGAATAAATATAAAATACTAAATTCAAACATTTGTTGTGTCACACTACTCATAAATAAATCTCTGAATAGACAATGAAGAAAATTACAGACTGCGAATGTCCCCTCAAAATTCCATTTTAATTAATATTTTTATAAAACTTTGAAAATACATTGAAGATGAACGTGCGAATGTCGTGTGCTGCTGACAGGTGAGTCCAAGTGAGTCACAAGACATTCCGTGGTTCATAATGCAGTTCTGTATTCACTGACGTGTCGTGTGACCATATACGAGTATACAGTTTCAGTATGCAATTTATATATATATATATATATATATATATATAAGTTTTCAGGACTTCATACCCGGTCTTATTACATCCTTCCCACGAGCTCGAACTCCCTCTTTCCTCTCCTTTTCCATCTGTATATCCTTTCCACCGTCTCTCACACTTCTCTCTTTCGCCCTCTCCCCCTTGCTCTCCACCCCCTCCTCCCCCTTGCTTCCCTACCTCCTCCCCCGTTGCTTGCTTCCTCTCTCATTTAGGATTCGATTAAATGACAGAAAAATAGCGAGTTCCCAGGGGTTGACTTCTGACGAAGGTGAATATTAGGAAAGTGTCTGCGGTGTGGAGTGGGCGAGGGAGTGAGTGGCAGAGGCAGGGTGTGTGTGGGAGATGCAGGGTGTGTGTAGGTGAGGCAGAGAGTGAACGTGTGATATAAGGAGTGAGTGGAAGAGGCAGCATTGTATATGTGAAGGGCTAGGAGTGAGTGGAAGGACAGGGTGTGCAAATGAAAGCCAACGAATCTGTGGAAGAGGTAGAGAGTGAGTGAGAGAGAACTGAAAGGGAATAAGATTGGGAATGTTAGGTAAAGGAAACGAGAAATTTTCCATTAGGAAGGGAGGGCACATTTAAATGATAATGAGTAAGAAAATGATGGTTTACAAACAAAAGAATATTGAAAAAAAAACTTTACTGTTGCATCTCAGATTAACAGGTACCGATAGGACAAAAGTTTGTGCATGTAGTTATGGCGGATGGATGGATGGTTGAAGTGTGAAAAGGTTGAAGGAAGTAATATGCTTTAGCAAGTTACTCGGTCTGTATAAGAAAAGGGAATACCATACTGAATATCAAACAGATATGGATCAGTCAGGGGTCTAACCACACGAGCACAAAATAAGGTTTACAACACATGTGCGTCAGTTGATCCTGAGAATGGTAATATAATCATTAACACTTGAGGTACATTGGTTAACATATTACAGGGTCACGTGTAGTGCTTTTATCCTTTATATTTTCTACGTTAAGGAAGCAGTAGGTCTATATAAAAATTATACAAAAGCTGATAAATAGTGAGATACAATAAATGTAATTTCAAAACTGATGCAAGGAGGACACCTTCACGAACACCTGTTTGCTTGGAGTACAGACTTCTGTGTCGTCACCCTGGGAGACCGTATACTGGGGAGACACATTTCGTGCCATTGTTTGTGGGAATCGCTCGCCTTTCAATTTACTCAAAACATTGACCCCTTCTACTGGGTCAAAATATACATAATAAAGGGAGTTAAAGTCAAAGATGAAGATATAACATACGAAAGACGATACATTGGATGATTCTTACACACGTCACATTTTTATTTCTTCTGCTGCATCACATATAGAAAGGAAAAGTTAAAGCTAAAATCGCAGAGTGAAATGATAGGTTTAGGAGTGGTTACATCGAATGCGTATAAAGAAACAAGGAGTTAAAGCCAGCGATGAAGAGATAGATGATAGGTAGAGGAGTGGTTACATTGGATGCTGGGAGGCAGAGTTGACCATCCATCATGTGGCCCAACGAGCTCGTCTAGATGCTAAAGAGTCCATCTGCATTTTTTTCGTCCGGACCTTCAAGAGTGCTTGTACGTGTTAGACTTGTGTGGATGTTTGGTGTGTGTGTGTGTGCTTGTAAACACACACACACACACACACACACACACACACACAAAAACACACACACACACACACACACACACACACACACACACACCACCTCGATACCTCATAGTAGTAGCCAGCAATCAGTAGTGAGATGTCTGAGTCTTTTAGGCCAATATAAATATATGTATGTAATTCAGGTTATGGGCATAGCAATGACCACGACCGGTACCATGTCTCCTTAGATAAGTACATTATAGTCCTCGTATGTTTCCATCAGTACCATCGTAATATACGTCTTTGGTTGAATACTAGCCTCAGTGGAAGTATGTAAATGAAGAGTGCTTTAACTGCAGTTGAATAATTGTCTTAGTGAATAATTAACATATTACAAAAGAGTGAATTTTGTTAAAAACTAGAACAAAAAAAACATATAAAGATTAAGCAAAAGCAAGAATACATATAGCTACTAAAGTCCATTTTATTGGAAACTACTAGTGCCCTCGGGAAAATGTATCAATGCGAATAATTTAAAAACTCGTTTGTGAAAATAGAATTATACATGTGAAGGCGAGTATGTTGCCTTGTATCCTACCGTGAACACCTTGTGAATGATGCCCCTCAGGTGACTCTTCAACCTCGGGCACAGGTGAGAAGCACTCATTAACAGGTAACGCAACACCTAGCGGAAATGTCGAAATTCTCTCTTTCTCTTTCTCTCTTTTTCCTTCTCTCTCTCTTTCTCTCATATTACTCACACACACATTTATTCACATTTAGGATGTAAACGACGTTCTTATGTCCTTGTTCACTTCTTTATCTTTAATAACTATTTTTCCATATCATCAATTACACATTTCAGTTTTGACTCTCCCATACACGCACGCACACACACACGATACGTACACACACGCACGCACGCGCATGCTCACACAAACAGAGAGAGAGAGAGAGAGAGAGAGAGAGAGAGAGAGAGAGAGAGAGAGAGAGAGAGAAAGAGAGAGAGAGAAAGAGAGAGAGAGAGAGAGAGAGAGAGAGAAAGAGAAAGAGAGATAGAGATAGAGATAGAGAGAGAGAGAGAGACCTGGACCTGGACGCCGAGGTGACAATATATTTTCGGGACAAGTTCAAGTTCCAAAATAGCGGCCCTAATTGCCTCTTCGGGTGAATTAGTGGGTTATATTTTGTGAGTTTCGCGTCTGTTTTGTATAAATTTACCTCTTCCCACTTCCAGAACCCTCTCCTTCGTCAACCCCCCCCCCCCACACACACTCCACATAATATATATATACTGGTATATTGTGCACACAGACACATTATCAGTTCTCCTGTTTGTCTGTATTTAAATCCTGTATCCCTAATATCCTTTCTTTGGATATACATACATAAGATAATAATATTACGCCTATACATAAACGCAATTAAGGACCTTTATACACTCAAATAATTATGTGAGTGATCCTCCTCTTCCTTCTCCTTATGCCCACCCTCTTTCTCCTCCTCCTCCTCCTCGTCCTCCTCCTCGTCCTCGTCCTCCTCCTCGTCCTCGTCCTCCTCCTCTTCCTCGTCCTCCTCCTCTTCCTCTTCCTCCTCCACCTCCTCCTCCTCTTCCTCTTCCTCCTCCACCTCCTCCTCCTCTTCTTCCTCCTCCTCCTCCTCCTCCTCCTCCTCCTCTTCCTCCTCCCCTCTCCTCGTCCTTCCTCCTCCTCCTCCTTTTCTTCTTTTCTACTTTTCTGTTTTCCATTCTTTCTCCTTCTGCTCCAGCTTTGTTTATTTTCGTTCTTACATTAGCGTCATGTCAAGAATATCCTCTACCATCTGCTTCTAGTGTAGGTAGATGTAACTCCTTCCTTTTGGTGTGTGTGTGTGTGTGTGTGTTTTTTTTTTTTTTTCTTAAACCCTCCTCCTCTTCTCCAACCTCTCTTTATCCACCTCCGAACTCTTCTTCCCTACCGCTAGTTCTTCGTTCTTTATCTCCATCTATACCTCCTTTGTTCCTGCCTTTTACTCCTCATTCCTTACCTCCATGCAGCTCCACACAAACCTATATCTTCTGTCCAACCCTTCCATCATAGTCCTCCTCAATAGCTTGTCTCTGGTCATTCATTCCACCTACCACATTCCACACTGTTGTTAATCCCACTTGTATCTTAACCTCACTACCTTTTCTTCATGCTATTCCACCCAGCTCCACCTACTTTAACTGTCCCTCTGGAATCTAAGTCAATCTAATATATACACATTACTCAGCTTCACTCCATTCCACTTTACCCATCCGTATTCCACTTCACGCCACCTCATATCACCCCACTCTATTCACTCTCATTGCCCTCCATTTCACCGCATCTCGGCATAATATTCATTCTGTTTCACTGCACCCAACCTAACAGTATACTTACTACACTACACTACACCACACCACACCACACCACACTACACTACACTACACTACACTACACTACACTACACTACACTATAGCAAACCAAACCAAACCAAACCAAACCACACCACACCACACCACACCACACCACACCACACCACACCACACCACACCACACCACACCACACTATAGCCCTCTACTCCACACAGTCTACTCCCTTGACCCACACTGGCCGCCCACCCCCCCAATCTCTCCTCAAGCCTTTCCTTTCCTCTTCTGCCTTTGTACACTCACCCACTTCCATCCCACATTCGTCCCCGTCCCCCCCCCCATCCCCTGATCCACTCTCAACCACTCTCCCTCCCCCCTGCCCCCGATCCACTCTCAACCCCTCTCCTACCCCCCCCCCCCTCCTCCCCGCCCCCTCTTACATCCCGTTGTTTTCACACTAATCTCACCATCTTCCATTTCACTCCTCCAAAATGAAATTGCCTCTGGGTTCGTCTGAAATCCTTGCTTGGGAGGGGGACCGGGAGAGGGAGGGATGAAGGGGAGCATCGTAATTTTACCATTAATCTGAATATACGTCCAGTCTTTCTTGGCCTTCTTGCCTTGGACCTGGTGGGCAAGTGAGTTTGTGGGTGTGTGTGTGAGTGACTTAGTGAGTGTGTGAGTGATTTGGTGAGTGTGTGAGTGACTTGGTGAGTGTGTGAGTGACTTGGTGAGTGATTTGGTGAGTGTGTGAGTGACTTGGTGAGTGTGTGAGTCACTTGGTGAGTGTGTGAGTGAGTGACTTGGTGAGTGTGTGAGTGAGTGACTTGGTGAGTGTGTGAGTGACTTGGTGAGTGTGTGAGCGAGTTGGTGTGTGTGTGTGGAGGGGGCTTAGTAAGTTAGAAGATGCTTGGATGTGTCATTACCTGGGTGTTCTATAGCGAATATGATTTAAAAGAAATAAATAAAAACAAGAGAAGAGAAGAGGGAGTGAGTATGTATGAAGAGAAAGAATGAAGGGAGGGAGGGAGGGAGAGGTGATATGAGAGGGTATTAGCAAGCTGGACAAGGTTGTTTACGATAAAGCCTGGCCTGGGTGACCTCTGACCAATACCCGAGGAGATGGATGGATGGATGACCTTGTGTAGTCGAGCCAATTAAGTCTCCCACCACCATCAACAACGCCATCTGTTGTGCCTAAGAGCAACTACATTATGATAAACTGTTAAAACCACAAGCAACAATGAGTATATTTCCTGTAATTGTAGCCTATATAGAGTGATTTTTTAACGATGTTCCAACCAGCGCCATCTGTATTAAATTTTACGATAGTCGTGAATCTTAACATGATAGGAAATTTGAGCTAGTGAATAATAGTGAATAGGGAAGTTGAGCTAGTGAATAACAATGCATAGGGAAGTTGAGCTAGTGAATAATAGTGAATAGGGAAGTTGAGCTAGTGAATAACAATGCATAGGGAAGTTGAGCTAGTGAATAATAGTGAATAGGGAAGATGAGCTAGTGAATAACAATGCATAGGGAAGTTGAGCTAGTGAATAACAATGCATAGGGAAGTTGAGCTAGTGAATAATAGTGAATAGGGAAGTTGAGCTAGTGAAAAATAATGAATTGTGTCTAAGAAGAAAATGAAACTATAGCAAATTTCCTTATGCAGTGTTAGTTAGTTTGTTTGTTGTGAGGTGAGGTGAGATGGAACAAGGCTGCTGCTGCTTCTCACACTGTTTATACCACCTCTCCCACTTCATCACTCCCTCACTCCCTTCCTTCCCACTCCATCACTCCCTTCCCACTCCCTCATTCCCTCCCTTCCCACTCCCTCACTCCCTCCCTTCCCACTCCCTCACTCCCTCCCTTCCCACTCCCTCACTCCCTTCTCCCTCTCTCCCTCCCTTCCTACTCCCTCACTCCCCACTCCCTCCCTTCCCACTCCCCCACTCCCCAGCTTCTTCTTCTTCATCCTCCAGACAGTCTTATTTCTCTCCTTTTCCCTTTCTATCATATTCATTTTTTTTTTACCCTTTCCCTCCCTGAGTTCTGTTCTTTTCCTGCCTCTCTATAGAACCCCACATCCTCTCCCTAATTTCTTCCCTCACTGGTATATATCTTATCCTCATATTTTCGATCCGTTTCTTCCGTGTATTGTAACCCCATACTGTCACTTTTTCCCCTGTGGCATCTCTCTATATCATAATAGCTTTTTTTCCACCTCTACCTTCCCTACTATATATCTTTACCCTCATTTCCCATCCTCTCCCCTTAATTCCTGTTAGCTTTTCTCTCCTTTCTCTCCCCCTCTTCTCTTCCCTTCTCTTTCTATCTATCACACTCCTTTACCCCCCTCTTCTTCTATTTCCCTGGTCATCCTCCTCCTCCTCCTTTGATAACATAATAAATATATCTCGTTCTTCATCTCACAGTCATCAGCATCACCACCAACAACAACAACAACAACAACAAAAGCAAACATAACCACACCATCCTTCCACCACCACCACCACCACCATCACCATCATCATCATCATCATCATCATCATCATCACCACCATCATCACCATCACCACCACAACCACCACCACCACCACCACCACCATCACAATCATCACCACCATCATCATCATCATCATCTTCCCTCCAGCCATCACCACCACCATCACTGCCCTCCTACCTCTCTCTCTCTCTCTCTCTCTCTCTCTCTCTCTCTCTCTCTCTCTCTCTCCAAGCAGCCTTCCCTTTTCCTCCCTGTATACTTGTGTTTTTACCAGCGGGCCAGACCAATTAGTCGCTAACTACCTCGTTAACGGCCCATTTAAGAGCCCATGCTGGACGCTCAAATCACCAGTTTACTCTCAATTAGTCGTTAGGTAATGAACCAGGGGCTTAATGAAGATCTGGACGGCCAAACTCTCGGACCGGAGAACCCTTCCACCACACCAAGTTGAGAGAGAGAGAGAGAGAGAGAGAGAGAGAGAGAGAGAGAGAGAGAGAGAGAGAGATTGACGACAAGCACATTAGGTTGTACACTTTCATCTACTCTTTCTTACTCTCCTCCTCTTATCCCAGTCCCTCATTCCTATTTACTCTCTGCAACTCCCTCTCTTTCTCTCTAATAATGTGTAAATATCTGTAAGCCTTCTGAATCCATCCAAGTATCCAGTTGTACTTGGGCATTACATTTTGTATTTGTTATCATTACTACCTTTGTTTTACGTTTATACTCAAAAGTGTGTTTGTATGTGTGTAGCCTGTGTGTGGTACATATGCAAGGATTAGTATGTATCTTTCAGGATGCGAAAACATGTATGTTATAATATGTGCAAGTGAAGTTGTGTATGTACAGTACGTTCATGTGAAACTGTGAGCGTGTGTGATAAAACTATCTTGCTGATTATTGTAATATATTTTCTGTTTGGGGGATAATTGGGGGATTATCTATACTCATTAGGTAGTTGACTTGCATCTCGACGGCCAAATGAGTGATGGTTACTGAAAATGAGTAAAACCTGGTTACGTGTTAGGTTGGTGAATATAGGTGATTGTGGTGGTGGTGGTGGTCGTGGAGGAAAATGATCATGGTAGTGAGAGAGAGAGAGAGAGAGAGAGAGAGAGAGAGAGAGAGAGAGAGAGAGAGAGAGAGGGTAGTGGTTGACTTGTGGTATATGTGTATATGGAAATAGGCAGGTTGGTAAGCAGGCAGGGAATAAAGTAAAGCAAATAGACTGTTAGGCTGGTCAGAAAGTAGAGGAAAAAATAGTTTAGCAGCCAAGTAATTAGAGGAGGAGGTAAACAAAATGGTTAAACAGGCAAGTAGGCAAACAAATTGTAAATAAGGACAGGATAGGTTAATGAAAAGGGATGAATAAAGTAGACAAGGAATCAACTCAGGTAAAGGGTTAGCAATCAGACAGGGATGCAGAGAGACTTGAACACACACACACACACACACACACACACACACACACACACACACACACACACACACACACATATGCAATCGAGTATCTCTACATTCTCCCAGAGTGGTGGTGGAACGTAGATTAAAAAAGTCTGCGTTTGTTAATCAAAGTAAAAACCCCGCGATACTCTTGTAATAAAGACGTGAGTGGCAATATTCCTCGGAGGCAGGCAAGCAGGAGGGCAGGTGTGGCGACAGGCAGGAAGGTAGACAGGAAGGTAGATGTACAGACAGACAGATAGACAGGCAGGTCGACAGGCAGAAAGGCAAGTAAACACAAAGGCAGACAGACAGACGGACGGACGGATGGATATGCAGGCAGGTAGACGGTAGTGCCGGCAAATAGATTGGCAGGAAAATGTACAGGCAAATTGACAGACATGTAGATAGACAGACAGGCAGATAGACAGACAGGCAGATAGACAGACAGGCAGATAGATAGACCGGCAGATAGATAGACAGGCAGATAGATAGACAGGCAGATAGATAGATAGACAGGCAGATAGATAGACAGGCAGATAGATAGACAGACAGATAGATAGACCAGCAGATAGATAGACAGGCAGATAGATAGACAGGCAGATAGATAGACAGGCATATAGACAGACGGGCAGATAGATGGGCAGGTTTAGGTATGAAAGGAAACATTACAGAAGTACAGGAAGTGAAATGTCAGGAAGAAAATAAAATTAAACAGGAATTGGAAGAGAGAGATATAAAAACTAGTGGATGGAATTAACTTAAGAGAAAGATGATTGGGAGAAAGTGAAGACTAGATGGAGAATAAACAAAATGGTGAATAGGAAAGTTAGAGAAGGAATAGTGACTGAGAATGAAATAGACAAAGAGGGAGAATAAGAAAGAGGGATAATAATGAACAAACAGCATAAAGAAAGAGAGGTAGATGATGATAATAATGAGGAGGAGGAGGAGGAGGAAGAGAGGGGCAGAGGAAATCAACACGAGAGAATAGAATGAGGCACAAAGGAGGCAGCGATAACTCAGCAAGACACACCATCCATGCAGACAATAAGGTGGGCTGGCGTGGCTTTTCAGCAGCCCGGGCGGCGAGGAAGACTGACAAAATTTACGAGGTGGAAGTATCAGGTGAAAGAGGAGGAGCAGCACCAGCAACAGTACCAGTAGCAGCAACAACAGTACCTCCTCCTGATAGCATTTAATTGGGTGGTTGTGTGTGCATTGGAGGACTTCTGCTGATTTCTCCACACTGTGCTGCAAAAGATATTATTTAATTCTCACATAATAATTATCAAGGGAGTCTGTTTCCTGGCATAGGTTGGACGAATCAGTATCCCGTCAAAAATGATATTCTTCCACATAGTAAGGTATTATCCGCTTCTGGGGCATGTGATTCTCCCTGGCGAGTTCTTGTCAAAGCAAAGAGAGGGTTACTGGAATTGATACAACACACTTCAACGGGGCAGTAAACACAACTTAGGTTGACAGGTTTATTCATAATAGTTGTAATGTAATTTTTTTAGGCTGGAAAGAGAACATCAGGTCATTGTGTGGCGGGAAATATTGCATTCACGCAAAAAACAAACAAAAAACAAGTAGATCTGGAGAACAGGTGTGACGGGAAGATGGAGAGGGCAGACACTATCACCGTAAGAATATTGGCAGCAGCAACAGCAACAGTAAGGGCGGGGGTGTGGCAGGCGAGCAGGTCATATAGAAAACAGGGAAGAGTGCGAGGCGGACGTAGGCGAGGGGGGAGTGTGACAGGCATGCTGCCAGGACGACACAGTGAGTAGGCAAGCAAGCAGATAGGCAGATGAGCAGGTAGACAAGTGAGATGGCTGATTGACATTAAGCAGGCAGGTTAGCAGAGAGTGACACAAGGGAGGAGGACAGGCGGGCAAGAAGGCAAGCAAGCAGGGAGAAAGAAAATTAGGGACTTGATGTAGCAGGTGCGTCGGGGTTGAGCGAACAGGAGACAGGCTGGTAGGAAGCTCGAGAAATTATGGTAAAGAGGAAAGACGAGCATTAAGCTGAGAGAAAAAAGAGAATCACTCACGTGTTAATTTTAAGTGAAACTACAATGGGCGAGGGGGTAAATGTAGCCTTAGTCTGGCAGAGGCACAACAGGGTGGATATTGAAGAGCTTCCTAATGACGAGGGAAGAATAGATGGTACACTTGCTTTTCTCTTTTCTTCATCACTTTTTTGAGGATGACACTCATTCAGAAGAGCAAGCTGGTGTTGTAGCATTCATAAAAGAATATGCATATAGGAGGGTTGAAGTACAAACAAACAAGCGTGTAGGAAAACGAGGAAACAGACAGAGAAGCGAATCATGCAGGGACGAGTAGGCAAGAATGTTGTCAGGACGTACGAGTATACAAGAAGGAGAAGACATTAGTCAAGAAGGCAGGCATGTAGGCATGTAAGTGGGCAGGGAGCAAGGGTTGGATATAGGCAGTGTATCGGTAAACATTCAGATGGCACACAAGTATAAAAAACAAGAAAGACAGCCAGGCAGGCAGGCAGTAAGGCAAGCAAGCAGGCAGGCAGGCAGGAAGGCAGCAGGACCACCCAGGAGCAGAGGGAACAAGCAGGCACTGTCTCGCGCACTGTCGGAATTATCTGAGTGTTGAATCTTCACACCTCATCTATATCCGCCCGACCCAGCTATTTCTAGCTTCACTGGCACTCTCCCTCCCTCCCTGTCACCCCCTATGGCACTCTCCCTGTCAAGCCCTCTCTTCTTGCTACCCTGTCACCCTCTCTGCTACCCTGTCACCCTCTCTGCTACCCTGTCACCCTCTCTGCTACCCTGTCACCCCCTCTTCTGCCCTGTCACCCTACCTGCTTACTCACCCTGTCACCTTCTCTGTCAAGCACCCTGACACATGCCCTCACTCATCCCTCCCTCTCTATAGTATTCTCTAACCCCCTGGCACCCTGTCGTTCTCTCCATGTCCCACTCTTTGGCACTCTCTGTTACTCCCTCTTTGCTGCCAATGCACTTTCCCTTCCTGTATGGTACCCCGTCACCCCCTCCCCGATACCCTGTCACTCCCTCCCCGATACCCTGTCACTCCCTCTCTCCCTGTTACCCTACCCTCCCTTCCTCTCTCCCTGGCACCTCAGTCATTCCCTTCCCTGCCTGCATTCTCCCTTCCCTGTCACACCCTTTCCACTGTCTCGCCTTGTTGACCCTATCATCATCACCTCTAGCAGTCTCCCTCCCTGCCACCCTGTCATTTTTGCTCCTTTACCTTACCATCCCTCTCCACCCGTCACACCCTGCCACCCCTTGTATACTCTGTCACCACTCTTCTCCCTGGTGCGGTACTTTCTCTCCCTGCCAAGCTGCCATACGTGCATTCAGTCACCGTCCCTGTTTCTTCCCTGCCACTCCGTCTCCTACCATCCCTCCCTGCCGCTCTACCTCCCTCCCTGCCACCCTCCCTCATTTCCTCCCTGCCACCCTCCCTCATTTCCTCCCTGCCACCCTCCCTCACTCTCTGCCACTCTCCCTTCCTGCCACCCTCCCTCATTCCCTCCCTGCCACCCTCCCTCATTCCCTCCCTGCCAACCTCCCTCCCTGCCACCCTCCATAATTCCCTCCCTGCCACCCTCCCTCACTCCTTCCCTGCCACCCTCCCTCATTCCCTCCCTGCCACCCTCCTTCACTCCCTCCCTGCAACCCTCCCTCATTCCCTCTCTGCCACCCTTTCTCACTCCCTCCCTGCCACCCTCCCTCACTCCCTCCCTGCCACCCTCCCTCATTCTCTCCCTGCCACTCCCCTCCTTCTCTTCCGCCCTTCCTCCTTACCATCCAAACATTCCCCATTTTTCCCCTTCGCTCTAGTTAGCCCTGTCACCCTACCCACCCTCACTGCATCATCCTTCCCACCCAGACCACACTAACACACATTCCTCGGTCCTCTGGTCAAACTTGAGTCGTTTTCCGTCCTCCAACTCGTTTTCAGAGGTTGGAAGACACTCACAAATCTGAATACAAATGTTGTTGTACCCTTGGACGAAGGAAGTAGGATGGAGGAAGAAGGATGATTGTAATATACCCAATTTTAGCCATGTTATATGCTTATTTATTTGTCTTCTGTGCAGGCATGTTTTATTATATTTTATTATTATTATTTTTTTTTTTTTTTTTTGTCCTGGCATTTTTTCCACCTTCTCTTGTCCCGGCCTTCGATCGTTCCGTTTATCCCCGTCCGGTTCTCTCCTATACTCGTCCCTTAATACTATAGTCCTTCGTGATTGATGTAGTACCGAATCACTATCGAGAAAAACGATTGGAGTGCTTAGATCGAATTTATGTTATTCCTTATCAGTTTTATTATTGTGTAATTTGTATGAGGCTGAACTCCTTGGGTTATATTTATGTTCCGTATTTGACAAGTATTGCTGCCCACAAACTTTCCTTGACACTAGCTTAGTTCTTTTCTAATCATATATCTTGTTGGTGTCATCACTGTGGGGCCAGATTAATGCAACAACGATGTTATACTGATGTAATTGATGTAACCATTTACAGTAGATACCTTGGCGATGTTTTTGTGATGTAATAATGTTGATCCAACTAACGGATGGTGATATAATGTGCCGTGACAGCCAGCGTTGCCATGACTACCCAGGGTCCCCACTGGTGCACGCCAAGGGATCATTTGTCTCCCGTTCAGTTTGTTTACAAGCCCCTTTACGCCTCAACACTTTTATGGCCACGTTTTTTACTCCTTCGCCTTCCCTTAATAATGTATTTTTCTCTCTTGCCCTCAGCTGTACCGCACAGTGGAGAAGATGTGGGGGGCTGGAGGCTCTGCGGGTGGAGGAGGGGGACTACCTGGAGGCTTGCCCATCATGGGGGGTGACAACCCTCCGACCTCTACCTCTGCCCCCTCCCATGACTCACAAGACAAGAAATTCTTGCCCACACCCCCGCCCACCTCAACGCCAGGGTCAGGGGCGGCTACCTCAGCGGCATCACACACGCCCCCGCCTGCGCCGCCCACGCCTATGGACGCTACCTCGCATCTGCCAGCCATGCTCTCCCAGCTCTCGCAGCTCTCCAACGCTGCGCTCAACTCTCACAGGGACTCAATCACGCCCACGCCCACCTCGACCAGCAACAACACGCCCACCTCCCAGGTCCCGCCGCCCTCGTCCAGCTCACCCTCGCCCCTGGACGGACCTTCTCAGGATGCCCAGAAAATGGTGAGTACAAAACGAGTGAGTCAGGATATAAGAAGGCATTCAGGAGAGTGAGTGAATCAGTGAGTAAATGTAAGTGAAAATGAATTGCAGGTGAGTATACGAAGGTAAGTTAGAATGAGTTCCAGTTTGAGTAAGTGAAAAAAAAAATGGATGAGTAAGTTAAAGGATGAGTGAGTTAGAGGATGAAATTTGAAGCCAGACAAGTTGCATATTGAAACATGCAACTGGGCGGCAGGCATTTTGAATTACCCAAAAAAGCCAAGTAACATTTTAGGTTCTGTAACTGGATCCGGACATTTTACATTTTCTAGCTGCGTAATTAGTATTTTGAAGAAAGCAACCTTGCAGCAAACATTTTAGGTAGAGAAATGTTGAGGACTCTGGTGGCAGAAGGTAGAAGTAAAGTCTGCATGATTATACGGTTGCCATTAAAATTTGCGATACACACAAGTTTTACTAAATCAGATATTTAACACTTGTTTTCATGAATCTTTATGACAGTTTTACGTTGATAATTGAAACTCTTTTCTTGTTTCTCTCAATTTCTTGCATGTTTCTTTCAATTCTGCCCATCATCGTTTATACACAATTCCTCTCCTTTATCACCACTTCTCACAACTCTTCCCCCTTCTCCTCCATTCTTCACATCTTTTCTCTCTCTCTCTCTCCTCCTGCCCTACCTACCTACCCTCTCGTCTTCATTCCTTCCTTCCCTCCCTCCGATCTTTTTCCTCTCTTCTCCTTCTTCTCAATCTTCTGGTAATCTTGTGCCTCCTTCACCCCAATCTTTTTCAGTGTTCCCCTCCTATTCTTTGTGTGTCTGCTCCTCTTCTAACTCTTATTCCTTGCCTTTCTTTTGAGCGGTCTTCTTCCCTTTCTTTACTCCTCCTCCTCCTCCTCCTCCTCCTCCTCCTCCTCCTCCTCCTCCTCCTCCTCCTCCTCCTCCTTCTTCCTCCTCCTCCTCCTACGTCTCCTTCTTCTCCACCTGTCACTCTACTTCTTCTTTTGCTCTTCCACTTCCTCCTTTCTATTCCATCACATCTTCATTTATTTCATCTTTATCTTTTTCCCCTTTTCATATTCCTCATTCTGTTTTGTTTTTTTGTTTTTTTGCATTACACATATTATTTTTTTCATTACTGTATCATCTACTTCTCTTTGTCCTCCTTATATTCTCCTGCTCCTCTCCTTCTTTTCACCTTTCTCTATCTTCCTTCTTCTGTCTGTTTAATGCCTGATTTTCTCTTTTTTTCCCACATTCTATTTTCTCCCTCCTCTTCTTTTTTTTCCCTCATTCTAATTTCTCTCTCCTTTTCTCCTTTTTTCCCACATTCTATTTTCTCTCCTTTTTTCCCACATTCTATTTTCTCCCTCATCTTCCTCTTCAACACCCCTCCTCCACCTCTTTACCTTCCTCCTCTTTACCCTCCTCCTCTTCTTCTCCCCTCTTCCCCCTTCCCCGACTTCGCTCATTCAATTTTCCTTTTGCCAGATTTCCGTTATCAAGCGTTATCCTCCAATTCCCTCTTCCCTCTCCTCCTCCCCTTTTTTCTCCCGCTCTCCTTTTGTATATGTTAGCCTCCTATCACCCTTGGCCTTTATTCCTTTTTCTTCCTCTCCCTTTTGTACCTCTTGTTCCATTTAGTTTCTTTGCCTCATTTTTCTCTTCAGCCTCCTCCCTTCCACCCGTCGGTCGGCTCTCATTCTCTATACACTGTATATATATATATATATATATATGGATATGAATATGTATATGTATATAGATGTATATGTACATATATATATATATATATATATATATATATATATATATATATTATATATATATATATATATGGAAATGTATATGTATATAGATGTATATGTATATGTATATAGATGCATAATATGTATATGTATATAAACGCATATGTATATGTATATATGTATGTAAATGCATATGCATATAAATGTGAATGTATATGTATATACATGTATTTATATATTTATATACATATTTATATATTTATGTATATGTATGTATATGTATATATATGTACATATATATATATTCCTCTATCGTCTCTTCTCTTACTTAAGATAAAAATTTTAGATTTGGTTATTCGCTTTTGTCTCCATTTGTCTGGTGCTTTTATCTCTCTCCTCCTCCACCTCCTTCTCTTCTATCTTTCTCCTCCACCGATATTCTTCTTGTCTTGTCTTGTTTCCTTCCTCGTGTGCCTTTCATGCCTTTCACTTTTGTTGTTGTCAATTATGTTATCCGTTTTCCTATTCATTACAAGCCAGGCGTACTTTTTCATCTTTCTTTTATGTACCTTTCCATGTGTTCTTTTATTTGTGTCATTCTTTCTTTTCCTTATTCACATGTATACTTTTTTCCTCCATTTCTTCTCACTTTATTGTCTTCCTTCTCTATTTTCTCTCTTGTCTTCTTCCTTATCATTTTCCCTCATTTTCTGATTCCTCTTTCCTTCTTTTTACTAATTGTTCTTGTTCTTTCTTCTCTTTTCTCCTTCATCATTCATTTTGCTGTTTATTTTTCATTTTTATTCCTTCCTTTCTACAGCTTTTTTCACCTTTCCTCGATCCTTCATCCTCCTCACTATTTTTTCCATCCTTCATCCTAGCTCGTGTCCTCCCCATCTTTCCTTTCCTCCATCCTTCTAACCCATCCCTCATTCCTTCCTCCTCTCCTCTCTAACTCACTGTCCTTCCCTCTATCCTTCCTCCACCACCTCCTCTTCTTTCTCCTCCTCCTCTTGTTCCTCCTCTTCCTCCTCCTGTTCCTCTTGTTCCTCCTCTTCCTCCTCCTCCTATTCCTCCACCACTTCCTCCTCCACCTCCATCTTCCTCCTCCTTCAATTCCTCCTCCTCCTCCTCCTCCTCTTCCTCCTCCTCCTCTTCCTCCTCCTCCTCTTCCTCCTCTTTCTCCTCCTCCTCTTCCTCCTT